>VZTY01000075.1:21062-82516 GCA_013400935.1 Turnix velox
GAAAAAAAAAAAAAAAAGAAAGAAAAAGGTATGTTTCATTAATACACAAAAATGAAAGCACTTTCTTTTAAAATACAGTTCTTTGCATCAATGAGCATAGGTCAATGTTACAATTATAGAGGGATTTTTGAACACCCGCTGGTCTACTTAATGTCTAAATATTCCTTTTCTGACAAGCAGAGCTGTCCGTTCTTGTAATGTCTTTTCTGCTTAGTGGGAACAATATACTGTAAATGGTTAGTGATCATGTATTTGTTATCACCTGCACTGTAATTTTAGCAAAATATGCAACAATACTACTGGCAGCATAAAAAAACCACAGCCACCCTGTTGTACGTGTCTTTGATCCAGCTAGACTTCTAGAGATACATTACATCACTTGATTGTGCCAAACAAGAAAGCTAACAGTACAGCAGAGCATAAGGTTTGACATACAATAAGAACTGCAGCTAGTCATTATAAAATATGGCTGGCAGACATTCATTATGCTGAGCTAACAACTTTTCTGCTTCAAATCTTCCTGCAATCTGACTAATAATGTATGCGTGGACTTTTACTGCAGATCTCCATGGTTTGGTGCTGTGCTACACAGGTATCTCGCTAAAAATAAAAATCAAAATGAGCCAAAAAAAATCCCCTCTTTAAAAAATAGGCTGCAGTGATATGTGCAAATAGAAGTGTGCACACTGTTGAAGCTACAGAGGACACAAGGAGAAAATTATAAGTTAAGCATAAGTAACCACTAAATCATTTACCCTTTGTACAAACATAAAACAATAGAAATAACATTAGTAGTCCTGGTAGAAACTTCTAGAGAAAATATATTCTGCATACTAGAATGACTTCAGTTCACATATAAATTAACTTCATGTAAGCATGCATTACACGCCGCACATTTCAAGATTTCCTATATTAGGTTTATTTTTAGCTCTGTTTTATTATATCATTATGTATCTTTTAAGTGAATTTCAGCCTAAAATTGTCAGTCTTTTAATCTGGGTCAGAGTTTAAGCAATTGTCCAGAATATGCAGAATAAGAACTATCCTGGGATGTCAGGTAATGAATGCAGAGTAATACCAGTCCTAAGAAATCAAGGAGAATTAAGGAAATTCCAGCATTTAGTCAGATTATGCATTTAGATCCCAATTTTAACAATATATTTAACAGTAAATATTGGTATATGTTTAAATCTCAGGAGATATAATAGCCCTAAGAATGATTTACTAGAAAAATGCTTTAGTCCAAGGAAGAACTTTACCATGTATTCAGCTTCCAAAGCCTGTCCCACAGAAATGAGTATGCCTATTAAAAAATATTCATTATTAAATTTCGTTCTGTTTAAAAACTTGGGGTGAGACGTGATTGTGAGGGAGAGAGGGAGTTAGAAGTCCATAGGTATGCTATATAAGATAACATAGATATGCTAGGTACAGAGACATTATAAGTACTAAATTTTACCAGTTAAGGATAATCTTAATGAAACAGTAAAGAACATTTTGCTTAAGTTTAGTAAATGTGTGTTCAGTCTTCAGGAATTTAATGTAGCAGTTAGCTCACATATGTAGCAAACTGCCCATCCAGTATCAGAGTAATACATCCCCACTTTATTAACTGTACTTACAGCTGCTCTTCATAAACAATATTATTCATAATCTACTTGTTCTCACTTGTGCCAAGGAAAAATCTTTTTTTTCTCTTTCTGTAGCATGTACAAATGAATACGTATTTACATAAATTGCTCAATAAATAAGGAATGCTTTTCCAGACTGGAGAGCTACCCAACTGAGACTACGACCATATCTACAAGCAATATTATAACATAGACTGGATGGAATCACAGAATCATATAGGTTAGAAGAGATCCTGAGCTCATCCATTTAAAATTCTTTACATTACCTTCCAGGGCAAGGAATTACTGTTTATAAATCTTCTACAGGTCATATAGATATCACTTTTCTACTTGATTACAGCAGCTTTTGTATTCTATACTGTACAGTACTCTAAACTAGATACAAGGATAATAGTGAGACCATATGAGTCCTCTATTCTGGTTATGAACACAATTATTAAACTGCTTCCAGGCCACAAACTTGGGTAAAATTATAGAGCACTTTGTTGCCAGGAAGGTTGCAATAAGGAACTGCCTAGTAGAACTTTATTTAACTGGAATTTCTAGGTAACACTTCTTCTGCAAAGATAGAAGATTGAAGTGTTTGAGTTTTCACTTCAGCTATTTCTTCCTGAGCACTCACACTAAATGAATGTTGCAATAATTACATAGGTTTTAAGATGAAGAAAAGCATTTTATTCTATGAATTTAGGCTTACCACATGGCTTGCAGATTGGAGGAGGGGAGAAGCAAAGGAATTACTGTTAATTGAGTAATATTAATTCTCAGAATTTTAGTTCAATTTAGAGTGAAAACTAATGTTCCACTTAAAATCCAAACTTATACATTAAATGCTTAATGCTTGTCTCCTTAGTGATCATATTTTTAACTATTCCATGGAGCATGCTGCTGTAAAAAACAATGCATATCATCAGAACCCTTGGAAACATACTCAAAAAAATGGGATATGCATGTATATACATTAAAGGATTTTCCTCATTTTACCTCTTCCCTTAATTTTTTTCATTTTTTCCCCGTCTGAACACAAATATTACATCTGACTGTTTATTGCCTGATTGCCTTTTTGTCTCTCAAATACATTAGTCTCTCATAATGAAGTTTCATTAAATTTTGTAATTTCTTTTTAACTAATTTTACATATTGTGTTTTTGGAAAAAAACCTCACAATAGGCTACACAGGAAAAGTATTCAAACCTTGGATTTATTTTTATTGAGTGTTAGCTGCTAACTTCATTCACACTCTCCTAGCTTTTATACTAATTCATAATATGGCACTTACATCCATAGTTCTATCATTCCTTGACCACCTCTTATTCTCTTCAAATCTGCTTGCAGTGAGTCCACATTCCCTGCACTGTCCAGTCTTGTTTGATTTATGAAGTCTAAGCCTGCCATCAAAATTAACCTAGAAAATGAGTGAATAGAAATAAATGGAAAACTATTATTTTGCTGCCCACACAACCAGGCAAATCATAGAATCCTAGAACATGTTGAGTTGGAAGGAACCTTTAAAAAACATATAGTCCAAACCCCAGCTGTGTGCTGGGGTATCATGCACTAGATCAGATTGCTCAGAGTTTCATCAAGCCAGGCCTTGAATGCCTCCAGCAATGGAGCCTCCACCACCTCTCTAGGCAACAATAATGGATCTCATGGTAAATTGAGAAAGGGGAAGAACAAGCTCTAACCACAGTCTCCCTCTATAGAAGGCAGTGTTGATGGTAAAAGTCAGCTAATGCATTCTACCAGTGTGTTGAAAAATTTTGTAGGACATGTTGCTCCTTGATTTGGAAGTTGGTTGGCCAAAGGAGCAAGACATGGCTTTTGTTCTCACTCAGGCAAACCCCTTCTCTTTCCAGCAGAGGATGAAGGTCTTCACTAGCACAAAGGATTTCCTCTGCACTGCCACATACAAAAAATTAGAATATAAACTTCAAAATGAAAACAAGAAGAAACATGCTTTGCTCTCATTCCACTCTCTAGAAACAAAAGAATGTCGAGTGTTTTATTTCCAACGCTCCCCAACCTCCAAATTGAGTTCAAAGGCTTACAGGTGCTTTAAAAAAACCCTTGCTTTTCATCAATGTGCATATTTTACCAGTTTCAAAAGCATATTAATGTCCTTTGTGACTTTGGTTAAAGTAAACAGAAATAATTGGAAAGGTGACAGATAAATTATTAGAAGACAGTATTTAAGATTTGCAATACAAACTAAGCACAGAAGAAGGTAGGAATTCTTCACAGATAAATAATTTAAAAGAAAGTTAGACTTTTACCTCAGCAGTAATGGTTTATTTAGGATAAGACTTTATACAGATAGATTTTAAGAACACTGTGTCTTTATTTTGTCCTAAGACACCCATATTTATTATGGTCTAAACATAAATGGAAAAAAATTACAGGGGTTAATATGTGAAATCTGTTTGGCTACAACCATAATTAATGCAATGGTTTTCTGTAAACGATGCATTATACCAGGCTTATCTCTATATTAATCAGTGTACATTAGATCAGATAAATGCAATTACTCTAAGGTAACTGTTTCGAATAATACCCAAATAAGAACCTCAAATGCAATTAAAATCTTTTGTGCACTTAAAACATATTTTCTCCTGAGGAATCTTGTACCACTTCCAGAGGCAAAGGAATCTCCTCCTCTTTTTGAGGATCAAACCACTTATATAATTTTTTTCCTACAACTAAATGGATGCAGCTATGGGAAATATGTGAGAAATGGTAACAAACATAGGCAAAAAAGCCTTAATAAATAGAAACAAGTAAGACTAATAATGTTGATACATATAAAAGAACACGTATTCAACTGTAAAATATTTGATGAAGGCAAATTACAATAATAAGCATTATATTTTACAAAGGATCATTTTACAAAGGACATACATCTTGATGCATATAATGACAGATGACATAGAAACACCTTGAACAAATAAATATAATACATATCTGCTTGAGATAAAGCATCCCATCTCATGACATGAAAGGCTGCTACACAAATTTGAGGCACCCCAATGTCACATATTACATATATATTATCTCTGTGCTGGCTCTGCTCATCAATTGTGTGTGCTGTCAAGGGCTGTACTCCAAACACAAAGAAAGTAGGAACATGTGGAACTGTGCAACGTCTCGGTGGAGGAGCGATCATGTCACCTACCTACAGCTTCAGCTGTGAAAATTCCACCAAGCTGTGCCATGTCACTGCTACCTTCTGCAACACCTCAGTTCAAAGAAAGGCATGTGATGTGCCTGCCTCTTGCTTCAAAGAGAAGTATGCTGCATGCAAAAAACTGCTGTAAGCCCTTCTCATGTCTGGATCAGCATTTTATATTTGGGTTGGTTTTGTTGTTATTTCTTTATTCCTGCCCCCATATGGTGCTAATAAATGGAGGAAAATCGTTTCCATTTTACACACCCTGAAAGCATCAGATTTCTAAAGATAGTGTCAGACCTGTCGACTTGCATATAGATGCATTTTTTGACTCTGTACACTGAGCCTGTGTTTTGCATTTCAGTGTTGAGCTGACATTTTAGAGAACACAACTTCCCTAAGTAGCATCGAACATAAGGATGCAGGATTGTATGTTGTGATCTGATACTGAGATTTTATTTTGTGGAAACATATATCTATATAACGTGGTTGTTCAAAAATGTGCAAGGCAACAGACCATGCTTCCTACCAGTAAAATTAGTGATGTTGCACTAAAATCAGGATTGATTTACATGATTTTACTGCAAACATGTGGTTGATCAGCATTTCCATGTCTCAAATACCTCATCTTTAAAAGAAAAACCTCCTCATGGATACTTTTGCATCTGAGATGGAAATATAAAATCTCTATCTGGACAGTATTTTCAAGTACCTGGATTTAATATTTTAGCAAACAGCTAAGTTTACTTGACTGATATAAGGGCAAATGAACTTGAAAATAGGACTGCTTTTTAAAGGACATTGTACACACTTGTAAATGTTAATATTTCTTATTAATGCTTGCATCCATTAAACTTCTGAATCACTGAATAAATTCTAAGAACATCTTGGCTTAACATCAATATTTGAATTGTCTTTGAATGTGAGAAATTTTGTATTTCCCAACAGGATACTCTTCAGAGATTCTTCCTACCCACTGGATAAAGAATGACAGGCACATATGCTGGCTCTAACAACTTTTCTGGACAATATATAGCTCATGGAATGGTTTTCTCGAGGAGGACTTCCTGAGAAAGAGAAATTTTCATGCTTCAAAAATTACTCTGAGAAAGAAAGGCAGGGTTGTGCAGAAAAATCAGATTATGTAAATTCTCTCAAAAACAAATTTCTGTAGGGTAACTTCAGTCTGTAATTACATCACGTAAGTTCCTGTATGCAAATATTTCACTCCATATCAGTGATTCCACATAATTCCTCCATGATTCCTCCATGAGCAGGGATCATGGTTCATCTGGTGCACTACAGTACTACACCACCCCATGTTCTTACTAGTTTGTATTCATAAATTATATTGTCTTTATAAGGTGGCTCCTGAAATTAAGAACGTTTGTTCTTTTTCCTTTATCATTTGTCTTAGAATTCAGTAGAATTTCAGAACATTTCTAAAAATGTATTGAATTTCAAAAGATTAATTTCCACAGGGTCTTTCATATTATGCCATGTAAATTGGGCAGTACTTACAACATGAATTCTGTCATACATATGTCCTTATCTAAGAGTGAAAAAATTGTGCAGCTCCACTTCTCCATATCATTTGCAGCAAAACTTAAATGTAGACATGACATTAGATAAGACATCTTTATATAAAATTTTTTCCTAGAAATTTTATTAGATTATTTGAACTGAAATCTGATCAGGAGAAGGAAAATGTTGGAGAAGCTACCTGTAACATCTCATATTTCTCCCAAGACCTTCTGAGCCACAAATAAGAAGCAGTAATAGGAAGAAGTCCCATCTTACAAAATTTAAAAACTTCTTGTTGACATTCTTTCAATTTTAAGTACCTTTTAGCTTTCCATAATTAAGGCTAAAAATTTCATACTCTGAATCTGTCTGACAAAGAAATAAAGTTGACATACTTTATTTTTTTAAATACTGCATAGGATAATTGTGGATTTACTAAGATAAGGTGCCTTTGAGATGAAAAACATCCACTAATAAACTCACATAATTAATCTTGACTAATTGAAGTTAACAGTTGTGCTTCTATAAGTGTCCATTGTTCACAGATACAAAATAGACCTGAAGATGTTATCGAAGATGATATTCATATATCACAGCACACTGCAAATGATCTCAACAAAGCTTTTTTCAGGATTTCTGCAGCTCCAGGTTCTTAGAGTCAGAATTTCAAGCTCATTATTTTAACAACAAATGAATCTTTATTAAAAACTATACACCTTTAGAAAGCCTGCTCTTTCCACTCAGATCTAGTCTCTGAATTATATTCTGTAAGTAAAAAATGGGCAGTCATGAGAATGCTTAAATGCATTAATATTTTTCTCCATTTTGCTTGGAAGAGCCAGAAAGCTGGTACTTTCATTCTTTGCCCCTATAAGCATCAAGGAAGCTGGGCAATGTCATTTTCAGGCCGCTCTTATTCAAGGCAATTGGGGCAAGTTTCCTTCTTCCTAAGAAAGGAAGTGAAAGTTAAGCTTGCCTTCAAAGAGGGAAAGAGGACCAAGAGAACTAAAAGCTGGACCCTCCTGTGTTCCATCTTGCACTCATTGCCCCTTGTCCTACCATTGGATGTCATATTAAGGATGTAAAGGTGAGTACAAGGATCCAACATTTATCAAAGTTTACTCACATGTGAGATTTCTGAGAGGAAATTACCGTCTTGGTGGATGAGTGGAGATTAGATGTTTGCTTTCTTGATTTTAGCAACGTTCTTGCCTATATCAGCATTTTCACAGACAAACTGATATAGACTACATAAATGGCCAGTGAGGACTGAGAGATTCTTGAACTATTAAGCTTAAATTGTTGCTCAAAGTAAAGCTAGTGAACTTTATTAAAGGAAAATATGAAATCCTGCAGGTGAGGCACCAACACAGACTGGATGTGGACCAGCTGGAGAGCAACTGGCAGAGAAGGAGCTGATGATCACTATGTACAACAGACTGCCCATGAACTCACCATCAGACAGCCATGAATAAGCCTGCACAACTGTTAAGTAAATAGTTACCAACAGGTTGAGGCAGGTGATTGCTCCCCTCTGCTCAGCAATGGTGAGACACACTCAGAATGTTCCATCCAGTTTTGAGTTTTCCAGTAATAGAAAGACATGGGACACACTGCAGAAAATGCAAGAAGAGATCACAAAGATTATGGGTCATACAATAAAAACTGAGAGATCTGGAACAATTCAGCCAGGAGAAGAAAAGATTCAGTTTTCACAACGAGTTAGAGGAGCAGAAATGGCAGAGACAGAATATCCTCAGTGATTGATGCCTCACAGAAAAGAGGCAAGATGATGAAACATAGTAAATTCCACCATTCTTAAGGGAAAACTTTTTCTGATTTAAGTGTAGTCAAACATTAGGCCAAGTTGACCAGAGAGCTTGTAGAATCTCCAGCCTTGGAAGTAATGAAAACCCAACTAAACTGGGCAATCTGCTACAGATGACTCTGAGCAGGAGGGTTGGATTCCATGGGGTCCTTGCCAGCCTCATCTTTTTGATGACTCATGTCTTTTAGATAACAGACACATTTGCTAAGCTATCAGATATGCAATAACAATAAATTATTTTTGAAAACATAGTTATCTATCCAGATAAAACATTGCAGAATAGAAATTGTGTATCAGAAAGTATTTGCAAAAGCAGGAAAACTTCAGAAATGTTAAGCTTAAGTGGGAAGGTGATGCCTTTTGCACCCAAAGTCTGAACATGAAAGACACAAAGAGATATCACCTGTCCAAGTTTTGTACACAGGTAGATTTAGCTTTTGTGCACAAGATCAGTTATTAGTTTGAAGTTGTGGAGGGTTTTTGTAGTTTTGTTCTGTTTCGTTTTGTTTTTTAAGTAACTACCACCACACAGGAAAGTGATTGGATCTTTGTCTTTTGTAGCAGCTGAAATAAGCAGACAGATAACCCTGGCCTGTGTTCCTGGCTGGTTTGGGTTCAGATTTTTGAGATATGTTACCCACTGGGAATCCTTTCCTTTTCCAGAATGGGCAGGTATTCAGAATTTAATAGAAAACAACAGAAACAAAGCAAGAACTGTATTAATGGACTGAATAACATTCTTATAAATTTTATTGTCAACAAGACAGAAAACATCATCTCAAAAGTGAAGAGTCTTTTCCTTTTCATGGACCATTTCGCCTTCTCAAGCAGAATATGACAGAAATTATTAAGTACTGCATCTAATTAGTTCAAGATTTTCTTCAAAGTTTAGTTTCATTAATACAGCTGAAGCATTTAAATCCACCAAAAGAAATGGGTGATGTCTTTTCATCCCCTATTTCTCACAATGTTTAGTTTCCTGCTGCAAATCATTTAACAGCCAACAGATGCATTAAGTTTCCTCCTCACACTTGTGCAGCCTATTCTTTTTGAAGGATAAAAGCGACATTAGTTTGGGCTCCTACTATGGTTCATCACAAAGTCATCACTGGAGCTCCTGCCTCAGACTAGATGTTGATCTTCAAAATTAACTTACATATTTTTTTTATTTTCACTGAACATCTTTAACTACACTTGCCAGCACCACAGTCAGTGGCATTCATCAAAAGATTTTTTGGGAAGGTGGTTTAAAGTTCACAGTGAGAACAAGACAGTGACAGATTGTTCATAGGAATTAGCAGCATAAGCCCACATAGGATAAGGTGAAGACCTTACAATTATTATCTTCCAGGAAACCAGACAAACCTGTCTTCTCTCTGGATCTGAGGCAAACAGCGAGAAAGTTTTCTTTTCCCCTCCTCCCTTTTTTTTTTTGTTTCAGCTGCAAAACACAAAGCAAATATACTTCAGTGTCATGATTTTTTTTGTTGGCACCTTTCCATAGCCAATTCCATTCATGCAGAAAAGGGATGAAATTCCATCATTCGAGCATGACATCTCAAAATTCAAACTTAATGAGAGCTTTGGCAGCTTCTGTCGAATGCAGACAGTGATTAACAAAACACTTCAGAGTACAAGGCACAGCAGTGCTCAAAGAAAACAGTGATGATCTCCACTTAATTGTAGAAAAGCCCAAAGCATCTGCCAGCAGAGGAGAGCTCGAGCCATAAGGAGCTATTGCTCAGATAGGCTGTCATCTCCAGAGATCAACAACCATATGCTCAGCTCAAGCGCAAACTCCAAAGAAGTTAATTTTCTGACAAAATACAGGGATAAATATGACATTCAAACAAGTGTGCTCACTCATCCTGAACACACTTTCATCTGCACGTATCAGATTTATGCATCATTCAAACAGAAGCAAATATAATTTGTTTGGAACACAAACATGACTGTATGAGCACAGGTATAATTAATCTTTGTCTGCTCCACAGGTTCTAATGTTCCACCGGTCAATGCTTACAGAAAACTTATGATGAATGAATGCCATCACCTGTTGCACAGTGTCTCATATATGTAAAATGATCCACCATTGTCTTTTCTGCTACCTTGGATGCACACAGTTATCTCCATTTCAGCTGCAGCAATAGATTTTTATCCTAGTTTTTTGACAGCATGTAAAGTTCATTTCTAAATGCCAAGGACAGAGACTGTGAACAAACTCAAACAGCCAGCAAACTTATTTTAAGAAAATTATCATCAAGACATGCAGAGCTAGGAAAAGCTTAATTAGACTACAAATGCATCAACTCTTTTGTACTTATTTAGTGCCTCTTTATTTGAGGAATAGAAATACGTTATTAAAACATAGACGTCTGGCAGCAGGAAATTAACAGAAGGGAAAAGGTCAGTCTAAAAGGGGAATGTGCTAGAAAAACACATGTGGTTGACTATAATGTTAAAAGTACTTTCAGTTTGTCATGAAACTCTCTTAATCTCTCTTTAAAAAAAAAACAACCAACACCTCAAATGCCCAACTATCAAGTATAGAATATTATGATTTTTTCCAAAAATAACTTTCCCCAACACCTGAGAAGTGTTCTGCCTACTGACTGAGAAGGCCATTTCTAGGAAAAGTAATTCACTCTGTTAACTCTAAGTCTCAGAAGTCACATGCATCAAATTTCAGTGGGTCCAACTTATTCTACTTCTGTCCTGAGCTTACCCAAAAATTTGTTTCAGACTTCCAAATCTCAGACCCTATGCTCTGGGCCATGAGTTAGATCTCCTGAAGCACCAATGCTCATTTTAAGGAGGAGTATGAAGAACTTATTTGACATTCTGGTCACATAGAATCATAGAATAGAATCATAGAATAGTTCGGGTTGGAAGGGATCTTAAAGACCGTCGAGTTCCAACCCCCCTGCCATAGGCAGGAACACAGTTTAGCTGTATTTCTAATACAAATGTGTGGGAAGTTGGCAACTTGGTAAGCAGCTGGATTGTCAAACAGATGTTTGTTTCCTTAATTATGAAACAGCCAGAAGAAGCCAGGATACTGTGGATACCTAAAATCCTTAAAGAAAATAAGGCATGTCCCCAGTAACAGCTGCATGATGCCTCACTGAAAGATTTGTGCTTTTTTTCGATTAGAAATGCTGTAAATAGCAACAATGCAAAAGAAAATTATAATTAACCTGTGACCTTAGTGGAAGTAGAATTGGCTGCAACTGTTAGCTTTCTCATTTCAGCTACTTCTTTTTTTTTTTTCTTAATTTCTTTTTTTTTTTGAGTTGATTCTCAAGCATATTTCTTGGTAAGCTGCTAAAACACAGTAGTTTCATCAAGCATATGGAAAATTCTATCTCCATATTTAGAAAATTGTTGGCTGTATCTTTCATTTTGACCTAAAAGCATGCACATAAAGATCTTCAGCTGCATCACACCCAGGGCTGAAAAGCACTAATATTTTCTTGGGTTTTGGTATGGACTACCTTGTGGAGTAACATCAGCAGAAGAAGGGCACTTTGTAGAGTCACTGCATACAAACAGCTCAGCTGGGAGCCAAAGAAGGAGTCCTGTTGTTGTATCTTAGTGTAGATGAAGCTGTACCATCACTCTCAGAAAACCATTCGTTATGAGAAGAAAAAATAAAGAAAGCAGCCACACCCATGAACACAATAGCAAACAAACTCTTTCCAATGAAATTGCTTCAAAAGAAAAAGAATAAATTTTTAGAATGCAGATATTGCTGCATTACCATCACCTAGAATTTCCTTCAGCTGATTGTGGGGTAAGAGATATTTAATTTATCTGCTTTTAAAATTATAATGTGCAGTTGTTTTATAAAGAAAATAATCTCTATAATGTGTTACATTCTATTCCAAAAAAAACTTTGAATTATAGAATAGCTAGTAGATTGTCAAAGAAGTGGTAATGAACAACAAGAATTTATATGACTTGCAAAATAAACGGAGAAACAGTTATATAGGACCCAATATAACAAGCAATTTAATTTTTACTGTGCAGATATTTTAATTAAAGTGAATAGGATTTAAAACACGCCTAAAACGAAATGTATGCAAATTTTTTCCTGAATCAGAACCTTCTTTCAGATTTTGTCACTCATATTTCCAGCAAAGTTAACAAAATAAGCAATTAGCACCTTGCACTGCAAATAGTTCCCGTCTTTTGACTGGCACAAGGTGTCAGTCAGGCCCACTTAGTTAGCAAACATAAAGAGCACATATATACATGCAGTACCAACAATATTGCAGTGTATGTGTATTAAAAGCAATTGAGTGAGTAGCTTCAAGTCTACATGTGCAGTTACCCAGTCTAACTTTGTAAACAGTTCAAGGAAATCATGCAAGTCGTGGATCACAGGATTGCAATGGAATTTGGCCACACATCTGGACTCATTTTACTTTGGAGCAGAAGAATGTTCATCTTTTTCCAGCAGATCCATACACCATCTGGGAGAGATGCATATGCTTATGAGGTGTTTCCTCATTGGGCATTCCCTAAGTTCCATATACAGAACCTGTTCTTTAGCATATAATCTTTGAAAGCTTCTGAAGTCAAAGAGAATCGCTACTACATAGTAGCAATGTAGGTAAATAGAAATTGCACATGAATAATTTGTGCCACTCTCATCCTGCTGCCTGATTTGAATAGTCTAGAAAAAACAGCTATTTGCTGTTTTATCTCTATATGACAGATTTCTCTTATTTACTTGCCTAAAAATTTTGTTGAACCTAAAGAGATTCTACCAGTTCATATAATTTTAAGTGTTTTATTGCTTATAGGAAATGTGGTTTTAAATGACATATGCAGTGAGTTAAAAACTTGCTTAATTTACCAGAAAGCATAATCTACTAAATGCCACCATAAGAGCTACAAAGGTCTAAGGTATATTTCCCACTGGACATCAGAAAACATGTCATAAATGTTGCAAGGTAACATCCTCCTTGTTGATAATGATGATCTTTTCTGTCCATCTCAGCTGATTAAAGAATGTTCCTTAGTCACTTCATTCCACACAGCAAAGCACCTTTGTTCAGCAGAACAAAGTCTTCTCTAATGAGGGTCTAAATCGATACACAAAAAGCAAGAGAAATTTCTGTGAGAGCTTATGAATAGCACAGTTAATGTTGCAGTAATGGGTTTCTTCGCAGTACTGAGTGCATTTTCAAACATTGTTCTGAAGTCCTAGAATAGAGAGAGATGAATGAACAACAGGCACTAAGTCCTTTCATGGAAGCTACATTTACTGTGCCTGATATGTTGACTATGTCAACTGAACAGTATTTCAGCTTAATTTTACACAAAGACATCATGTACTACCTTCCCTTTGATTTTTGGGGCCTTATTCTCAAAATGAATTTAAAACATAAACAAGGAATTTGTCATAACTTGTCTTTAACTGAAATGGGACTTCAGTTGTCCTTATTACAGTCAATAACATTAGAGATAGATAGTATTTCAAATTGACACATAACCTACTGAACAGTTGAACTGTCTTGCCTTGAACACCTCCAACACAGGGCAGCCACAGCTTCTCAGCTTCAATACAGCAAGAAATAGATTCAATCAGGTGCAAGGTACAAGACAATCTGGATAGAAGAGCTACCATACCACCTATGGATGCTGGATTTGTATAAAGACTAACATGGGATAAATGTGTACAAGGGAGATGGTATGATGGACAAAGAGAAAGAAAGGGGGTGAGGGAGAAAGGCAAATATACTGAGAGGAATTGCTGTAGCTGTCACGCATCCACTTTGAGCAAACACAACTCCCATTGAAACGCTTGTTTGGTTTAACAAGTTCTGTCAGCATAACCTGCTTTGAGTCACCAATTACAGTACTTCACCACAGAAATCAACCTCAGTACTCAGTGATAGGAGTGTAGTTATAGGTTACTTATTTGGAAATACTTAAAACATAAGTAAAAATTTATACAAGGCTTTTTATTGTCTTTTTTTTTAGAATACAGTTTTAGTTAAAACAGTTAAATCCAACCAGCAGCTTAAAGGAACATCCATTTAACTCTCCAGACTAAAACTAGTTCTTTCAATTAGACTAAACTCTCTGATGAACCTGTACCTCATATCAAGTTCTTTGCAGGGAACCAAGAAAATACCATTCACCTTTGAGATTTCTTAGTAGTCTAGACATATAACTTTCATAAAAACTGATAACATAGAATATAAAGTTGCACATCTTTGAAAAATAAAATCTGATAATTTGTAAAATTTAGGTGCAGCTTACATGCTTTACTTTCCCACAGTGAATGAAAATAATTTTTCGACTACATTTTCAATGCTTCATTTTAAGTCCTGTTACAAAATTATTTATATTTTATCTAATATTAATCTGTTTTAATACAAAATATATCTCAGGCAAGAGCAACTAAAAGTTGGCAAGATATTTTCTTTTCTTCCTTCCTGGCTTCTTTTCCCTCTAGATCCCCACTTCTTTTCTCTCTTTCTCTATACAGGCAAATATGCATCTGTGTAGCAATAGTTTTTTAGGTCTTACTTGATCTCTAGAGAAAGCATCGTAAGACAAGATTTAAAAAATTCAGACAGGCTGCTCAAACAGGTTGAATATGTTTACCTTACAACAGTACACCTTCCTATGGAGGACAGGTATCAAATGATTTTGAAAAGAAAAAAGAGGATTACATGAGTATAAAATCAAAAGGATTATTTCAAGAACACAGACAAAACCTTTGCAAAATGCTAGCGCTTGCATCTATAAGGAAGAAAAAGAAGTTGCAGGCAATTAACAACTCAAATTTTTAACCTTCATTTCAGGCACAACACTATGACCAGTTTTGCAGAGTGGAAAGTACTTTGCAACACATATCAGCTTTATGAGAACAAAGATTTGAAAAATGTTGACACTTATTTTTTGGACTTAATAGTTTTACTCCAAAAAAAATTAATTATACCTTCTGGAAACAAAAATTCTTATATACAGAAGAGGCCAAATTAAAATCCTTCCAGGCAGGCCAATTACACAACTGCAATTTACGTGCTTGCTAAGGTACAGATGCAGGACAAGAAAAACAGGTGAGATGCAGTATTACAGCATGATTCACTGCTGTTTTAGTAGTCTTACACTATGACTCAAAAACATAATACAAATTTGGATGGTGAAAAACATATCCAGAGACATCACAGCTAGTGACAAATTTCAAAAGGCTATTAGCATCCTATTTCTGAATACAAACTATTTTGACTATTATAAATTATTATCTAATGAGTTATAATTTCTATTAAAACTTTGTAAATTGAGATTCCTGCCTGTACATCAAGAATGACTTCAAGAAAAGAGATGAATGACTTGAATAACCCCAAATTTTATTTTGTTGTTTTTTATTTTTTCACACCTGCTCCATGGATTTGGGAGAACACAGTTCTACATCCACTAAACATATCCTCACAAGCATGCATAAGCAAACCTGAAAGAGGAAAGGGAGGAGAGGAACTCTATTACTGCACAGATGATTTCTCTTAAATGAATGGGAGATGTAATTACTATTATTCTACCTACTTCATGATGTATTATAGATATGGAATGCCATACTATCTTAATACTCCTGTTTCTCCAACAGTCTGATTATTATTTCATATATCTTTATATCTTTATGCCTTGTATAAAGCATGACCACATTACTTTCTTGAGAGCTGTTGGCTCTCAAGCAACCCGTATACCCTGGTAGTTTAATACTCTAGCTTAATTGGCTCTAATAGTATATTAATAATTAAATCATCAGACTAATATTTGTGTTCTAATAAAGCAAAATTCCTATAGCTGACAGAGAAAGTGAAAAATTACAGGTGTTCTTTCTACTGTGGATATTTTTTTTCTTTGTTTAAGAGAGAGAAGTAATTAATTCTTTAAAAACTACTTTCAAAAAACTACATTTTGATCTTAGGTTGTGGTAATGACAGAAAAGTTTTAATCACCATGGTTGGAAAGCATCTCATCAGGGGACCAAATATGTATATTCAAAAAAACCACATTATTTGCTGACAAATATCTAGCTTGCCAACTATCTTAACTCCAATTACATATAAAATGTATGGACTAAGCTATAAAAGCTGTACATTCACATAGAACATTAGCTGATGTGAGAGACTACTTCTCTTGCACAGCAGACACATAATGCAAATTACTGGGTTTCTGTTTCACAGCCTTAGCCCAAAAAAACCCCACCTCAACATCTGATCAGTCATAAGAGTAAATTTCATAACTGATAAGTACTAATTTTCAAGAAGGGATAATGTACTTACAAAATACTATGAATACTAAAATACTATGAATGCAAAATACTACAAAGTAAAAATTACTAGTTGCTGCAGCTGAATACAAAACAACATGACAAAGCCATAGTACTTTAGACAATACAAAAACTGTCCTGGTGGTGATGAAAAGATTTGCTGTTCACCATGATTCACCTCTCACTTTTCCATTACAGATTTCTTGTTTCACAGGTTTGAGCATTTTTGATTTTGTGTTTTTAGCTGCCTGGGATACTTGAAAGAAAAGCCATATTCTTCCTGTTTTATCTTCTCAAAAAATAAAAGTAAGTATTTTGGACAACTTCAGCTAAGCATATGACTGTGTCCTTTCTGTTGCACAAATACAATGAATCCTTTCAGCAATTTATCTACCTTTCTTTTTTTTCCTTGTTGGAAACTTCTGATGTGTGAAAAGTTACCGTAAGGTATAAGAGGCAAGGATCCAAAGACTTTTCAGGTCAGTACAGCACTTTGTCACAAGAAAATATCATTACTGACATTTTAAAAAGATCAGATGTAATAGTCTGACAATAGCAAGTAGATATTACCTTTGTTTCATCTTCCGTTTAAATACTGCCTTCTTTAACCCAGTATGAAATATATTTATTATGCAGGTACACCTCAATTCACTTGTGCCAGTTCTGAATTTCATGACCTTCCTGCTCTGTCTGTCCATACCAGATGAGAACTGCTGCACATAAGCTCCTGGTCCTGTTCATACCATGAGGGATGAAATAAGAGATGGAAAAGGAAAAAAATAACAAAGGACTTGTTTCTTAATTCTATTGCATGCTGTTCTCCCACTCTTATGATAACGAGAAGAGAGGAGGGAATAAAAGCATTAGTCTGCCATGGAAGTTAAAGAAGAATCTCCAAAAATAAGGTCTGACTTTCTAATAACTTCTAATGTACAATTCCAACAGAAATAAAATTTTTAAAATATTTTAAAAGCTCAAAACCAATAACGGCAAAGAAATGTCATGCTGCACACGAATATTCTTATTTTCTAAATGTCATCTCCTGCAAAACAGCTGTCCAAAACTTATAGAGAAAGATGCTAGTTAGATTTCTTTGGGGTATCTGAACAGGTGAAGAGGGGAACAATTTTCAGCCAGATGCACACAGCTGCAGGGAGACCTTATGGTAGCCTTCCAAAGCTGGAACGGGGCCCAAAGGAAAGCTGAGGAGGGACTAGTTGCTAGGGCATGTAGCAATAGAACGAGAGGCAAATGTTTTAAACTAGAGCAGTGTAGGTTTAGGTTAGACTTTAGAAAAAATTATTCAGTATGAGGGTTGTGATGCCCTAGGACAGGTTTCCCAAAGACATGGTGGAGGTTCCATCCTGGAGACATTCAAGGCTAGGCTTGAGCAACCTGATCTAGCACAGGATGTCTCTGCTCACTGCTGGGGTTTTGGACTGGATGACCCTTGAAAGTCCCTTTCAACTCTATGATTTTATGACATTCTGCCCTGAGACCAACAGTCCTGTGGACACATCCCTGGAGCTCTCACTTTCTAAATTTCCTCTAAATTGACATGTAGGATAATAATTAATATTGTTCCTTAATAATATCAAACCAACACTAAAGTAGGATTTCTGAACAACTTCATTAGTATTCAGAGTTTTTTCAGAATTCACTTTAAATATTTCTTTCCTTCAAGCACATGGTTAAGCACTTTAATATGATTCAGTGTAATAAGACTAACAGAATTCATTAACATGGTATTTAATTATTTGGCTGTGAAATCTTAGTTTCCCCATCTAATTGTAAACACACAAAATGCAGATTGCAGAGTGACTGCTTGCCACACTTCTCATAGGAGAGACTGGAAAATGATAGACAGGATGCAGAAGGAGAGAAGTTTTCTTTTCTGGAGGAGAGAGTGATGGGAAGAGGTCATAGAGAGCTTACACACAGCTTGACCAGCTTCAGTGGAGGAGATAGGATGGAGGTACATCTCCTTTCTACTGTGATGTAAGCTGTGAAAAAGAGATGTAGGGTAGTGGTGCAAGGATGTTAATATCGTTGTGATGAAGCTGCTTCTAATTACTCAGAATGTGGAAAAGATGTTCCTCACAAAGGAAAGGGATGTAGCAGCTGTAAGGGTCTCTCAGCCTAGTCTGGGACATATGGCCAAGCTAATCTGAAACCCGTCCATCCACGTCATCCACTGCATGAACATTTAGATCATGGGAACAGCACGATCAAGATAAAGATCAATTTATTTTGCCCAAGGGGTGTACTTTACCATTATAATCTCAGGATTTCTTACTGCTCTGTTTTCCTTTTAATCATTTACTCCTATTCCAGCACCATCAACAGTGGTTGTTTTTGACAGTCTTAGCAAGTCTGCTGCAGCAAGTCACACTCACGGTGAATAGCTTTGCATGAGTAGGATGTATTTGCATATGCTAATGTGACATCTGGCCATTGTGCAATTTCTTATTTCTGTAACCCTTGAGCAGAAGATCTTCCTAGAAGATAAGCTAGCAACAATCACCATTCAAGTTTTGAACTCAAGTCTTCTTTTAATTTTACCAGTCTTAATCAAAAGATCCATTACACATAGGTCTGCAGGCCAATTTAACAAAGCTATTTAAAATACTAGTAGGATGTTCCATGTTCATTCAGAAATAGCCAGTTTGCTTTCATATAGTCAGAACTTTGAAATGAAGAATCAGAATTTAACCAAATTGGATACTGCAGGTTTTTATCTTTCCCAAGGTGAGAGTTAATTCAGACGTAGACCAATATATAACACAATTATCCAACCACAAAATCTGCACTGTGGTTAGCAGTGGTATTATAAAGACAAATGTAATTTATATGACAGCTTAACAAAGGTCAAAATGTAACCAGTAGGGAAATAAAATATGACTTTTTTTGCTGGAATCAATACTGATCATGTGTTTTACAAATACCTTCCTTGGCCAAATACATCTCAGCCTTTTGATCCTAATTTCAGTAGGAATTTTAGACTTGGGCAAAATAAAAAATGCTTTAAGTAAAGGAACATCATTAGTTCCAACCTTTGAAGTTCAGAAAGTATAATCTCAAGGGCAATTAAGCACTGAACACATCTTCCTTATCCAAGCAGATTATTTCAGTTTGATTCCAGGAATTTCCATGAGAGGCGTAAGATTATGTTGAAGGATACTGTCTGATCACATTTGGCCCCAAAATATTACTTCACTAAAAAAATGAGGTTTAAAAATCCTAAAATCACCAATGCATTCATGGTATGATTTCATTATAAGAGCAATTCCTCTCTGAACATATCACCATTCTCCGGAATTGCTTCAATTCCAGAATAGGTGTGCCAGTAGCAGTAATTACATAATTGTAAACTGGCACATAGAAGAACTGAGATTAAAATAAATCTTTTTTCTTATCTTCTTGGAAAGTACACACTTAACATTACATTTTGATGGAATTCAGATCTTCTGTATAGAAAATTCCTATTTACAAGGCCAGCAGTTTTCTGAAAACAATTTGTACTTTCATTCTGGACCAGAAGAAAGTCACATTAACTATGCTTAAAATCCCACACATGGACAGAAGCATCCTGATCTGAGAATCAGGCAGTTAAGCCTGTAAACACCCGTGGGATTTAGCCTTTCTAACAGTAGACATTCAGGTGCTTGTCATCATCCAGTTCTAGGTGTGGAATATACAGTAGGTGCAGAATCTTGCAGACAGGATTGGCAAACACTTTGCATCAATGAGTTATTTCATCTAGGTAAGAGCAGGAGAACTGTATTCTACAGTGTTTTTTAGCATAACATGCCTTGAAATCACATCCTGTGTTGTGGAGTAGTTCTTGCAGTCTTGGTTTGGGGCATTTTTGCGTAAAATGTCTGCAGATACTTCCTATTTTATCTATGCTATCACACATACAGAAAGAACCAGTAGTGAACATGAAGGAGAACAGCCCATAAATCTGGCATAGCAATTTAGGCATTCAGCTGGATGGGGCAGACTTGCAATATTTTATCTCATGCTTTCAGTCTATCCTATTTACTTGAAATTAGACAACTACTGTTTCATGTAACAGTTTAGAGCACAGTTCAAAGTGAAAATGACCTTGAAATATCATCTGATCCAATCTTCCGTGTGAAAGGGATCTTGATGAGATTATTATTCCAATCAATCACATTTTGAAAACTTTCTGTGATGGGGAATGTACCATGTCCCTAGGGAGTTTATTCCAGTGACTGTTCTCATAACAAAAAAATGCTTTCTTACATTGAGATGAATCCTCCCTGACACAACTTACATTTATGGCACCTTGACTTCTCCACATGGCTCTTTGTTAAGAGAGAGCCTGGATCCTCTCTTATAGCTGCTCTTTATAGACTGGATTCATAGAATCTTATGATGGTTTGGCTTAGAAGGAATCTTAAAGTCTATTTGATTTCAACTCCCATGTCGTGGGTGGCTCCCTCTGCCAGACTACTCAAATCTAACAGATATTTTTTGCCTTCTTCAGGGTGAAAAGACCTGACCCCTGGAATGGGATGATCTTTCTCTCTCTGCTAGCAATGCTCCTATAGATGCAGCCCAGGATCTCATCTGCCTTCATCGCTGCAGCATACTTTTCATTCAGGCTCTTCTTTTCTCCCAGGTCCATCTCAGCAAAGCTGCCATACAGGCAACAATATGTACTGTGCTCTCTGGTTATGTTGCCCCAGGTCCAAGAATACAAAGAGTTGGATCTTACTTGTGAGAACAAAATAGGGCTTTTTTTCTAAAAATCTTTTTTAAATACTGAGTGAAAAAATTCAAGCATTTTTAAAAAGTTGCACAATTTTTGGATTAGCCAGCTTAAACACATATATCCCAACAAATTTCATTTCCTATTCTAACTCAAGCAACCAACATTGGAAGTGGTGAAAAGGGAACAACAGGGACAAAGGTGGCTAGAATTACTGAAACCTATACTAATTTCTGAAAACACAGAAATACTTTTCCATTAGGTTGTGTTTAATTACTGTAGTCCAGTTACTGAACCATAATTAGACTGAATCCATACAGCATCTTCTAAATTTTTCAAAGGTAATGCTGTGTTGATCTAAACATTACATGTCTTTGCCTTATACATAGTTATTTTGATTCATATAATATTGTTAGCCAAAAGTATACTAAAAATTTAATCTGTGTTGTGTAGGAGATAAATAAAACATTTAAATGTATTTCCAAAATAAAGTAAATCTACAGCACAAATGGTGCACTTATCAATTGTAATACATTATGTTTTATGTCTCATTTCAGAAGGTATTATGGTAATAATTTTGGATTTTAGCCAAGTGCTCAGCAGAGGATTTTAAACATCCTCGGAATAGACATATTTAATAGCTTTTAACCATACAGTGTACTGCTCTTATCAGTGAGTAGCAGGAAAATTATTAATACACTTTGGGTAAACTTACACTTGGTCTTCTTTAGGTGGGAGGGAGGCAGCACTAAGGGCTGAAATCTCTAATTATATGAGAGGATATAAAAACCAGCAACTCACAGACATCAGATGCATATTCTGTAGGTCTACACAACAGATGGTGGTGTCTGGCAGTGTCTTTTCTTTTAAACAGAAAAATATTGTTATAAAAATATTCAGAATACATTTTTAGTTACTTAACCAAATGTGTGGATGAATTAGTGGTAAATGAAAGTCACGATGTGATGCATGCAGGAGAAAAGATTTCCTATGAAATCTCATTATTAAGGATTTATCCATTCCTGTGCTGCTTTCAGATTTAAGACATACCTTTATGTTCATGTCCTTGGCACCATCTACTTAAATACATACTGAACTTGTACATTTGTGATATATTTAATTTGTAATGTAAGTGTACAGGGATATCCTGAATACCGTGTTTTTACCCCCTTCCCAATCCATTACTGCTAAAAAGAGTCACTATTACCAGCCACAAAGGGAATTTTCTCTTGCAACCAAAGTTCTCTGAAGGGAGAATCCTCTGCAGACCTACACTTTGAATGACAAGTTCTTATGTATGTCTCATTGAGTAGGCTAAATTAACATATATTCTGCCAAGATGAAGAAAATAGCTGTGGCTAATAACTGAAAATGCAGGAAATATTCTGTAAATGTGACTATGGTGAATTTCATGAAAGTGATTATGGGGATCAGGTGAAAATATCAGATCTAACTAAATCCAATGCATGTGCACTGGTTTTGTGCTGGAACAAGCATTTCTGCTCTTCTCCAAAGAGATCAACTCTTTCTTCTGCTCTGCCAAAGCACAGCATAATAATGAGTCAGAATGGAAGTAGATTCCATGACACATATACATAGTTCTATATGTAGTCAGGTAAACAAAGCAGGCAGACTTAGCTGAATGAACATTTTAAGCTGAAAGGCTTTTCACAATATGCAAATTATTACTTTTCTTAAAATCGAACAGCTATAGGAAGTTGACATTTAATGTCCCCTCCAACCCAAACCATCCTATGATTCAATGAGACTATAGGAGAAATAAAAACAGATTTTCTGTACTCATAGAATCAAGGAATAATAGAATTATCTGCATTGGAAGGAACCTTTCATATCATTGAGTCCAACCATCAGCAACAGTCTGACAAGAACCATCACTAAACCACGCCTCTGATCTATATGTCTTCCTGTCTGTTAAACATCTCCAGGCATGGTGGCCCAACTACTTCCCAACAGAGTCTGTTCCAAGGATTAATAACCCTTTCAGTGTCAAAATTTTTCCTAATATCCAATTTAAACATCCCCTGGTGCAACTTGAGGCCCTCACTTCTTGTCCTATTGTCTATTATTTGGAAGAAGTTATTTACAGTCTCCTTTCAAGGAGTTGTAGAGAGCAAGAAAATCTTCCCTTTTAGTCTTTTTAACATTTTCCACACATGTTCCCACACTACACAACTACAGTATTTAAACCTAATCTTTAAGGAGCAGTATCTTGCACCATAAGCAATTGGGGTATCTTCTGTAACAAAGATTCTGGGAAGAATTATATTAACCTACCCAATCCTTATTTCCACTGGAATGTGACAACTGAAATTCAGTTAAAACAGCAGCTGAGACACAATCACCGGTTCTCAAAAAGCAACAAAGAAATAATTCATAAAGCTTCTTGAGAACACTGGATCTCAGTGACATCCAGTCAGACAGTCTTACCTTGTGAAGAACCTTCTATCAAGATAGGAAGATATTTTAATATGCTGGTTTCTTTATTTAATGATGAAAAATTGCAAGACAAAATGAGAACAGAAAACAAAAATTGTTCTGAAATTATGTCATCAAATATTGTAAAACATTTGTTACAAATGTTTGAAATCACCCACTAGAAAAAAACAAAACAAAACAAAACAACAAACTTATTTATTTCATCAGTATAAAATAATGTCTATTAAAGGCTCTGTAAAATGTATAAATACGGTTTATGGGAAGACCCATTAAGGGGCTTTTCCATGAAATACAAAAGCAAATGATCGAATTGCCAAAACAAATGAGATCAAACTAATATCAAACTCTGCCAACGAATCTCAGTGCAAAAAGAGATTCAAGAAATCAACATAATGAAACGTTCTCTTTGAAATGAGGGTTCTCTTTTAGGGTACATGGTACAGGGTATCTACGGAGGAAACAAACACAAATGACCACTTCCAAGGGTCACCCCATTCCCACAAATGCCCTGCCACACAGCTCTTATCCCTCAGAAAGCTCTAGCCACAGCTGTAACAATGTTACTATGTTAGAAATGCTCTATTGAACCATTTGGACAGTCAGATCTTAAAAACAACAGGCACCCTGAATAGAAAGAAGCTTACATAGAACCATCACAATGAGAAAACGCCAGATAAGTGCTGACTTTTGAAATATCTAAAATACAAATAGACTTAGTGATAATATTTTTAACATATATTTTAATTTATTCCCTTTTTTGTTAATAAATCAGACACAGATTTTTTTCATGAGCTTTTTATTATCAGTGTTTGCAACAAATAAATAAATTTACAATGTGGAATTTGCAACTTTAATAAAACATTACATATTCCTTGTACTGAAGTGCGACAAGTGGTCTCTAGTTTCCAGGGATTCTTTATATTTTTCATCAACACAGAAGAACCAAAGGAGCTAAAAGTACTATGAAAACAGTTTACCCAGATTGTAATTCACAAGCCTTAGATCAGAGTTTGTTCAAGCTAAACATATTAATGTTCCTAAAAATGGATCTTTTCTCCTAATGCACTTGATCAATGTGTAGAGCTTTGATCAGAGAACAACTTAAAGGTACCTTCATATTTCATACTTGCTACTTTTATGTCCCAGGAATGGGTGCTGCCAATTCAGAAGGAAGCCATGAAAGCTTTTGCAACACTTTCATTAAAAAAAAAAAAAGTTCAAAAGAGGAAAAACAATACTTTTGCATCTCATACTCAACAACAAAGGTGGTATATAATGTTTCAATATCTCTTTCAGGTCAGAGGTGTTTTAGGAAAAACATCAAGGATGATACTGTCTAGATTTTTAAGTAATCTAAATGACACATACTGCACTTTAATCTTCTTTTGATGCATACAGTTGACAGCAGCTACAAAGGTACAATATAAATCTTTTGAGCATTTCCCCATATATTTTGTACAAGATGGAGGAATATATCTTTTTTCCATAAAATACAAATAATTATATTTGTGCATTATGTATGTGAGGATATACAAATTAATAAGTTCCCTAAAATGTACCAGGGCTGGAACACAAAGAGGATGTACAGCTTGTAGAAAGAAAAATCTATTAATCTTGTACAATAACATAAAAATTCAATCCTTTATTAGTGAGGCTGATCCTAACAACTCTAATTTGTACTGATATAACTCTATGCATTTAATTAAATGCTCTGAAATGGTGTTCTTTAAATAAATACCATGCGTTACTATATTTCCTTTTATATGATTTTTTTTTATTGGGTGGTTTATTTAATTTACTGTATTCTGGTATTTCAGTCAGTTGATGAAAAGATGCTTAGAAAGCTACACATACCAAAATAAACAAGAAATTAATTCATAAATTATGTCCAGTTACTAAGAATTGGAAGTATCACATCTTTATATAACAACAAAATTAAAAAACCCTATTATTTTTCTCAGGAATCTTGTTACAGATTTCCAGTGCTGTTTTTTTTTTATTTGTTGCAGTATTGCTTAAGAATACATTTTCTTTTTTTCCTTGTCAATGGTATTTTTTAATCTGAGAAACTACGGGACAGTCTTGACTTGTGGAAGCTCAGTTATGAGCACATAGAATTGCAGCAAAGTCACTACAAAGCAATTTATATCACCTTATCAAAAGGAATTAATTCTAGGATAAGGTTGATGTGTCTGTAATGCCTCATACTGAAGAAGTACATGAAATTGAACTTCAGAGAGATCAACTCTATCTGTCTTTTGATTACATCAATTCCATAAGAAAAATACTCTGAAACCCTCCACAAGAAAAGATGCACATGATGTTGCAGGATCTGTGTCCCCGCATCTCAGAACAGAAATGATAATCAAATGATGAATTTATTTTGTACTTTGAGAGGCAAAGGCTCAGAGACAAAAATGGGAATTTTTAAGTTCACAACAAAATCATCACTGACCCCTCATGAAGCTGTCACAGCACAGGGCTTTTGTGAGCATAGTGAGAAAGGTAAAACTGCTGGAGGGTCTCTTGGAAAAAAGATGATAAATAACATTCAAGAACAATCTGGCAGCAGACCTTTACAGATAGATAACTGTAAGTAAATCATGATTTTCATAAAAATACTGTCATCAATTTTTTCCACCATGCTTAAGAACAGGAAAACATTTCATCCGCAGGAAGAACTGATGTGACCATAATTACAGCTAGGTTATTGTGCTGGATGGGTATGACTATGTTATTTCAACACAAGTCACTCTCATGCTGGATGAAAAGGTTAGGATCTCAAGAAGGAATGGTAATTTTTCCAAATGGGAAGTTGTTTAGTTTTTTGGTTTGTTTTGTTTTTTAAATATTTCAAGCTTCACAGCCTCCAAAAACCCTCTGACTTAAAACTGGGACAGAAACAACCTCAAGAATGCATCTGGTCATGTGAATGTACTTCATGATTTGAAACATATTTTACACAATTAATTAAATAAAAGTAATAGCCAAAAAAGCCATATTTTTTTCCAAATGTAGGAGAATGGCAAATATTCTGCCAAGATTATTTTATATTTCAGCCAAAAAATAGTGCAGGAGCAACAGTGAAAATCCACATTTTGCCACCTTCCAAAATCTCTGGTCCACTACAATTTGTTTCATCAGTGGTCTCTTAAAAACATTACAAAAGTGAATGTCAGGAGGACTGCTACACTAATACTCAAAACATATTTCTCAGCTTTTCACAGTTTCATGCTCTAACTATTGTTCCTCTTTTCTGGTACTCCTTCAGGAATTCTTACTTTATAAAATGCTATCATGAAGGGTTGAAGGATTTTATTTCCTTCCACTTGTATACTGTCAGGGGATGCTTTTTGAAGACCTCGCTTTCACCATCAAGAGCTAAGGAGGCAGACCTGGTTGCCTTGTGGGATTTAATTAGAGTTCACCAAGTTGGAATCTCCAAGCTCTCAAAGCCCTAATTTAAATATAAGTTCACTCACTCTTCAACTGTTCCTTAGGTCCTTATTAAAATTTCAAATTATTGAAGAGAATATTCGTAGGTTTTTTTGCAATAGATATAAACTAACTAGAAATGTGCTTCACTGTGTTAAAACCCTTGCTGATTGCTTATGACAAAAGTACCTGTAAAAGAACAGAATCAGTGGAAACACAGTTACGCGGCTCCCAAGTAGAGGGAGATGAAGACACACCAGAGCAGCTGGGGTGAAGGTGTTGCTGGATCACATGTACATCCTTCTTTGGATAGCTGACCTAATGTAGTCTTGCAGTAAAAACAAGTGCTACTACTCTTGCTCAGTGTGACTGCTGTAATAGATCCTCCATTAAGATGTCATTCAAAAAGCTTGTTCTACACTGATGACACATCAGATCCATTTAAAGTAAACTTTCTTTTTAGTCAAAGCTTTACAACATGTGGCTATGTGGAAAGAACTATATAAATAGCAAGGTTTATGAGTGTCACTGTAGTTACACAGCCAATTCTAAAAAATACAGATTTTTTTTTAAATGAAGTGCCACCAGCAGCACTCGCAATCCAAGATCCAGTAACTCCACATTAATGTCAATTTTTAAAGAAGTCAAGTTCAAAAACAATCAGGTCTAAAGCAAAAAGAGAGGTGTAACCACACTGTCACTGGGGAAATCAAAGTACAGGAAAATAATGAAATTGAATGGCTGCCCTCTGCAGCCATTCATTCTTGGAGGGATTGCAATGTCATCATTTCTTAGAAATATCTCATTTTTTCTTACCTGTAATTTGGAATATTTTTCAGCAATTCCTAAAATAATAACAAGGGTCACAAAGCTGTCTTAAGTTATTGTATGGTTTCCATGTAATTATCAACTTCAGTGATGTCAGCCAGATGAAATAGATGGAGTAGCTTTGTCTTGATCGTGACCACATCTCTTTTCCCTGGTTTATTTTGATCCTGTAAGTGTCATATTTACTCTCTCACAGTTCATATATAAACTTCTAAGTAGCTAGTTTTGGGATTAAATTAGATCTGAAAATTACATGGAAGAGGATTAAATAATCAAAAGTGATTTGTAGTTACTTCTAGAACATTATCAATTCTGCTTTTTAAAAAAATATACAGTCCAAATCTAAAGTGTACATGCTGGATGAATTAATATTAAATTACAAATGGTGTGGGAAAACTATCCTTCCTGGACTTGCACTGCTTTCAGCATAGATATAATTGAGCATAGAATATTCATCTGTCATTTGTTCTTACTAAAAATGAACCTAAGTCATGAAGTTTAGATTTGGAAAAAAAAATTAACTTCCCTACTTCCAAGAACTTTTGAGAAGCTCTAGGGATGTGTGCATTTGTCTTGACTTCCAAAATAGAGAACAAATAAATAGCATAAATTGAGTGTAATCATATACTGATTCTCAGGGGCTAGGTTATCATTTCCAAAAGCTTAAAAAAACCCCCACATTTCTCTAAATCTAATTGAAGACTTGATCATACTTTTTGCCCACAAACCCAGATTACCTGAAGCCATGTTTGATTTTGTTGATGACTTAAAGGGAATAGCACCATTGGTGTTTGATGAAATTCCAATGTTGCCCAATGATACACTTGTTGCTAAAAATGAGGTGTCCAATTCAAATCTCCTGAAGATCATAGTCTATTTGTCCAAAACAAGATTCTCTGGTGGGTGGATGTTTTACAACAACACCTACAAAAAGAAATTATTTCAGTCATTATCCTTGTCAGGAAAAAATGAAACTAAAGGACACAGAGCAGCTCTAAGGCAAGTTGTGTTGCTCTTAGAAGTTCTGTGCTGGTACCTATCACTTACCAAATGACCAGTAGAGCAATCATCAGTTTACACTGAAATATTAGAGCTGGTAGATAAATCTTAGTGATATCACCAAAGATATAGTAATCAAATCCACACCTGTTTAATTACCTCCCAGGCAAGACTATATAAATATAAAAATACACATATAAAATTACAGTAGTACTCATTTAAAACTAAAAATTTCTGCTTATTCAATATAATGTGCCTTATGTACTTTTGAAGATAATTACATTTTGAATCATTTCAGTGTTGACCACAACATCACATGAAATAAGTTCTATTTTCTCCCGTGTTACAGGCACTCAAGAAATCTAAACTGAAAGACAAAGATAACTTTTTTAACTGGAAAACCTTTGCATATATCTAGAGGGATTCAACAGGGCAATTATAAAGCAGGTTAAAATTTATACAAATTTCTTTCATTAATTGAACTCTTTATAATCATATCCCAAAAAGATTTCCAAGCAAATATAAAGAAGTTAAAGTTCTCAAGAAATGCTTCTTGAGAAAAAAAAAGTTAAATTATGAGGTTACAGAAACAAAAAAATAACTCTGAATATTGTTGAATTTCAGATGTCTTGATGGAGCTTTAGTTTGACTGATTTTAGCAATGGATAAGACAAATCTAGGTTTTGACATCATTCTCTGGGAAGAAAAAATTAAAAACCCATGCTAACAAAAGATGAGTAGCCCACATTAAAAATGCACAAAAAATCATTGGTAGGATGAGAGAGTAAATATTTAGCAGGAATGCTTGCTGTCTACAGTTACAAGCAAAAAATATAAACATTTCTGACAACCACACAAGCAATCTTGAAGAAAATTAACAAGGCAAGCAAAATCAGCCTTTTTTACTATCTTTTGCATTTTATAACAGTTTTTCTTTTTTCCTGTCAGGACTAATATTTTACCAATTCACTAACCAACTAATAAATACTTCCTCAGAATGACGGAGATGCCTTGTGCTGGAGTCTCCTCAAAAAAACCCCCACACCACCTTGCATATAGGTTAGTTGGGAGCACAAAAATACCTCTACAAATTAATAGGTAGAGTATGCTCTTGGCAATGTTAACAAATGATAGGACACACTCAAAGTATCGGGTGTATTTGGAACCTATGCAGTCATAAATGCTTGATGAATATGTGCAAATACATACTGTGATTCCCTATGTAGTCTAAAACCATGTAGTGGTTTTGAGTAGAAAATGCTTTGGAAAGGATCAATTAATTATTTATTTACTGTTTAAATTAAATTTTTTCAATGTAGAGAAAATATCCTTCCTCATTTTTGAGGCAAATTGGAACTACAAGAGTACTAGATTAAATACAGTCAGTTCACACTAACATGTAGAAGAAATTCTTCTTGCATGCCACAGGAATAGATTCAGGGTTAATACCTAAAAATCTGAAATAAGAATCAAAGTGGAATTTAGATGCTGAAGTCCAAAAATATTCCCACCCAACACCAGACCGCCCTAATCTCCCACATCTGAACACACTGTATTTCATTAACTTCTTGAAGTTTTCATGAAGGATGAATCTGGTGTTTAAATACAGGAAAAAAAACTTTAAGGTCTGAAGTTAAAATATAAAAATGAATAATTATGAAACAGCCAATGTACAAGAGAAGATAAAGAAGGTTCATTTGTCATCAAGTATTTTTCTTCCAGTATTAGAAAAAAGAGAGAAATAATTAATAATTTCATCCCATTTAAGCTATTGCATCATTCTTACAGCTCTCTTATACCTTTCCTAAAGCTATCCTTCCTCATAGGATCTCCAATGAAAACTGCTACAAAATAAAATGAAAGAACAGTTCTGCTTAAAGAAGGAGGATGAAGCATAATGAAATTAGAATATGTTTTATAGATCTTGATTAAGAGGAGATTTTTTACACAGGTGATTTATAGGAAAACTCTGAAGAGAAAGAAACGCACTGTTTTTAAAAATGTCCTCCTTTGTGTTGAGGACTTATTTATCAGATTTTTTTTATTTTATCATTAGGCCTATGCCAAATTATCCGTAATCCCCTTTCTTCCACACCAACATCTTCTGTCACAATTCTGAGGACCCACAGAATTCTTGGTACTTTTGTTACTTATTTCTTTACCTTTTCCTTTCCCAAGCAAGAGTGTAAGTGAAGGGTGTGATATGTAGATTTCTATTGGAGTTGATGTGCCTTAGTCAGCAGCTGGAGTTATGAATCTAGAAAAAATAGGACTCCCTGTGACTATTGTGTAGTGAGGGAATCAATAGAAATTCAATCAAGAAAGCAACTGAGGCCATTTTATCATATGCATCATATGCACACTTAGTACTAAGCAATGAAGTCCATCTTTCTTTAAATATGTGTATCACCATGAAGTAATAATGGTTCTCTATTCCTGATAAAACTTGTGACAGTTCAGAAATCTACCCTCAGAAAATTATAACGACAATAACTTCTTTTCTGTGTAGCTAGCACCAAGTTTTACTCATGGTTCAGGAGTTCTTTTGTAACAAGCATCACAAAGAACCAGATGGCAAGTGGAAGATTTAATAAAAAGGCACCCAGGATTTCATTCTGAAAGTATTTTGAGAAGCTCCATGATATCCAGCAATCTTCCTACTAAGTGTTTTGGTTTAATGAATCCTGATGGAAATCAATTCCGCTGGAATTTCCCCAGTGGCTGTCACTGAGGAAGGATACCACAGACAATACCTGTAGGGGATCAATAGCTGTAAAACTTATGGAAAAATATGTTGTGTTAGGTTGTACACAAAGATGAAGGCCTGTGGGATTGAGCACTGGCACCTAACCATGTAGTGGTCCTGTTCAATTCCTCATGTCAAAATTAATAATTAGAAATTTGAATAATAGAGCTTGAATCTTCCCTAAGAACAGTCACACAGGTTACAATAAAGGATTGACCCAACACACTTAGCTTCATTGGTCTGGTACAGGAACATCACAAATCAATGCTGGTGCTTTTTTGAAGATTTTTTTTCCCCTTTTATAAAAATCTGTAAAGTATAAGAAGAAATTTGTCTGACACAGCTTCACAAATACTGTTACTGTGTCACTGTGTCTATCACGCCTTCTAGCATGGCACTGCTGTTCCATCTGCAGTCACTTCCAACTCTTTCTCATGCAAAAGATAAAAAAGATGAGATATCCACTGAGCATCATTTATCCTTCCCCATAGCCCAGGGGTTGTTTTGTTAAGTACTCAAACAGCTGCTGCAGTGCAGGACCACAGCACTGGATGGTCAACCAGAAGTGTTGCTGCTCTACAAAATTCATCCTGCTCTGATCACACAGCTGTAATGGGGTGGAATTTTCACAACATACTTTTATTTGCACATAAAAGCCAGCAAAATATTTGTGTGTAATTAAGAACCTATCACAGGTAGATGTGAGAAATGTTCCACATTTTAAAAAAAATTACACCTTCTTATTCTGGCAAATGTTACTGCCCAGAGCATTTCTTCTGCCTATCTATCCCAGACTTTTCTCAATTTAATTTAACTTGTCCCACTCTGTCCCCTCTGTAAGGACAATGAAATGTTCTCTTTTTTTACTGTTCATTCCCTTCAAATCCTTGCAGTTAGTTATTATGAGCCTTCCTGTTGTCTTTTGCCAAGCTATAAGTATATATTCAGCAATCTATATTTTTTTTTCATTTATAATGTCCTCTAATCTCTTATTCACATTTTGGGCTCTTCTCTGAACTAATTTTCCACTGTCTTTGGTGACAAAGTATTTACAAACTTGTGGTAATGCCTGTGTGAACTACTATCATGATTATATTGTCAGGAAATATAATTACTCTGCCCTGGGATGTTACATTCATTCAAATATACCACTAAGGACCACATTGGTTTCCTGTCCACAAAGCACATAAGCATCTACAAAGTCCAGATCTTATGGAGTGCAGGGGCCGACATAATTGCAACATTTCTGTTATAACCTACTCCTTATTCTTTGTATAATTGGTTCCTCAAATTAATTCCAACCCATGGTGTGATGAAACATGTTCACAGATCATAGGTCTGAAGCTTAACTACTTATTTCTGCTGGCAGGAGTTACAGTTGTGCCATGTTTGTACCAAAAAGAGCCATGACCTTCTAGGTATTTCAACGTATTTTCATAACTCTTAGGAATTTGTATTAACTATCATTCTGAACACAGTCCCTCAGTGTCTGATTATTTGCTTAGATTTCTCATTACATTGCTTCTGACTATAATAACTATTAATAGGATTTGGATTGTAACTAACTAATATTATATTCAAACTTTCAAATCTCATTCCAACTTCAGTGGGTTAGAAAGAAAGTATTGTTTTGACTGAGATTCCCAAAAAATTATCTGAAAACATCTGGTGGTCTCTAATTTTGTTTTCTCTTTCTTCAAAGCATCATTATTTCTGTTTGTGGCAGTTCAATTTTGTCTTTCTCTATTGACAAAGAAAACAAAAGCCAACTAGTGAATTGAATACAAATGTTTATGGAAAAGCATTATTTCCCAGTCCCAGCTCAAACTATGCTAAAAAAAATTAGGAGAAATTAGCTCATGGGAGAATAAGAACTCAAATTAGAAATATAGAATGTAGATATGAACTATGAAATGCATAAAATCATAGCATGTGTCTGCATTACAGGAACACAGGTTATCTACCCTGGTGTAGATAACAACTTGAAAAATCTTTAGACTAGTTTAGTTAGGTATCAAAATAAGCATACTTGTCCTACCTGAGTGCATGCAAAAAATCAGCCTCCTTAAAAGGGTAAGTTTGCTGGGATTACAAGGACACCAGTCTTAACTAGGGTAAATTCCTTTGAGAATGATTTCTTATTGTATCATTATGAACCATCAGGGTAGAATAAGGAAATTTTAAATATTTAATATTTAAATCAATGTTTCTGTGTGACCTAGTCTGCTCCAGCAGAGGGATTGGACTAGATGATCTCTTGAGGTCCCTTCCAATCCTTGATATTCTGTGATTCTTTGATTCTGTGACCCATAATTAGAGTTGATTTATTTACTGATGGGTGTCTCTGCATTTTTTTGCAACTGTTGTCTGCAAGAATTCAAATACATTCATTATGTCTGAGCCTGACACCATCTTTGGACAGGGAACAATTCCAAAGTTACAAGTCATTCTGCAGTTACCTGCAGATTTCAGGTCAGGTAAGTTTGTCATTTTTCTTCTCTCCTTTTTTATTTTTTCCATCCTCTGCAAGTCTAGAAAACTAAGTTTAATCATTGAAAAAACTGACATCTTTTGCCAGTAGGGATATTTTCATACACACTAATGGATTATTTTTGCTCTGCTTGGCAGGGGACCTTTTCCTCCATATGCAACAACACTGTACATTGAAAGTTATATGAGTTGAGACTAGATAACCACTTTGCATTTCTGAACCTCACCCTTTGAAATCCACAGTCTTTGTTCTTTACATAATATTCACAAGCTGCTGACCTTCCAAACGTTTCTTTAAATTCTGTTCCTTGCTGCACTGCAGGAGTTTTATGAGGGTGAACATAGAATTAGTAGCCCATTTCCATTAGTAGTAAATCTGCTTCTGCCCTTGCAGGGGAACCTTTGCTTCAGTGTCTGTACTTTTGCAAAAATAATGAATTCATGCAGGAGGTTACCTGGATAACAGCAGACCAGGGTTTAAAGTCTCACCTGGTATATCACAACCTCAGGGCTAAATTCTGAGCCCATTTAAGCAGGAGAGATGGGCCACAAACATTAAAACACCCTCAGCAGCCTCCTTACCTGCTCTAGTTATCAAATCACATGCAGAGGCTTTTGAATCCTTCTTTTTACTTTGCTGTGAGTGTTCTGTTTTCAAGAGAACAAAAAAATATCTCTTAATTAGTTTCATCCATTGAATTGACTCATTTTTGAACTGCATATATTCTGGAAAGGGCATTCATGGTCACCTTCATAAACAGATTATGTTGCTTATTTATTTTTTTTATATAGCTATAATTTCTATTTTCAGAATTTATTTATGTGGTATATGTGATATATAGTAATAATATATAATTTAGATACACTTCTAATGATCAATTTGCTATGGGTTCTGTTATAATTTCAGTAGCACATGAGAAAATTCAACACCTACTGTAAAATTATATTCAGATTACATTTAAAGAAATTTAATCTGTTGTTTGTTTATAAGGAAAACAAAATGAAGCATACAGGCTGAGGTTGCAAGATAACATGAAAAACTAACATTAGGTTGTGCCACACATTCTTCAAAGGACATAGAAAGCAGGAATGAGACTTAAAGATATATTTAAGCTACAGAAGTTTACAGAAGTATAATAGAAGTGAATTAATGACTGCATGTATATTTGGGATGCAATTGCATCAGAAGAACATTCCAAGAAATAGTTTATCTTATTAATCACTTCCTATTGCAATACAACAGTAAACTGAGCAAGCTATCTTGAGGAGCAAGCAACTACTTCAAATAGATTAGCTTTTTTCAGCTGAATGTAGCTCCTTAATGTTAATATAGCTTTCAATACTGATCTGCTTATGGGTGAAACAATGAGGATTAGAGGGTGTTAGGGAGGTTGGACATACCCTAAGGGTGTAATCTCTGCTGAGGTCAAGGCTGCATGGATTGGGGAGAGAGAGACTTTTGAGCTCTGTAAAGATCCATTTTCCCAGCTCAATTAAACAGGCCAGAGCATGATTTGATGGCTGAACTCTTTACCAGGTAGATTGCATGAAAAGAAAGATTATATATTCTCCTCCTGCATTTAAATTGAAAAATAAGTAGAAAGATAGCTGTCGGTTTTTGAACTTAATCAGGAGTAAAACCTGCTAAGCATGGACAAATATGAGTGCCATACAATGACATTTTTTGTAAATATATCTCCATGTGTGTTCTTGTCTGATACTCCAAGCCTCAAGCATATGGATTTCCCAGTTGTGGGAACAAGGAAAAGTGGCATATGGAACAAATGACCATTTTCTAAATGAGGCTTTCGGACATTTTCCCAGACTCTGTTCAGCCATAAGACAATATTAGCTGTAACCTAGGCATAGTTTGTTTTCTGGATGAATGGGAGAGTATTTCTAAGCCAACCTTTCAGCAGTATCCCACTGTCAGGAATGATCACCCTTGCAGAACTGCCACAGATACCTGGGCAGGTAACCTCTACACATACTGAAATCCATATTTTTTTTTCCTTTCAAAAGTAGAAACAAGACTGTGGTTTAGAAAAATTACATTGTCAGGAATAGTAAAGTGTCTAAATATCAAAAGAAGATTTTATTTTTTTTTAAAACAGCATTATGAATAATAGGGAGCAACTCAGATCTGGAGAACAACATCTTACAGTAAAAGCAGGCAATGAAGAAATTTTCAGTTTATGAAAAGTTCTGTTCTTCACATCTCATGTCAAAGTAGCACTTGATAAAGTGTGAATGCTCTAAGTCATGAAAGTATAATAAAATGACATGATATTTGAACTCTCTTTAATTTGCGATATTTTGAACATTTGTAACTCTTTAAATATGAAAATATTTGCACTTTTGTACTGGGTTCTTGTTAGGATAAAAGCTCTTCTTGTGAGAGCTAATCAAATAAGTGCTCTAGTAGTACTCTTCTCCAATACCTTGAAGAGGCAGCTGCAACTCAAGGCAAAGGCATGGTCCAAGGATGTGTGGTAGTTCTTTTCTTTGCAAATGTTTTTATCATACAATCAAAGTAACTTCTGCAAACTGAAAACCATGTTAAGTGGGAAATTGAAGCCACTTGCTGTTCATGCTAATGACTTGCAGTATCTGGGTTGCTAAGATGTATTTTGAATATAGAGATATGCATCAGTGTGGGACTTCTCTGTGGGATAAATTGAAAACCCTGCACTCCACGCTTTTAAGAAAGCCTATAAATATTACATAAATCCTTTAGAAATATCCCAACTTTAATTAATTGGCCTGATAATGAGATCAAGTTTCCTAGACCTTTTCCCTACACAAGACTGTAATAGAAACTACAAGTATCACAGCACATTCTATGATGAAAGTTACAATCTCCATGTGTTAAAGTGTCTTTTTTCTTCCTTTTTTTTTAAGAAAGAAAATGCTAAAGTAGCGTGCAGACAGACTTTTCCACCTCACTGCACCATTCTGACCACGATCAGCAAGACCAGTTGCGTAATAACTCATTCTGTTGCTCATGTGCTGAAATTAAGTGTGTATTTAGATGTTTTGCTGAGAGAGGCTTATGTCACTATACAATGCAAATAAGGATGGTTGAAGCTCACCCTTAGGGCCTCCGTCAAAGTTAATAAGAGCTTTGCCACTGATTTCCATAGGCTTTGTATCAGGATCTGAGATTTTAGCAAGTGTATCCTTAGGACCTGGGGGTGGTGGTGGGAAGCAAAAGTAACACAAGCCACGGGGGAGGTTTTCTCTTCTCCTCCTGGGACACATCAGCGCTAAGAATATGAGTCAGTTACAGCCCTCAGCAATCAGCCCTGTCAAATTCGAGTCGTATATGCTTGAGTGTTTTCTTCTGACATTTCTCCTGTTCAGCCCCGGTGGGCTGAAGTGGTTGCCACCATATAAATAAAGCCAGTTGAGATAGCTAAGCCTACTAATTATTGAGCATCTTCACATGCAACACAGTGTCATGTGCTCTAGTTAAATGGTAAGATTTTTCCTCTTCAGTAGCACAGATTTGAGCAGAAAAATTGACATTTGCATTATTTTTATAAAACAAGATGGATCTTTCTCTGGAAACAGAGTCCACTCAAGAGCAGGACTTCAGCAGGAGAGCACACTAGACTAATGTCCATTTGCTGAAGTTAAACCACACCAAACAATCAAACAAAATTTTATTAATTTAGTTTGTTAAGAATATTTCAAAAAACTGAAAATTTTCTAAAGCAAGTCCTTTAACACTGCCAGAGACAAGGAAAAGGAAAAATAAATAGCAACCATTCCACACTTTACTTCCCTGCAAGCAGTATTGTCTCACTCTCAGAAACAACAGACTTTTATTTTTCCACACAAAAATAAAAATAAAAATGGATATCTTGTTTTAAAGGATAATCTAATTTATTGTTAATGGTTTGAATCATTGCAGGGGTCAAAGGCATTTTTTACATCAATTTGCAAAAGCAAATTAATGTTTTGAAGGAAATGTAAAAGTCAAGTTGCTTGGGAGTACATTAAATTATATGCTAGTTAATGGTGTTAGAGAGATGGCTTAAAAATAAATTGCCCATAATACCTTTTAATAAAGGAGCTAAATGCATTTTTGTTCCCTGCTAAAAGCAGATGCCTATTTGGCACTGTTTTGAATCCCATTTGCCATGTATATTTTGATTAATATTACACTGGGTAATCTGCACTACGTGGTCTAGGTTCAGTAACCTCACTATAAAATAATGAGCCTTCAAAAATAAAAAATACATTAGCTATTAAGTTGTATATTCTAAGTGGCTCTGAACAGACTTAATTTGAAAAAAAAAAAAGAAGCTTCCACCCAGTAAATTTGCCCAAAACTTAAACTTGCATGTCTCAATTTGTATGTGACTTTCTGTCTGAGATCTGAAAAAAGGACAATTCTTTGCATGTTTTCTATAAATACCATTCCTGCCACAGGACCTTGCAAATGCCCCAGTCTTAGGGGAGCTTATGGCAACTGGGGTGTAGCCAGAAACAATGAGTTCACTTGCTAAGTAGTGTCTTCAGAAAAAGGTCCAGCACTCAGATTTTATGAAATATGTAACATGATTTACCCAAGGTTGTCAGAAGAGATGAATTTCAGCCAGATGCAAGGTAATAAATAGTAATATGTGCTGCATGTAGTTGACTTATAACCCTTGGCATTTTGAAACAAAATTCTATTGAAGAATTCATTTTATACGTCATAAACTTTCCTATTGTTTTTCCTGTTTTGACTGTCTTTGTCATCAGATTTCTTGTGGAAAGTATTTCTGAAAACGGTAAATGAAGCAATATTTTCAAGAATACTTATGTAGGTCTCTATTTCCATTGTGCTTTCAGAATAAGAAAGTTAGCAGTGTAGAAAAATAGTCTGTTTCATTAAATTGGAACCTAGGGGGAAAAAGAGGCAATAAAGTAATGTACATATGAGATTTTTTTATTATTATTTATTTAATGATTATAGAAAATCCTTTTCCAAGGTTGAAATCTATTTGCTTTCATCACATAGTCATGTTGTTTTGAGGGATGTATGTAGTAAGTATGGTATTAATTTTATTTACATGATTCTTAGTAGTATTAACACTACCAAGCTTCAATTATTTTTAATAATGAAATACTATTAATAATAGTATGCTGAAAAAATAATAAAAATTTAAAAATTTTGATTGAGTATAAAGTGCATTCATTCAACCATTTATACTTTAAAGCGAGTATAATTGAAAACATGCATTATATTATTATTTATACATTTTAATCACTGATGGCTATAACTTTGTAGATATGAATCGTCAAACAGAAGTGCAATGCTTGTCCCTTTCTGACACCTCGTATGCCTCAATTTTTGCATCTTTAGCACTACCTGTTTCCTGTTAAAACAGCAACAAGGCGTTGTCAGATTGTGCTCCATGATGTTGAGCCTTAAAATGGATTAGTGTAATTCCTGACATCATACTCATATTTTGGTCCTGCACCAATTATCCCCAAATATATCTAGAAACATTTCTGGTATGAACAGGATGAAACTTCTCACTGGCTTAAATCTTTGTAAGTGTGCAGCAAGATTTCCCTAAAACCTCTAGCAGTCTGTGCCTTTAGAGGTCCTTCATCCAGGACTAGAGTCTGAGGATGATGCTACACATACATAAATACATATCGGTATGTGTATACTTAGATAAACTAAGACCTTCTCCCAGGGTCTACATGTGAAGATATCACAGGACTGTCCTAAGGATGACATAGGCTGGAAGAGTTCTTTCAGATCATTGAGTCCAACCATAAACCTAACTCTAACAAGCGCCATCACTAAACCATATTTCTCAGCATTGTATCTACCTGTTTCTTAAATACTGCCAGGGAAGTTGCTTTAACCACCTCCTTGGTCAGTCTCCTCTTCTTGTGTGAATATGAGACATTTGGGAAGGTAATCCATCCCCTTAAATTATAGTGTCCAATTGAAACAAATTTGAACATTTCTGAAATAATAAATATACAGATACAATTTTTATATTGCCCTATCAGTAATGTTTGTATCCATTGCTCAAATAATATGCAGATTTAGCCTGATCTTGTCATACTAAGCTCCAATTATGGTCAAGGAAGAAAGTAAGAACCTTTAGGGTACAAGTCATCTAATTTTGATACCTAGCTTGGCATTACAATAGTCAAACTCTAAAAATTTTCCCATGAACATGAACCAGTTCAGGAACAGAAGTATGTATTTGTCCTATGATTCCAATATATTATGAAAACTCTTAATCCACCCAAGACCCTTTAATTTCTTTGTTGTTCTAATACAAGCAGTATTGAGCTGTTAGAAAGAAGCCAAGTGGTGTAAACACAATCTGAAAAAGCAGGGAATAATAACAACAGACAATGGAATAGTTTGGAGAAATCTCTAAGTAATCCCATATTTAAACAAGAGCTCTTGTCCCAAGCACAGATTTCAGACATGCTGGCAGTCCTAAACCCAGGATTCTCACCATTTTCCCTGCTTTTTCTGCTTCCAGAAAATGTACATTATCATAAACAGAAGCTGGAAAAAACTAGAGAGGTGTTACCTAAAAAATAAAAAGATTCAGGACACAATTTTATTTAAATACTGCATGCTTTAAACTTATAGCAAACATTATACTTGCGATATTTGGTTAAAAAGAATTTGGAAACAAGAATTAAAGTTAAGGGTAGATATTATCTTTAACATGATAACTTTGGCATTAAAGAATTCTTCAGTTCAATAATGTTGACAGCCACTGGAGCTATAATTTCTCTTTCAGTCTGGATGAGCTGGAAATTTGAGGAAACTTGTAGAAAGTGCTTGTTACCTGGTTAAACTGGTCATGAGAAATTCATTTCTCATAAGGCTTCTGAGAAATAATGTAACTGCCATCACCTCAGATGGGGAAATAGTGTTGACAATTTTTATGTAGGAACTAGAACTAGAAATTAGGACCTAAGATTTAAGCCAGAAAGCATTCCCACAGACTCATAGAATCATAGAATAGTTTGGGTTGGAAGGGTCCTTAAAGATCATCTAGTTCCAACCCACTTGCCATGGGCAGGGACACCTCCCACTAGACCAGGTTGCTAAATGCCTCATCCAACCTGGCCTTAAACACCTCCAGGGAGGGGGCATCCACAACCTCTCTGTCCCCTGCACCACAGCGATGTCTTCCCCACCATGAGAGTGGACACCCCTATTTGCCCCATCACCAGGATGTCCCCCAGCCCTATGGCTACCAACACTCCCCACAGGTTGCCACTGGCACATCTGGGCTGCTCTTAGCTTCTCAGCTGCACCTTCTTGCCCATGGCGTCGTCCATCACTATCACTGCTGGCTGCCAATGTTATCCTGTTTTCAAATTGTATTTTCCAAAAATAATTTCTTTCATTTTATTGCTCATATTAACATGACAGAATGAGGCCTTTAAGAGTAACTAGAAGTTGGAGACAGAAGTCATCGGATACCTTATCTGCTATGTGATCTAGTGTAAGAGATTTATTCTTTCGTTTTGTCCAGTTTGTATATTGGAATGTATTTGACATCTCTACCTCTACCTGTGAGGGCACCTACAGCCCTTTGCTGACCGTGCAATGCACTGCAAGCCCCAGGCAGATTGGTAAACTGTCATAGTAAGGATGTGAGCAAACATGAGGAACCAGCTGTGGATTGATGCTCTGTCCCTTGCATTGGTTTGCCATGGTCAGCATCACAGGATGAGGTCTCTACAGATTCTTCTGTTGAAAGGGAAAATGTGACCAGGTTGCAGTGGTCTCCCAAAAACCATTCCCATTTTCAAAGCTTAATATTTACCACAAAGCTTCTACACAAATTTGATTATTGACACTATAATTGTATCATTTTGTTCTCTACTGAAAGTGTGTGTCTTTAAAAAAACCTGTTAACTGAGTTAATAAATTATTGCAACTGTTTTCTGTTGCAGGATTTTTACACCTAATTTTATTTCCATATGATTTATCTTTCCTTATCAAGAGGAACTACATATGGATGTTTTTGACAATGTTCTTTCCATCAGTTCGAATAATTAAAGTATGTTAGCAAACTTAGCAGCATATAAATTACTCATGAAAAGGAAAATTTCATACCAATATTAAGAAATATAAAAAATATTAAAAATATATGATTTTAAAAAATATTTCATCAACAAGCTCTCCCCTGTTTCCTCTGATCTCTAGGAAAAATATCAAAAGACAAATTGCAGAATTCCTAGATTACCTCAGATGTTTGAGTTCCATTGGAAAAATATATGCAATATGTATTTGTTTATATAAAAATGCACACATACAAACATATAATTTATGCATGCAATCATAATGTAGATTCAAAATTCTCTATGTTTTATATAGATATGATTTTAACATATGTTACGTATGCACACACACAGAGATATATTCACATACACAAATGTGTGTGCACACTAGTACATATAAACATATCTTGAAAACACTATATAAGGTGTAAACCACTAACCTGACAGCACCTTAAGGGTTGATATCAGAGAGATGCTCTACTATTTGGGACTTTTTAAAAATGGTACATAGTCAGATATGCAAAAAGAGACAGTAAATTTTCAAGAAGAGTGACCTGACTGGTAATAAAGAACCTCTGACCCAAAACCAAATATGTGTGAACACTCATACCATGTAACTTCTTAAAAAAAAAAAAAAAAAACATCTTAGTGCTACTTTTTAAAACAAAAATCTCACCAGTGACCCCATTTACCTAAATTAAGTACCACTTTCATTTTGTGAAACTCTTAAACCAGAAGATTTACAAGGACAAGATAAGAGGACTGGCAGATGTTCTTTGATTCATTCATTTGAAGGGAAGGACATTTGGAAATGGCACTGGCACAGAATGACATTTGGAATAATGGCCTGTGATTCTGTTGGCACTTTTAGTGTTAAGCAAGTGATCTGCAAGGTAAAGTGGATTCACAGTTAGAGTCAGCACCAGTGCACAGGTCGCCCGTAAAAATAGAAGATTCCATTATTCTTCAGGCTCCCTAGAGGGAACAAGGTCTCCAGCATCATTACCAGGACTAAATCTGACTTTTCTACCTCCCCTAATTTCCTCCTAGTAATTATAGGTCAAGCACTCTTTTGTAAATTATAAAACCTTTGTTCTTATCAAAAATGAATAGATGAGAAAAAAAATATAAAAAGAGTCCTAGGAAAAAAATTTCAATTAGAAAACCAAGCTAATTTGGTATGACCAAAGACTGTCAAGCATACTGACAGTGCTCTATTATGCAGTCATTTGGGCTCTTTCAAATTAGTTATGTTAATGTCCTGTGAGTGAATGTAACACTTGGATGGGACAAGATTTCTGCAATTAATTTCTGCAGTCAGTGGAGAGACAAGCAAATTTATTTTCCCCCTCTCTGGGAATTGGTGGTGGAGGGTGTGAGGTAGAGAAAGTGCATTTAGGAACAGAGTACAAGCTAAACACAAGCCCTAAATAAAGCAGAAACAATGGGAGCCAATGCCTCCTCATTCATTCAATTGACAATGTTTTGCAGCTTAAACCTGTTTTATTAATTATGTTTGACATTTCCTTAATTAGTTTCATTTACACCAAATCAATCCCTACTGCTGTATGGCATCATTTATCATTTTGAAAAATTTGCATACTGAGTGCTGACTTTTTCTACTTAATTATACATTAAAAGTGTCAAGCGTGCTTGCTGCCTGGCATTATCTGCGCCAGAAAGGTTTGTGGCTGGACTGTGATGGTATTAATCATTAAGAGCCCCCAAGTGCTGCTGGGTAATATCTAGGGAGTACAGTGGCTCTCATTTTAACGCTAGAGAGCATAAGTGCTGCTGTAAAATGACCCAGAGCAAAAACAAAATAAATGACCTAAAACATCCGGTCTACTGTAATGCTTCACTCTTTCAGTGGAAATATGCTCTGGGAAAAAAAAAAAAAAAAGAAAAGGAAAAGGAAAAAAACACATTTGCTGTTAACCATTAGCCTCCTGCATGTTGAAGAGGCAGAGACTTCTGTTTAGGAGAGCCACTCTGAATGGGTAATGTGACATTTCAGTTAAATGTATATTGATGTCTGAGTAACAGACCAACAAAAGCATCTCTGTATCAGCTTTTTCTGATTTTTCCTGTTTGGGGAGAGTTTTTGATTTGTTGCTTTTGTTGGTTAATTTTTTGTTGCCTTTTTTTCTTTTTTTTTTTTACAAGAAAAGTGCTCGAACTATGAATCCACTTTTCAGAAAGACCTCAATTTGCATAAAAATTCCTAAGAATCTATCAGTCATTTGTTTAAATAAGTGGTAATGCCACATTCTCCAGGTTGTTGGGAAGGAACACAGCTCCAGTCACAAGTTATTCCCAAACAGAGAAGGAAAAATATGTAGTACATACAGCACTGCTTTACTAATCTATCTTTAAGTACCTATAATCCAGTGCAGGTATTTCAGTGTCAAATTAGCCGTGAGTCTGACAGCTCAGAGGTGTGCTTCCACATTCAGGGCAGCAGCTGCTTTTAAACAGCTTTAACTACTTATCAGCAGCAGCTTTCAGAAACTCTCTTCCTCTTCCAACAGAGTCATACTCATAATTTATCTCCTTCTGAAACCCTGTGAAGATTCTCAGCAAGGCTGACCATTGATTTCAGGAAAAATTGAATCCATTGCACTTACTGTTCTCTTTTCTTCCATATGTCTAATTAGGACCTCATCCAGAATTAACATTTTTGTCTAGACCAAGGTTATCAACAGCTTAGTTTCTGCATTCGACAACCAGTTGCAAGAACAATGCACAAACAAAGCAAATGCTAAAACCTCAAGAGCTGGAGTGACTCTTAAAAAACATCTCCAAAGGCATGGTAGATATTTTGTTTCAGTAAGTTCTCAGCTATGTTAGAGTTTCTAGCAGTACCAGATAAAACTGCACGTTTTGCAAAATGACCCAAAGAGCATTTTGGGAGCTGGACCCACCTTCCCAAATCTTTATTCACTCCAGCTGAAACAGCAGTTGGTGAGCTGCTAAAGTATTCATACAACACATATCCATACACTTTCTGAATTGCTGTGTTCCCTGCTCAACAGGCTACCACCTCTACTGAGCAGGAAAGCACAATCACCACACAAAAACTAAAGAGACTACCATGCACAGGCATTCTGTTTTCAGTGGGAAAGCTCATGAAAACATCTTATGTCAGCTGGCAAACATGGTTTCAAAAGCACACTAAAGTTGTTTGTCATAGGATTCATTGCTCCTTTCTGCCCTCCACTTCTCCTCACCCTTGAGCAGAATCAAACTCAAATGGAGAGCCAGGCCAGAGGGTGGTGTTGGCAAGAAGCAGTAAGTTCAACCATCAGCCAGTGCAGGACCTCTATACCCAGTGAGCCTGCATTGGGAATCTGATTACTCTCAACTTTTCATTCCTCTAGTTGAACAGGTTGTTTGCAGTGATACCAACATGGAGATTTCCATTACTCAGATCATGTTTTATGAACGTTAAATACTACCTAAATAAGTGGAATTTAACTTTTGCCTTATTTCTAATTTTTTTTTTACTCCAGTGTGCAAACCTACATACAAATCAGTAGCAGTGATTGTAGGCATTCCCAGACACACCTGCTTTCCCAAAGGCTCCTACTCAGGGATGCAAAGGGTAGAAAAAAGACCATGAAAAAACATTCTAATTTTAAACAGGATTTTTCTGGTTTATATGGGAAGAACTACAGTTGAGAGAAAGGTTCAATAGAACAGCCAATAGAACAATAAATTTCCACAGAGAAACACAGAAATTATTAATGGTTTATGAATCCTGTCCAGAGAACTAAGAAGATGGTCACATATGCTGTGTTTGGTGGCCTAGAGGGACAAGCAGACTGTTGTCATGACCTCACACAGCCACACAGCCTTAATTCTTAAGTTTGCCTCCAAAGATCCACTCCTGTGCAACTCAATTCCACTGCATGTGGGGCAGTGTAAGGGTGGCAAAGCATATGGCTTTGTGTGCTCTACACAAAAGATCTGGCAATAGTTTCACCAGAGCTCCACAGGACAAAATGGGAAACAAAGTACTGTCTTAAGGTAGTGTGGTCTCTGTCAGCTCCACACCTTGCACATCATGCTGCCTAAAGCCACAGGTATGGACACACCCAGTGGTGCTCACAGTCATGGAATCATGGAGTGATTTAATTTGTAGGAATCTCTGGAGGATATCTGGTCTAATCCTGTTTGAAACCAGGGCCAGCTTTAAAAACACGTGGGGCTCTTTGCTCAGGTCCTCATCCAGTCTAGTTCAGGATGGGGAGTGTAATAGTGTGACTTCTCAGGGCAACTAGTCCACCCTTGAGAAAGGCTAGGATCTTATTTATAACAAGTAATTTTAATTACTTTTGGCCAAAGCCAAATAAAATGGCTGAACATGTGTCTACCTCAATTACACAGTTCAGAAATGGCTTAAAAACTTGTGCAAAAGCTGATGACACATCTGACATGCTGAAGATGAGGGTACATAATGTTACTTGTTATTCCTTCACATCTCGGTCATGATTACAACTGTGATAGATGCCTCCACCTCAAGCTGAGCAATCACCAGTGAACCATAAGCAGCTCATGTTGCCAATTTCCAGAGAGCTTCTCACATCACTTCAACTCCCTTCCTGCAGAATATGCAGGGCTGCTGTGAGTAGGCAGAAGCAGCTCATCTTGTAGGATTTTTCTGCAGCAAAGTCTGCTGCACTTGAGCTTATTCTAGCCAACAGAGCACAACTCAACTGGTTTAGAAACACACTGGTGTGGGGGAGTGCAGGATGAGCTGTGGGATTTTGTATGTCAGGGACTAGGCTCTAATTGCAATCTGTCTTTTGACATAAGGAGTATCTGACTCCACAAGAGACCTAAAGGGGTTAACTAAGAATCTATTTCCTATGTATACACCCGCTATGCCTGCCTTCATGTCAGAATCCTAACTTCCTGTGTTTAATATTCAAGTTCATTTTCAAATTCTTGCCCATTAACATAATTTATGCCATTTTGCAAGCCTGGTCAGAGAAATCTGTAACTAAATAATTTTCAAGTTTCCTTCATATCCAATGCATTATATGCAGTGTGAAATTATTTCCCCACTCTGTCCTTCATAGAAGAGCAGAAGAGCAATACACAATATACATGATATTATTGTAAAATGGATTACAGACTTCAAAAGTTAATATATGTGTGTGCACAATCATCATAACTAATACAAAATGACCATTTAATTGTCTATTTTAAGTTCTACTTGATATGTCATTAAAAGATAAGCGCTCAAAACCTGCAAAATGAGAAATATATAAATTTATTTCAATATAAAACTTCTCCTTCTTACCATTCTATAGGATAATGCCTCTTAGTCCAAATTCTCTAGTGACTATACCCACTGTATGTCAAAACTGTGAGAAGCATAAACATAAAAGAAGCTAAGAATTTAGGACATACCTAATTCATAAGTATTTTTTGTTTACCAAAATATTTCTACTAAAAGTTTAATGAGAAAATCAGAGATGGAGGAGAATCTGATACATTCGTTCAACAAAACTGGGAATCACACAATTGTATAGTGGACTGGAAACTCTAAACTCAGATAGGCTTATCATTGAGTTCAAAGAACCCATTTCAGCATAACCAGACACTGCTCCAAGATCTGCCTCAAAATCAAGCAAATAAAATCTCATGTTTTTACTGAATTACCTTTCAAGATTTCACGAGATTCTAAACTAGAAATTCAAGGTAGATAATTGGTGATATTATGGTATACAAGCACATAAAAATAAATCAATCTCATACTTTAAATATATGTTCCTTGACTTTAAAGTTGCACACGTTTATAGAAATACTGGTTTTGAACCTCTGTTCAGCTCCTGAGATGGGAAAAAGAATTGCACATACAAACATGCAAATCTCACTACCAAAAATGCTGTGATAAAGCCAGAAAGAATTCAGATTTTTTAGATTTAAAATTAATATTTAATTGTAAAAAAATTATTAAGGATATTTGTTTCATCAGGTTTTTTTTTCCTGCAATGAGATTCAAATGAACTCAAGATATCATACTACAGTGAGTTTATAATAAGTATATTGCAGCTGTTTTTTGATCAAACTGGCATGAGGATAACAACATCAGAGTGATATTCTGTGCATGTTATTTCAGATATTCCCATTATTGAGCTCAGATACAGGGTACAGTCAGCAATCATGAAATTCTATTCATAATCAAATGCACACGTAGAGCTTTTCAAACTAAAATATAGCTCCAGATAAAGGCACTGCTGCATACTTAAGCTATAGATAAGAGGAATTTCAGGAATTCCACTGTACTGTTGCGCAAGTCTTCAAATGTAAAACAATATTGTACAATTTACTTTGATAGACCTACTCACAGTGGTAAGCCTCCTCAGTCTCTAAAATTCTTTAAATACATTAAACCATTTGTCCCCACTGAGCATTAAATCTCTTGTCAGTTGAGTATTTTTTAATGAATATACTTTTGAGTTTTGTCATCATCTAAATGACTCAATTAACAGAAAGTCACCTCCCCCACCCTTACATACCAGTAAATTCCAAAGTTGTCCAGAGAAATAATCTAGCCAGATCTGTCTGAAATGTCCTCCAGAGTACAATAAGTACAAGCATTTTGACAGAAAATTATATTCTCCACAAATATATACTAGCGTATTTCATGATTTTCCACAAAAAGCCATTTAAAAAATTTAGCTCTGATTGTGCTTGAAATAATTTTTGCTCAATAATTTGTTTTCAAAATAGCTATATTCAAAACAGAGAAATTCAAATTAGCCACACATAGGTCAATTAGGCACACAATATTTGACATTTTCTTTTTGGATAACTTTTGTCTCAGAAGTCAATGTTATCTAAAATCAAAATCTTTGAAAATACACTTTCTAAATTGTTTTAAAAGCATCATTCCAAGTTCTTCTCTTGCATTAGTCTTATAATATTTCAACAGCTAATTTGTTTCCAATTTATCTCAAACTTTTAAAGAACAAGAAAAACGAGTTGGTACTTTTCAGTAGCTATGTGAGATGTTCTGTGCCTATGATTTTTTTTCTTTTAGTAGTTTCATTGATGTAAAATTATATGCAAAAGTGAATTCTTTCACAAATTCCTCCTGTTTAATTTCTAATTTCTTTTATTCATCTATGGATGTGTAACTTCTGAAGCAGAACTGCTACAAATATTTCTTATTTATGGCAATCAAATGAGATTCTGAGTCCCTATATCACCTTTATAGTTGTACCATAGATATATTCATTCTGCATTTTGATAGCAAAGTTTCCCTTTTCCACTTACGTTACATGACAAACCATGACAACCTTATAAGCATCCAGTATAAAAAACTGTTATGTAAAAGTGTTGAAAGGGCAGTTGTGACAGAGAAAGGAATGGCACCTGTCTTTCCTTCCAATGCTGTAGGTTCCCTCCAAGGAAGTCTTCCCATACAGTCCTGTGCAGAACATCTTGGAGATACTGGATGTCCTCCATGTCTCAAATCAAAGTTATCACCAGAGCGACACCTTGGGGAGGGAGGTGGTGGGTTGCACAGTTAGGCAATTTAAGAGGCATCCTCACAAATCTACACTTGCTGGCTGCTAGGTGAATGACACCTTAAGAACCATGAAAGGTACAGATGTAAACTAGGTATTTTCCAGGTTATCTTCAAAGCACTTAGATAAACTGTCATATCTTTTCTATAATACAAGCTAAAATATAATATTGCTTTTTGATTCAGATAAAAGAGAAGTAAATATGAAGGACAGAGCTGCCATAAAATCATGGATTCATAGAATAGTTCGTATTGAAAGGGGCATTTAAGTTCATTCAGTTCCAAACCGCTGCCCAGGTTGCTCAAAGCCACATCCAGCCTGGCCTTGAATATCTCCAGGTACAGGCCAATCACAGCTTCTTTGGGCATTGTGTTCCTGTGTCTCACCACCATCATAATAAAGAATTTCTTCTAAAGATCTCTTGTTAAAATTATTCCCCCTTGTTCTATTTCTCAGCTCCCTCACCCAGATTTCATGTGTTGCTTTCTTGGTGCCTACTTCAGGAGTTGAAGGAGCTCTAAGGTCTCCCCAAAGCTTTCTATTCCCCCCCAATATCTCTCAGCCCGTCCTCACAGCAAAGGGGCTTCAGCCCTCTCAGCACCTCTGGTCTGCTCGGATCCATGTCCTGCTGTTGAGGCTGCACTGCAGGTGAGATCTCAGTAGAGGGAAGTAGAGGGGCAGAATAACCTCCCTTGACCTGTCTCAGTACTATTGTTGTTTTCATAGGATAAAGAAGAATACTGAATTCTGAATACTTGAAGACATAGAGAGCAGCACTTTTTAAAAGAATATAATGAACTCCATATCTCAAGTGGCAGAATTGACCTGAAGATGACTATTATCATTTGCTCTGTGCTAGGGAAATGGTTAAATATTCAACTTCCACTCAACAATTCTGCAAAAAAAATGAAGCTATACAAAATGAAGAAAGACAACTATTTTACCAAACTTATTTTCACCTAAATTGTTGGTTTAAAATAATTAAGTAAATATAATGCAAAGAACATGAATGAGCCAATGAGGAAGATTTTTCTCTGTTGCAGATAGGGGAGGAATGAAGGGAATTCTAAGTAGTGCTTAAGATTAAGAATTTACAGAAATAAAAGAGTCAAATTCTGTTTGCTTTGCTGAAATTAGTTCTGTCACTGACAATGGACATAAGTAAGAATGAAAAAAAATTGACTATGCAAGTGGAAGGCAAGAAGTCCAATCACCAAATACACTCATCTTTACTCTTCATAAAACGGAAAAGGGGACAGAGAACCTCAACACAAGGACAGAATTTAATCTGTATGAAATGGAAGGTGACGCTGCATCACCAGCTTTGCAAAATCCTTCATGATTTCTATAGATTAAGAATGATAAACAAAGGAAATTAAGTGGCAAACACATAAGGTTACATTGTCCTCAAGTAGATGAAGTGCTGCTTAAGAAAATAGTCACAAATTTGAATGTTCAATAAAGCATTATTGTGTTTTATTAGATTGGCTCATTTACAAACTGAGTAGTTAAAGGAAGATTATTAAATCTGTGTTTGCTCTCTTAAGCAAGTGGGCCATTTTTATTGAGGTGCTCTGATTATCTAGAATTCAACTGCAAGTTCAGCCAGGCCTAGGAAGTCGCCTGTCCTAACGACTCTGCTTTTGTGCAAAATACTGGATGCATTCTGCCTTTATCGCGGAATTGACTCAAAAATGTTGTGGACTCTCAAAGTGTACCAAAATTTCATCCTTAACATAGCCAAAAAAGAAAAAAACATTGAAAAGCCTTCAATAAGTTGTTTTCCAGCACTGCATTGCTGCCTTTCTGGATGAATTTTAAAAACCTCATAATTCATTATAGTTATTGATTGAAGTCTATTAGAAGAAGACAAGGATAGATACTTTTTCTAGGTCAGCACCTCCATGGAAACATTTTTAGGGACACCACAATTTTGTTGAACTCCTGTCTTTGTAGTTCTGCATTTCAAGTTTTTCAGGCCTTTGAAAACAAAAGCCAAATAACAGAATGTGTTGCCCATGATGAAACTGCCCACTCTACAGCCTTAGCTATCCCTTGACCAAAAAGCATTGTTTGCTTTTTCCTTGTGATTTCTGCTTGTGACCTCCTGGCACAGAAGTTTTATTCTTCAGGAATGTCACATCAGATCAGTCTTCAGACAGCTGTTGAAGGACATTTTGTTACATTATTAAGATACCTGAATTTTTTTCAAGTTATTTGTCTTTGCCTTCCTATCATTACAATCTTTGAATTCAATTAGGATATATTTAATCTCCTGGGGAGGAGTAGGGTTACAAATACAAAATTCATTACATGGGTGGCATCCATGTCAACCGTTTTTAAATACAATGTATATTTATTGTTTGTCAGTATCAATCCTCTCAAATAATAATACAGAATATGCTCATTTTTTGCACTTTTGACAATTGTGTCAGAAAGTACAAAGGGAGTGCCTGGGATTTAAACCAAAAGCTGTTCAATAGTAATGAAGGTGTAAAGTCTTAATTCTTTTTTTTCCTTACACTTAAGATTAAATTTATAGAGCTATTCCTGTTCTCTGGGAAATCTGGCTTTGAGTTTTTCTGGCTGATGTTTAGACACGGGTAATTAAATATATTTTCACTCTTCTATGAATATGATAAACACAGAATATATAACTGCAAGTACTCTAATTGAATATTATAGTGAAATAAGAGGACTTAAATTTTACAAGTGTACCAAAAAACAGATCAAAATATCGCAGTCATACTGGCTACAGGTAGTTTACAGCAGAGATGATGAGGCAACATGAATTTTAGAATGGATCAGAAATACAAGAGTACATCTGATGTTTGCAGTAAGCTCATGCAGTCAATGGCAAAATATGTGCTGATACATTTTCTCCATCAGCTACTTTATAGTAGTTGATGTTTATACTATTTATATAATATTACACATAATATATATTTTACATAGTATATAATAATATTAAATTATATTTTCTTCATNTATATGAAGTATATTTACACAACATGGTTGTATATTTTTTGCAATAGAGTCCTGCTTTTATTTGACTTTATGGGTGCCCATGAAAAGTCAATTGAGACGGGAGGAGCAGCTGATATGTCCCATTATTCAATGAAACATAACAATAATTCTAAAGTAGAAATTAATTTGTGATTAATTTTTATAATAAATCATTTAATGTAATTTATCTGATTTTTTTATTTCATGTTGCTTACAAATTGTTCTCATGTTCTCTAAGTGTTTCTGTCTGCTAAAGCCCAGCTTAGACAAATAAACATTGTTCTATTTCATTCATTTGTGGCACATTTTCATGTAGTATCAACATTTAATATGTCTCAGCATTTTCAGCTCCATTCAGAGATACTTCACAAACTCAGATTCAAAGAGAAATCAGGGTCTGGAAGTGTACATTAACTGAGGCCAAAAAGCAATGTTCTCAAGAACCCCTGTTAACCAAAACTGCTGTTTCAGAGCACCCTGGAATTAACGCAACTCATGTTCAAGCAGCTTTTTCAAATGTCTTCTCCAGATAATTCAGTTAAACTGTCATTTTTTTAAAAAGTATTTCAGAGTTGGTACAGAATGAGATCATTGTTAGAAGCCTTTCTAATATACATGTGCATTCATATGCATTTTTCCCCAAGGTGATTCACACAGCTGGATATGGAATACATTTAGTAGACTCTTATACATGGGGCTGTCTTTCTGTCACAATCTTTCTTTTCATAGGAAAATTTGTGGGACTCCATGATATGCAGTGAGCAGTGCCTATGCTCAAATGAAGTGATACTGAATTTCTATTATGCATGTGTGCCTTGGAAACCTAGCAGCTCGCCATAAAGATTTTATTCACACAGCAGATTTGTTGTTACTTAGATAGTTTCAGACAATTTTAGATTTGAATGGACATGGCAGGATCTGACAGCATAAAAAGAAACACCAGGAGAAAGAAGCATGTAGAACCAAATGATATATGATGCAACCTAGAGAGCAACAAAGAAAGCAGGATGTCGAGGTTCTCTTGTAAACAACTATCTTTCAAGGAATTCAGGTTTCTTTTTCATAACACTTTTAAAATATTCAGTATGAATTGCATAGGGAATAGATGGATGCATAGATAGATACATACAAGCACGCTTGTACACAGATGCCATGCTTGTCAAAATTCTTTCTTGTCTCATAATCTTTCTGGGATCACTTTTAAAAAATTGTGCCTGAGCTGCAAGCATAGAATATGCAAATGTACACATCAACTAAAAGCTCACACGCACAATTTACAGTTCTCACAAAGTTTCCTTTTGCAGTTACACCTGCAACTGGATGTACAGTTTTGTACATCTATCGCAAGATGAAGAAGTATACTATTTTTAATGCAGACATAGATTCTTTATTTCTCATCACATTTAATTTTTCATTTTCTCAACACCAAGGGAGAAAATATTTATATACATATGAAGCTGAATTCCTGCTCATTGATGCAAATTATGAGAGGGAGAGAGAAGAGTATGTTGAAGAAGTCTTTTCTTTCTATGCATAGGAAAGGGGCAGAAAAAAATGTGGCTACAAATTTGCTACATGTGAAAACAAAATAAAGATTCTTTGCTTAGGTAAAATTGTATGTGTTTATATCTGTGAATGGAAGCTGATGTGCTAGGATTATGTCCTATAGTAAATTTTTCATTCAGGATACAAGAGGAATATCATATCTTCCTAACTCACATCATCCCTTGCACAGTGATTAAGCAACTAGAGAAAGGGACTTTTCAATTAGACCAGGACCTCAGGTGACTTCTCTCATTCTCCTTTGATAATATCTCTCCTAAACTCTTTTTTTCCAGTTCTGATTTAGCAAGAAATTGGAATTTTTATGCATTGAGTTTACCAATGGAATAGGGAATCAGTAGCTACCTTATTTACCTCCTCACACACAGACCCTTTCCAGCAGTATGAGAAACCAACAAAGCACCTCATAGAACAATGTTGTCCCAGTTTTACACTCAGGAATGGTTCTTTGCTTTGTGTGTGAGGAGAGAAAAATAGGAATCTCCGATATTGCAGAAAAGTAAACAATGGTGTGCAAAATTAAGCAGATATAATCTAGATTAAATGTTAGGTTTATGTGAGAATAAAGAATTATAGTAAGTAACCCAGTACTTAGACATTTGATCTATGGAGATGAGATCAAGAGGAAATAAAAGCAAAGAAACCAGAAAGAAAAGGCAAAGAAAAAAGTAGGCAAAAAGAGGGAAAGGACTCTGGTTTTGGTTTTTTTTCATCCCAAAACCACACTGAAAGCTGTTTTCTGTCCTCCATGAGTTCATACCTGTATGTAAGGGAATATAACATTGCTAGCAACTGGGTCATCTTCTTCAGCTTCTTGTAAACCTGAAGAACACCATTCCCTGCATATCTTCCCAACCACTTTAGAATAGTATAAGTAAATTTCAAGTCAACAAGCATCAATACTCAGAGTCTGATTAAAATTAGTCTTGTGACATGGGCAGCTGCAGTATCTGGATTCTGGCAATGATGAGCAGAAATGATCTTCCTAGTGCTCTGTTCCTTTGCTTCAATAGGATTTGATGCTTTGGATAAAATTTAGCATGGGGAAGAAATGCTTTCACACATCCGTTGGCTAGCTTACATAGAGAAGTATGTATGTAACTCATGGACAACCATGACTATAAGGAGAAAGATGTCGATTCAAGTATGCATCAGGGACATTACCTTGAAAAGAATTTAATTAGCCTTTATTTTTCTTAGTCATAGACATTATTGTGAGTGCATTTTTGAATGAATACCCTCAAGTATCTCAATATAGAGCATGCTTCAGAATGCTTAACTACATTTATAAAAGCTTTTTGCAGTCTCCTTTCTGATTTAAGCATAGGATCTTCAAGAGCACAAAATAGGCCCTTTGGTAGGGGTTGCTACCTATGAAATCAGCATTTTCTCATTCTGCCTTCTTTTTGCAGGTTTATAATCTCTCACAAATGAGAAAAAACATTCTTTAATATTGTGTTATCTAGAAAATGTATTGACTTGATAGCAGAAGTACTCCTGCTCTGGAGATATGTGTGGAATACTTTGACAGCAGGTAATCAAAATAATGCTCCAATTGTTTCATCCTGATTGTTATAAGAGAATCCAACCTCCAAAGTCAGGCCTCGCAGCCCTTGCCCTTCTAGTTGTGCATCTGAGAAGAAATTATGGTAATCTTAAAATCCTATTGATGCTGAAAGGCATTTCATCAACTGCAAAAATTAAGAGTGAGATGCAGAGGATGTTTTTCTATTTAGAGGAACCCCTGCTTATATGAATAGGCTTCATGTGGTGACTCTTTTGAAGCTGAGGACTTCAAAGCAGATCACTGACTTCCAGTGGGATAATCACTTAATGCAAGAGTGGGTAGATGGAATTATTAGCATGCAATCAAGCCAGATTTATCCCTCCTCCCTTACTTTAAAAGAAAAAAAGGGAATAAGTGAAGCTTTGGCTTCTCTGTCCCCACAGTTCAAAAGTGATGATGGTGTGTTGTTAAGGACACTAATCCCACAGCAGACGTCAGCTGAAAATTTGAGTGAGCAAACAAAAAAAATCAAGGATATACAAGAAAACTAGTAACTTCATTTATAAGGACAGCAATTTTTATTTCCATTTAGTATCGCAAATGCTTCTAGTGATCCTTGTAAATAAGATCAGGTCAGTGGCCAGCATATTTTACCAACAGAAAAAACTCCTGGTTTTTGGAAAGCTCATGTCTAGGTATTTATGCATGTAGATTTAGTCACGGACAGGAGAGAAAACTGCTGGATTGCTGGTAACAATCTTCCTAGGTTCATGGAAAGCCTAATTTTCTAGTTTTTCATGCAGTATTGTGTAGAGTTTCTACTTGTTTCTAGCCCTGCTGACTTGAGTTTGAACCAGCAGCACCTTTGTGTCTCAGCTCTCAGAAGAACATAAGTTAAGTGGGAGAATTTGGGACTCTTAGTTTCATGTCAGGTTATTCACATTACAGAGAATGAGGCTGTTGCCAAACTTGCTCATGTGTAAAACCTCTGCATCTGTTGAGTAAATTTTCTCAGGATGGAAAAAAAATTTTTTTTCTCTTTCATTTTTTTATAAAAGGGGAGGAAGACTGTAAGCCCAGAGTTCTGGTCTCACCTCACTATGAGATTTCATTTACTGTGCATAACTGAAATTAACCATGCACCATGCACATATAAGCCTGGTTGTTAAAAATGTGGCATGGGCTTGATGAGTCTCAGCTGCAATCCATCAAGGATCAAAAAACCCACATGTATGGCTGGACTGACAACAGGACTCTAATCCAAATGTCATTTACACACACACCCACATAAATATACATCTGTCCACTTCACAACAAGCTAAGCTTGTCAAGGGCAAGTTTTCCAAGAATAAACATAATTTATAGACTATTAACGTATATTGTTTGTCTACTGACTGCAAAGGTAAAATTCTACCACCATCCTTGCAAGGAATGACTCACAAAGCTTGTACACCATCACACACACAAGCAAATAGTTTCTTGAAATTTCGGGGAATGAGAGGAAAACCAGACACATAGTTGTGTTTACACATAGTTGTATATCATTATTCTTTAACTCATGTACACCTCTAATGCTAATAAAACACTCTAAACTGGTAGTTAATGTAGACTCAATATTTCAGAATATTGGCCAGATTCTAGGTGCTCTGGTATGGATTTAAGTGACACAAAGCTTTTTAAAATTTGAGTCTTAGTGCTGAGAACCTACAGAAATTCCTTTCTTGGAATTCTTCTTCATCCCAAAAAATAGGAACAAATTATTATCAATTAATAATTAATTATTAATCAATGGAATATTGTAGATTAGTATGTTCCTCTTAACTTTTTTAAACAGCTCTATAAGACACTGAAAGTTTTAAAAAAATTATTTCACAAATTACCGTTCCCAAACTGCAATGCCCTTTGAAAGGGCTGACAATAGCAGGACTAGGGGAAATGGATCCAAGTTGAAGGAGGGAAGATTTAGGTTGGATNTCTATAAGACACTGAAAGTTTTAAAAAAATTATTTCACAAATTACCGTTCCCAAACTGCAATGCCTACATTGTTTTATGCCACATATGCCACAATATGTTTCTAACTACATTTATTATCCTTTTTTTGTATTCTTTTTCTCCATCAAAACATGTTTTTGACACTTTCTTCTGGTGGATATGTCTCAGATGCAGGAACTTCATTTTCTCTTAACTATTTCATATATATTCTTTTCAGGTAAAAGCATTTGCATTCCTATGACAAAGCCAAGGAACCTGCATTGGCTGTACGCCAAATGCTATAGACTTGTGATCACAGATTTTTAACTTAAAAACAGTTCATAGTTGGTTCTACTAACTACTGCAGGGTTGGGGTTTGTTTTGTTTTTCTTTTTTCCCCAGTTGCATTTTGCTTCCTGCATATTACAAAGGAACAACAAAAGATGTCTTTGCTAAGAAGCCTTGTGAGTAAAAGTAATCACACAGCAGAAAATACTGGAGAATACATATAGTGGTATCATTCATCGCTAATGAGTTAAAAGGATATCACAGAGCATCTATAAATCACTACAGAGAGTTGCACAGTTTATTTAAATTCATTGTGTCTCATTATAATTGAGCTATGCACCTTTAGGTCTGAGTTGATTAGGAATGCTATAGCTCAGAATAGCTTTTAATTCAGCGAAACACGGTCTGACCTTTACCATAATCCTATGTGAAACACACTATAGTTTAGACATTAATAATGGTACTACCTCTTTTTTCTACTGGTAAGATGCTACTTAAAAAAAATTGTATTATTAGTTAACAGGCTCAGGACAATTTATCAAACCCAAATTATCCTTCTGTGTATAACTACAGTACTTAATTCCAAGTTCCTCATCTCTCATAACTATTACCTACTCTTTAAAAATGCTAAAAACTAAAACATAATAGTGTCCTGTCAGAGTAATAAGTCACTTACACACACTTACTGACTCCCTGCAGACTCACACTCTACCCAGCTCAGAGATCTGAGCAACAGAATGTACATTATACAGAATAAGGCATCTCTTTTGTTTGACCTTTGTCTTCATATTTTAGTGTAACATTTCCTTAAACAACTTTCTGGTAACCCTGCAGTTTCTACAAATGATACTTCACCACTCTTCCATGATTTTTGCCCAGTTTCACACTAAGATTCCAGGGATGACCAAAAAAACTTTTGTGCAGCCTGTATCTGCAATCAGATCCATGGAAGGCTAAGAGACATTATAATCTGAGACACCATCCACCTCCATAGGGAACAGAGCAATATTTTGTTCCCTCAAAACCATTCTCTAAATCTTGGTGCCTTTGCTGGCCACAGAAAACTTTTTGCCTTCTGAAGTCTTGCTTTGGGGCTTGCAGGCATCTTCTTGACACCTGTATGATTTTAATAGCTTTCAGGACTCTGTAACATTCTTATTACAGCTACAAAAGATTACTAAAGATTAATTGTGGTGGAAAAAGAGATGATATTGCATCTGTTACACAAGTATATTTCAGATCCTGAGGTCAAAGAAGATATTCTCTAAGTGTAAAATTCTGAATGAGAGGCATCAGTGAATTGGTGTTAATATTCCTAAATAAGAGTGATTAGGATTATATGTCACCAATCTACTTCAATTTACATTTGAAACAAAAGACATCTAACAACTTTGCTTACATTTTATCTGTATAGGAGGAAATCAAGATTAAACTGACATTAGCTATCTTGTCGAGTAATCTAATTCTTCCCCCCAGCTGCAGCTGTAGGTTAATGTTCCAGTTTAGCAGACTGAAATCAACAAAATTAGGTCAAATTCAATTCCCAAAGATGAGCTGTGGGAAACCAGCTTGTGTTAAAACAAACAAAAAAAAATTTTAAAGTTGAGATTTAGCAATTGCTGACCCAGTCTCTACATTTCTGTTTATAAAGTTTCTCTCCTCAAGGGACTAGTGCTTACTGAATATTTAATAGAAAGCAAACAAAAAATATCTTTTTCTCTCCAAATCTAAATGAGAAAAATTCTTTTGTTTTCACAGCCTGTGTTGAGCACTGCTTGTTTATGAGGAAGGGATAATGTACTAGGTGCTTTGAGCTAGGAAGGCAAAATCAGTGTAGTACAGTGTTTACTCCTGAAGGATATATCCAAGAATAAACTGCATTTCCAACCCAAACTGATTACAGGTCTTCTCCGTCTTGCAACACATTTTATCTCATCACTTAGAGCATCTAAGGAATGAAAAGTTAGCACAGTGCCAACTCTGAAGCACAGAGAGAAGAAAACTGAAGCATGTAGAGAAGAAAACTACAAATATGTTTGACCTGGTAATTATCCACACAGGTTCAAATAAAAAATACCTATTAAAAGAGTTTCTGAAGGCTTGGAGCTTTCAGAAGAAAACATAAAGGCATCTCTCCCAGGAAAACATTGTCTTTCATCTTTGCATTCTTTCAAAAAAGCGGATCTTTTCAAGTTTTCTGGCTAAGATGTTACTTTGTGATATATCATGTGTTATATCTAAATGCATCTGTCATGAAGCTTTGAGCTGACACATGTTCCTATTTATACCTGTTCACTCAAGCATTATTCACTTCCACACAAGATGGTTAATACAATATCAGCTTCTAGTGCAGGTATTCTAAGTGTAAATCTTTCTTATAACACTCATATTCAAGACAAACCTTTCCAGGTGAATATAGGCCACAAAAATAGGTCAGAATGGGTCATGATATGTACTAGAAATGAAGAAATTTTAATATATTAAAATTCTACAAAATAAATGAATTAACTGTTTTATAAATCAATTTATTATTTTCCAATGGAATATTCATTTTTAGCAATCTGCAAGATTATCTCTCTGTGCATTTATAGATATTTTAATGAAGAATATTTTTTCCAGAAGAGTTACAGAAATCTTCAGCATTGCATAAAAACTATACAAAAGGTCATTTATTTTGTTGTAGGCATTGATTTAAAGAAAATAACATTTCTTTTCCTGATAAGAGGTATCTTCAACCCACATTTTCTTGGGAAAATATCTAAAGGCACAGAAAGGTGTCTACAGAAGGCAACAATACAGGTACCTCATGGTGATTTCCAGAAATCCCTCGGTTGTTTGAGGGGATTTAGAGACTGCTGGGTGTATATGACTCCAAAGGATGCAGCAGGAATTTTTTCACATTACAAAGAGGTGAGACCTTAGGTTTGGTGTAGTATAAGATTTTGCAGACAATCCATATCAGCCTTATCAAGCCACTCCTTGAATATGCTGGGGATGATTTGTCCAAGTGAAAACCAGTGACGAGTGGTGTTCCCCAAGGATCAGTACTGGGACCAGTGCTATTTAACATCTTTGTAGGAGATATGGACAGTAGGATCGAGTGCACCCTCAGCAAATTTGCAGATAACACCAAGCTGTGTGGTGCAGTTGATACACCTGAAGGAAGGGATGTCATCCAGAGGGACCTTGAGAGGTGGGTCGAAGCCAACTTCATGAAGTCCAACAAGGCCAAGTGCAAGGTCCTGCACCTGGGTCAAAGCAATCCCAAGCACAGATACAGGCTGGGTGGAGAGCGACTTGAGTGCAGCTCCGTAGAGAAAGACTTGTGTGTGTCAGTTGATGACAAACATGAGCCAACAGTGTGCACTCGCAGCCAAGAAGGCCAAC
>VZTY01000075.1:83279-211927 GCA_013400935.1 Turnix velox
GAAAAATCCCAACTCCCTCAGCCTGTTCTTGTAGGAGAGGTGCTCCAGCTCACAGATCATCCTCACAGCCCTCTTCTGGACCCTCCCCAACAGACCCATGTTCTTCCTGTTCTGAGGGCTCCAAAACAGGATGCAATATTCCATGTGGGGTTCTCACCAGAGCTGAGTGGAAGAGCAGAATCACACACTGCTACCAGTGGCTCTTCTAAAGTACCCCAGGATATGATTTGCTTTTTGTACTGCAAGCACATATTGCTGGTTCCTATTCAGGTTCACATTCATCAGTATCCCCAAGTCCTTTTCATCAGGGTTGTTCTCTATCATGTTACCCCGCAGACTGTATTGATACTGATGGCTGGCCCAGCCCAAGTGCAGCACTTGCTGAACTTCATTAGGTTTGCACAGGTCCACCTCTGTAGCCTGCCCAGGTCCCTCTAGCATGTTGACCATGCCACTCAGCTTGTTGTCATCTGCAGACTTGCTGAGGGTGCACTCAATTCCAATGTCTACATCATCTATGAGGATCTTAAGAAACACTGGCCCCAGCAGGAATCCGTGAGGGTCACCACTCATCACTTCTCTCCATCCATATGCCAAGTCATTGACAGCTAACTGTTGCCCAACCAATACAGCATCATATTTTTAACAGCTAAATTAATTTCTTTATGTATTTTAAGGGCTTTAGTCAAAGACACAGATATAGGGGAAAAAAAAAGTCATCTGAAAGGATTTAGCCTATGTGACAAGCCTTACTGACATAATTGATTTAGATCTTATAACACCAAAAATCAAAAACCAGCAGAGAAAATTACAGAAGGGAAGGCTGTATTTGATCAATCAATTGTATTTTTTTGAGAAAACTACTAGAACCAAACCAGAAACAGAGCTTTCCAGGTATAATCTACATAAAGAAGACAATCAGATGAAACAAAACAATTCTGACATGCATATTCAAAGACTTCCTTTGTATCATAGAATCACAGAATCATAGACTGGTTTAGATTGTAAGGGACCTCCATGTCCATTCAGTCCCCCACCCTGTCCTGCACAGGGACATCTCCCATCACAGCAGATTTCTCCAACCTCTGTCCAATCTGGCTTTGAACACCTCCAGGGACTGAGCAACCAGAGCTTTTCTGGACAAAAAGGGACAGTGGTTTATCACACTCACAGTGAAAAATTTCTTCTTAATACCTAGTCTAAATTTCCCCTTTTTCAGTTATAAGCTGTGATTCCCTCAATCCTTTACAGTCATCAGTGTACCCAGTACTGACCCCTGAGGAAAACAAGTGCTCACCTCTTCGAATTCAAAACTTTATAACAGAAATCATAAGAGGATATTCCCAGAACTGAGATGATCCATTAATAATTTTTTTCTATTTTTTCTCCCTGCTTCTGAGGTTTATATTGTTAAAACGTTTATCAGTTTTCAAGAGTTATATCTGGAAATTTCTTTGATTTTTTTAATCTATATAGCTCTTAGAAAGCCCTGAGAATTTACACTGCTGAAGAATAAATCACTCTCATGCTTACCCCGAAAAAAAGGAGAGTAAAGCCAGTTGTACTACTCTTTCACATGTGGATTTGAAGGGATCCCCAGAAGAACAAAAGGTACTAATTTCCATTTACTATAGTATTATTTTGACATAAGTGAAAAAACTATGGATAAAAATAAAAATCAGTGGCTTCTGTAACCCTTTGTATTGTGAAATAACCCCACTGCCTCTGTTAAAGGGTCAAACCACCCTACCATTTTATATCTCTTCACAAACACCTTAAATTCTGTATATATTTTTAAGTTAGTAATGTGCAGCTTGGTGGAATTGATGATATAAGAGTTGAAAAATTTGTCACTGCCTTACATCTCAAAGATCTATAGGAGTTATACATATTTAAACATAAAAGGTTCCTGAAATAAATATTTTACCAAACCTGTTGGAAAGCTGATTTATTTTCTCAGGTTTTATGCTAAGCAAAATAAGTAGAAATCTGTCATACTGTTACAAGCCTGATTTTTAAGCTAAGTTTTATCTTGCACTAATATAAATATTGCCAACAATATTTCCCTATTGCCACGATTTTGGAGGCAATTCCAAAAAATGCAGAATATTTTTATATCTCTGCCCTCCTGAAACAAATACAAATCAGCAAGTGAAGAACATATGAGGTCTTCTGGGATATTCTTTAGCTGCTGTGAGAAAAAAGTATGTCTGACATTCTCAAGAAATTTTTATAAACAATGAAAGAGAAGAATACAGGCAATACAAAGCACCTACATGCATCAGGGGAGAGAAAGGCTGGCTGCAAGCCCAGTGTAATGGCAGTAGCCCTGCAGCCAACCCTGCTAGACATCATGTCAAGAGCAATTAAAAAGATATGGGAACTATCACAACTATCAGTGTCAAAACTGAACCTCATTCCACAAAGAAGGTCCTTCCTGAGCAGATGGATGTAGGTGTTTTCTGAGGATATTTTTTTGCACATTCTTGAATGGGCAAAACTACACACATTCTCAGCACTAAGGGTTGGGTTATATGGCTGAGGAGTAATCTCAGCAAACAAAAATTGTAGACCATGCAATTACCACACAAGAATATGAGGCTCTTAGTACGTATGTGACTAAATCTAGCAAAAGTTATATGTTAATCCAGTTTAAAATAAAACAGGCTGGAGTAACAGCCCAAAGGACTAACATCTTTTACACAAGTAGTTATGGCATGTTGTGTTAGCTTAAATTATCACAAATTGCATCTTAAATTGCAAAAAGAACCCCAAAAAATATTTCACATATGAGTTTTTTCATCTTTTTAACTTTCAAGCTGGAAATGGGCTACAAATCTGAGATATATGATATTTGTAAACACACTCCACAAGATTTACCAGAAATACAATTAATATCTAGATAATCTGTTTTAAAGTAATTCATGTTAAAATAATGGGGTTTTAACATTATCAATTTTAGTAAAAAATGTGAATGCTGATTTTTGAAACCACAACTACTGGTGAAAATTTGCCCCCTCTAATTAAAGCTTTGAGTAGACAATTTTTAGAGTAATGTGCTTTCTTTTTGAGAATATTCCATATTTTAAAGGAGTTTTGTTTTAAAGCAACTAAAAGTCTCTTGATAAGGAACAAAGGACTGAGATCTTCCTTGGAGTGTTGAAGAACAAAAAGTTTAGTATATAAAAATGCATACTAAAGATAATTACTTTAAAAGACCTAAAATTTGAAGAGCTTGGTCAATAATGTGTTCACACTTAGTACATAGACTCAAATACTGACCAAATGAAGAAAGAGTCATTGTCATTGAAATGCAGGAAGAATGAACTCGTTTTGAAGTAGATAGTAAACATATTGTCTGAGCTAAATTTTAACCTTCTCATAAAGGTCTAGATCCAGATGCCACTGTGTGAACATGTGATTAAACCAAAAGCTATGTTTAGATAAATTTTAGCAGTTAATTGTCAAGGAGGAGGGATTCATATGTATGCAATGAAATAGTACACATCTGCGTGATAAAATAAAAGGTAAGTGTAATAAATTTGCAGATTTCAGGAGATTGGCAAAGATTACTAACATATTTCACATTACAGTTCAGTTTTAAAAAGTATGTTCATTTTCAACATGAGCAAGTGCAGTGGAAAAAAAAACTAGAAAAAACCTAACAGGTATTCAATCAGAGAATTTGGTAGACAAAACATGCACTGGCTTTTTTGTGAATAATAAATCTTGAAACAAAAAGGGTGGCATTGACCTGGGGTATTATGAACTGTAGAAAAACACATGGATATTGGAAATAGTCTTATTTTAATTGGTACTGCTAGGCAAAGCTTTAGGTCTTTTATACTGTGTTTCTAGAATAACATAACTAAAAAAAAAAAAGGCAGGTGTGTAGCAAATATTGCCCATGAAGAAATATATATGAATAGGGACTGGTTGCTTTTGAGAGAATGAATGCATAGGGTCACATGACAACTATTTTCAAATTCATGAGACATTTCTGTGAAGGAAAAAGAAACACTCTTCTCCAAGTAAATAGGATAAGGAGTCACAGGCTTGCACTGCAGGCAGGGTGCATTAACCATGGTAAACATCAGAATAAATTAGGAGGTTACAAAGATCTGACAGAAAGTTTAGACAAGCCTGTACCAGAAATTACAAGGGCAGCTGACTCCCCCTGGAGACCGGAGTTGCCTGGATGATTTCAGAGGTTCCCCCAGCCCTGTGACCCACTTACAAGACATGAAAAAAAAAAGAAAAATAAGAAGTAATTGATTACTACTTTAACTTTCCTGTGGCAGATTCACTAGAAGATTCTACAGTTAACGATTACATCAAAGTTTTCTTAATCACAGTTTATCTAATAAAGTACTGTATTAAGAAGCCTGCAGTGAAGTTCAAGTTACATCATGTTACTATCCACGATCCCATGGAAACCATAAACCAATGGTTGAGTTGAAAACCACTTATATAAGTGTATAAACTCAAACGTCAGCCTATAATTAGTATTATGAAATTCCAGGAACACATCAGCGAAACATGGGTCACCATCTGCTGACATTTTGGCAAAAAAGGAAAGAGGAAACTGAATGCCTAATTAGAAACTGATGTCAGAATCACTAACTCTTGCAGTTAAAAACAGGGGTAGAAAAGGTAAAATAGCCCATGATCTGGTGAGTTCATACTAACGTGATTTCATTTATAGTGAGAAAGAAGTTTTTAAAACATGCTGTGCTATTGCAAAAATACTATAATCCCTGGAGATGATGACTTAAACCAGACTGACTTAAAACCATCTTTTTGTCCAGAGATGATTGATGAAGAAGTCAACACTGATATGCAGGCACCAGATATTCTTACTAAAGAATTTTATTACTGTAGTATGTGTTGATAACTTAAAGGAATTATGAAGACTGAAATCTTCCCCAACAAAGGTTTGTCTCAGGGACTCATTTTCCCATAATGTTCCAGGAATTTCATAGCAGATAAACAAAAAGTACCTTGAAACCTTATAACCTCCATATAACCTCCTGCTGACCTGATTGTTCAAGTAGTCAGAGAAGGAATGATAACTTGTTCTGCTTAGATGCAGAACATCAAATCAAAAAACATCTGCTGTTGGACAATATCACAGCATCACTGGTCTTTGCCTATTTCCAGTCTGTTCAGATTTCTGAAACAAGATCCAAGCACTCAGAGCTCTCTATTCAACTTCTTGCTTGTGATCAAGCTTGGTCTGGGTATGAAATTGTCTTCAGCTAAACTATGTTATGAAGAAATTTAAGTGTTTTGAGTCACAAATAATAATTTCATTTCATGTGTTATAAAATCATATAATGGCTCATGTTAGAAAGCCCTTTAAAGATCCTCTAGTTCCAACCCCTCTGCTCTAGGCAGGGACCTCTCCTGCTAAACCAGATTGCTCCAAGACCTGTCCAGCGTGGTCTTAGCCATCTCCAGGGATGGAGCAGTCACATCTGCTCTGGGAAACCTGGACCAGTGTCTCACCACCCTCACAGGAAAGAATTTCTTGTTGAGACCTCATCTGAATATACCCTATTGGTTTAAAATTGTTACCCCTCATCTTATATCTCACCTCCCTGATTCAGAGTTCTCTACCAGCTTTTATGAAGTTCTTTTAGATACTGTTACTCTTTTAAGTATATGTACCCTTTTGGGGACTGCTCAATGGAGCATTCTCTTCTCCAGGCTGAACCCCCATAACTCTCATATTGACCTCACAGCAGAGGAGCTCGAGCCCTAGCATTGTCATCCATTCCCCCCAGCATGTTGATAGCACAAAAGAGCTTGGTGTCCTTTGCATGCTTGCTGAAAGTATACTTAATGACACTTAAAAAGACAACAAGCAGCAGCAGTCCCAATACCAACCCCTGAAGAATACCAGTTATCATGAGTCTCCAACTGGTCATTGAACAACTTCTTAACAGCCATCCATCCGGTTCTTTATCCTCCAAGTGGTCCACTCAGCACATCTGTATCTCTTTAATTCAGATTTAAAATGTCTAATCAAATTCCATCCAAATATATGCTCTTAATATTTAGGTCAAATATTGAGCCCTATGTTTACACATCAGAGGACTCCATAAGGGTGTATTGAAGCAAAGATAGATTCAGAAGGCTTGCATCCAACAATATGCACCGAAGTCACTGAATTTTCAGTCATAATCCAGTCAAAAGAGACCTACATAATTGCTGAGGAAAACACAAAGTGGTTTAAATTAGCAATCAGACTGGTTTTTCCTTATAAACCAACTGGGACTCAAGTACATACTTCTCATATATTCTCACAACTCGAAAAAGAAGCTGAAATTCAACAGGTGCAACAGACTAGGGCATTTCTTGAATATATTACTTCAAGATGGAGGGATTCTCTTTATATTAGCAATTTTAGCTTGTTGCTCCAATAAAAACCTCATGCCCAAGGAGAAGTAGGGCTATAGTCACTGGAGATTAGAATGGAAAGTCCAATATGCCAGGCAGACCCCACTCACAGGGAAGTCTGCTGCCTTCTGGAGCCCAGGTTAAGGATGTGGCCAGGAAAATTCCAAATCTTCTAGAGTTGTACAACTACTATCCTTATTTTCTACGACTACTTACTTATTTTCCAGACCCAGTCAAAAGAGACTTTAGAACCTTAGGAAAGTTATTAAAGGGATCTGGCTCACAAGTTATTATTTCCTCACTCCTTCCAATAGGAAAGACACCTTCCTGTGTTAACAATTGTACCTGTTCCTGCTGCGGCAGGGGGATTGGACTAGACAATGATCTCTTGAGGACTCTTCCAATCCCTGACATTCAGAGATTCTGTGATTCTGTGAAAAATGTTAAAAACTTAATAAGCAAGACTGCTAATAATTTCTGTTAATTTTCAGAAAACGTACATCCAGGTTCACAGTCCTACAGCATCGATCAAAATTAAAATTGGTCACAGCTTCCTAATGAGTGTGAAAAAAGCAAATAAATTGGTAAAACAGTCTTACTAAAGAGCAAAAAGAAAACATAGTAATTTCAAGTGATAAATATATAATAAACTTTGTTAACAGATTTTCTGCTCTATATGCAGCACTACAAATTTTTTTACTTAAAACTAAATGAATAGCTTTTTATGCTTAATGAATATTATATTAATGCCTTACCAGATATACAACAGCCACAGTATTACATGTAGTATAGAATGTTATAATATAAACCATCCCGGTAATTTTACATTATTAAAAAAAAAAAGATTCTGAATTTTTTTTGTCTCAGGAATCCACACTTAAATGTTCAGAAATTCTCAATTAGAATATATTCATTACAGGGAAACCTGAATTAAAATATGGGCTACTCCTATAAATGTAGGATTCTCTGTTACATTTGCACTTAGATCTCTGTAAATTGTCAGGAAAAATAAGATGTCCATTGAAGTGCAAAATGATTTCATTATAGAAAACCATGTGTTTTAAGATTTTAATAGTTACTGGTAGTCCTACTATTATAGTTTATTAAGCATCATAATAGAAAGAGCAAGAAGCAGGCAAACAGACTTCATGCCCTTCCTCAAAAATGAGGAAGTATGTAGACTGCAGTGTGAAAGTCTTGCAGAAGCTGCTTAATATTCTCACATTAAATTCTTTGAGAAGATCCTACTTGACACTTTTTTACATACAATCAATGGATTACTTAACAGAAAAGGTCAGTCATGAACTCTATCACTCTTTCTCAAAGCATTTAAATGACTTCAGGGACTCAAAGACATACTTCAACTTATGATTTGAGTTTTGATGTTGTAAATATTCCATTTCATACTGTAATATTTAACACAATAATCTAATTTTTTTATTGAGTAGGTCTTTCTAAATAATTATGATTTTTTTTTAAAACATAGTAAATAAAATGTGTATTTTCATTCTACAGTGAAATCATTGCATCTCATTTTTGTTTATCAATCCGAATGATAAACTTGGGAAACTATTAAAAAGATCAACTTAATTAGTCCCAAACCAAATTACCATATAAGTAACAGGGAATTCAGGTTAAAAATTTACATGATTACTCATGAACAGATCTAAGACCACTGTTGGAGAAAGACATTTAAGTGATACTGTACCTGGTTTTGACAGTAAATAAGGTATACACATTCTGAACTTCAATGACTTCTTTTTACCTGGATATTGAACAAAAAGCTGGCTGCAGTGGAATTCCCTGACTTCTCATAAAATAAACTGTATTTGAGATTAGACCACAGGTAAACTAATTTTTAAGTTTCTTTCTATATATTAAGTGAACAATGTTTATGAACAAGTCACTTTTTAATTGCTTTATTGTTCTGCTATAATCTTCTTTCCAATAAAGTTTAATTATTTTATGCTCTTAAAAATAACATAGATATATCTGCATAGCTGAATTTTAAATAAAAATAAAGCTGATTCTGCTTTTATTTGATTACACACTGATCGCACACTGCTCTAAGGGATCTTTAAGGTCCATTCCAATCCGAACTATTCTATGATTCTATGATTATAAAGTGGCAAAATGCACTAAAAAATTATAATCCTATCTAAAGCATGGTTTAAAAAAAATGACATGATTACACCACTGCATTTGCACCGCTGGAATATTTGCTAAACAGTCCTATCACTCTCAGTAGAATTTTATGTTCAAAACAAAGAATAAAGAAAATTATGAGGAAAAGAGTGGTAAATTGGAAATAGATCCAGCAGCTCTGTTTCACAGAATGTTGATGATCACTTTTCTATTTTATGTGTCAGGTTTAAATTTCCCTGTGGCAGCAATGGAAATCTTTTTTTTTCTTTCCTGAGGCTGCTTAAAAATTTAATTTAGCAGAGACACTATGTCTATGTTTCATAATAGGAATATAGAAAACTCTTCTAATTTAGGGGCTGACTCTTTTAACAGATTATAGAAATTTAAACATAATTAATCAGATTTATTCATAGAGTTACATGGGCTTTCCACAATTTACTCATGTAAATTTCTTTGCATATTTGAAGGCAGATATTCACAAGTCACACATTCATATAGTTCATACACAGTGTAAGAGTCATGCTCATCTACATACATGCAGATACACATATATCATAGAATCATAGAATAGTCTGGGTTAAAGATCATCGAGTTCCAACCCCCCTGCCATAGGCAGGCACACCTCCCACTAGACCAGGCTGCCCAGTGCCCTGTCCAGCCTAGTCTTGAACACCTCCAGAGATAGGGCATCCACAACCTCCCTGGGCAACCTGTTCCAGTATTTCACCACCCTCACTGTAAAGAATTACTTTCTTATGTCTAGTCTAAATCTATACCCCTCTAATTTATATCCACTGTTTCTAGTCCTCCCATCCAATATCATGTTAAAAATTCCTTCCCCTGCCTTTCTGTAGGACCCCCTCAGGTACTCATAAGTTACTATGAGGTCCCCTCTGAGCCTTCTCTTCTCCAGGCTGAACAACCCCAACTCCTTCAGCCTGTCCTCACAGGGCAGTTGCTCCAACCCTTTGATCATCTTCGTGGCCCTTCTCTGGACCCTCTCCAATAGCTCAATGTCCTTCCTGTGTTGAGGGCTCCAGAACTGGACACAATATTCCAGGTGGGGTCTCACCACTGATATAAATCACTCTGGATCACTCACTCTGATATAAATCAAATAAATCTACATCCCTTCAGAATTTTCTTCTGTAATCCTAAGTTCATATTAACTCCTTCACATTTGAGTTCCTACATGGTTTTTTCAGTGTTTTTTGCTAATGTTTGGATTCTCGCTTTGGAAATCACCTGTAGTACATTTCATTCATCCTCTCCACCTTGGTTAAAGTATCACAGTCCTTGACATGGAGGAATACTAATGTGTGATACTGTAGTTGCTTACTAGAGTGACTGAATGTTAAAGGCAAAAACCAGATTTTAAAAGGATAATATCACTCTGGAATCCTTAATTACATGTTTTGCACTTGCAGTTAAAAGACATTCTAAATGGCTTTAACCAGTAGGGTGGGTAGCATAATTTTTGTAATGAGAGTTCAAAATCGTAGACTTAAAGACAGCATTTCTCATGGAATACCATGAATCTATGATCTACTTCCAACATCTCCACAAATGTGTAGCTGTCCAGAATTCAGCCTATGTCAACAGCAGCTACATGGCTCTTAGTTTCTATCATGGCTCTGCATAATTATTTACCAGTTTTTGATAAATAATTCTATTAGTTCTAAGAAACAACTTAGATATTTATCTTCTTACATTAGGTATTACACTCACCTCATCCTCAAAATCTCACCATTCTCAAAAAACAATCAAAACACTCCAAACATATGGACTTTATGTTATCTTCCAGACTTGTCTAACAAAGCTATGGACAACTGCATCTCAGCTCAGGATTCTAGTTCTACATGCTTCATGGTTGTCCAGCAGCTGCAGAGGGGTGACCTTGAAGATTTCTGTGGCCTGTTTCTGGTGCACCTGACTCCTGGTGCAAATCTTTTTTTTCAGTCTATGATTCTCCCCTTGAACAGCTGTGATAACTTACGCTTCTTTTTCATATAGGTATTTTTGAACATATAAATAAATGATATTTAAAAGAAGATTAAAGAGGCAAAAGAAGAGAAGAGCTTTATTAGAACAGAGAAGAAATTTTGCCTGCTGCTCATTGTGCTTTTTGAGGTCACTGAAGAGAAATCAGCTGAAATTATCTGAATAAAAAAATACCCTGGAAATATTGTTCAAAGGTTATGGGTGAATAAAAGATCACAGTAAAATTAGAAATTACTGCTAAGAGAAATAAGAGAAGTCAAGGGGATAATTAACAAAAAATGATGTCAAAGTAAAAGGACATTGCTCAGTTAGCTCTAGTTCCATCTGTTATTAATGAACACAGTTAAATCTGTGTAATAGTATTGGATTTGTTTTGTTTATGAGCTGACTGCAAAATTCTTTGATGACACATAGTAGAAAATGTGTTATATACAGGAATAGCTAAGAAAATCTTATGGCTTTACTGCTGCTCCTGTCACAATTCCTTGAACCAAAGGAGAGCAAGACAGCAAAAAAAATCATTGAATGAGTAAGAAGGGGAGTGTTATCATTATATCATCCATAGAGACACAGTATCCATCTCTCAGCATGGAAAAGACTTGTTCTGATGTGAGGGAAAAGCTCCATATCTGTGTCATAATCCATCTCAACAATACCATGGGGAATCAATGCATCTGAATTGAAATCCAGTCTGTATAAGAATGCATTGATTACCTTGTCCTGCTCTGTGTCCCAGTGGTGAAGGTCAGAGCAAAGGACAGCTGTGCAAAAACCCAAGATCAACAAGGATAGTCATGATACCTTGAAAATATCATGGACAGACATGGTATCTCAAGACCAGCAGGGCTTAACTCCTGCATTCACAATACCTGTCATCTTGGAAGACAAACCTTACTTATTTACAGATTTTTAGCGTATTGTCCAGTGATCTGAATACCTACCCTTAAAGAGAAGCACCAAAACTAACAGTACAAATAACTGCTCTCCATAATTTTCAAGGGAAGCATGTAGGGTAAAATAGTCTCAACAAAAAAGTATATAAATAAAATAAAATTATAATAAGATAAAATAATTATAAAATAATAAAATAGTAGGACACACACATACTTGTAGGCTGTCTTCATAGTCTGAGAAAGGGAGTTTGACTGTGTCTCAGGATCTAGTACAAATGGTTCTCTATCAGTGTCTACAAGAAAGAGTGCATAACAAATAAACATTTCAAAGTATGCTGATTAGTTGTCAGCTTCATTGAACTACAATTAATCTCTTAACATTGCTATAATTTTTTATCTGACTCTCATACTTCTCCATGTTTCAAGGAATGTATTCAAAAAGCCTTTTTCAACTCATTATAACATCACCGAGAAGCATCATGAAACTGACACCAAAACTGAGCCTCTTGCAACAGATCGTGGGACCATTATCATGGGACCATATAATCATGGGACCGTTAAAATATGTTCATCTAGGTCCAATTGTTAGTATCTTCAATTCAGCAAACAGACTGCACAATAGTGGTTTACTTATTTAAGTGAAACACACGCTACATTGTCAGATACCTTTCTTTAACCCAGCCATAAGTTTCCTTCAGTCCCAAAGCTAGTTTGAAACCATCATGCTACTGAAGGAAAAAAAATCTGATACTGTATATATAGTATAAAAATCTGATACTGTCTGGAGAATGTAGTTTTTGCAACTTCAATGATATGCATTGTTCATTTGCAATATTAGACAATGACTTCAAGAATTTTGGAGTCAAAAGAAAAGGTTGTTCAGCACATTTGTGAACAGAGTTCATATCACTTCTCTCCATCAGCTTTCTGCTTTGAGTTGAACTGAGTTTTCCAGTGCTGAATGTGCATTGTTAAACTTTTAAATAGCAATTTAGAAATTCATAAATTTCAGAACCTAGTAATACAATACCTTTGAACAGGATGTTCAGCATCTTAAAAGGTCAAAACTGGTGTCTGAAAACCTAGACCATGGTCAAAAAGAGATTCATGAATGCATTTCATGGTGAGTATTACCATAATATCTAAATTTCAATATGTGTCATGAAGATATATATACAAAGGCCAAAATAAAGCTATTGGAAGACACTAAAAAAAACCCCAAAAGTCAGGTTGCAATTTACAAATATTCATTATTCTTATAGTAGTGAGAATATGCAATATTTTGCTAGGATATATATGTTAGGTGAATGCCTGAATATTTTAGGGATTGAAGGTTGGCCCATATTTAAGTTATGGTTCAGTCCTCATGCTTTAGCATCATGAAAAGTGCTTTCAATGTGAAAACAGATACTTCTATACACATCTACTGTGACCAGGGACCTCATAATTAGGAAGGTGTTAAATTGTATTAATGAATACGAAGATCTGGATGATCAGGTAGTGAGGTGGACTGTGAACAGGCTGAAGGAAAGAAGCCAGAGAGTTGTGATCAGAGGGACAGAGTCCAGCTGGAGGCCTGTGTCTAGGGGAGACCCTCAAGGATTGGTAATAGGACCAGTAGTATTTGTATGTATTTGTCAGTGACTTAGATAAGGGACTAGAGTTCACTGCCAGCAAGTTTGCTGATGACACAAAACTGGGAGGAGTGGCCAACATGCCAGAAGGCTGTGTTGCCATCCAATAAGACCTGGACATGCTGGAGAGCTGGGATGAGAGAAATTCAATGAAATATAACAAGGGCAAGTGTAGAGTCTTGCATGTAGGCAAGAACAGCCCCACGTATCAGTATAAGCTGGGGCCTGAGCAGTGTAGGGGAAAGGGACTTGGGGGTCGTGGTGGGCAGTGGGATGAACATGAGCCAGAAATTTGCCCCTGTGGCCAAGAAGGCCAGTGTCATCCTGGGTTGTATTAGAAGGGTTGAAAGAGGCTCTCCCTCCCCCTCTACTCTCCCTGGTGAGGCCACATGTGGAATACTGTGGCCAGTTCTGCAGCCCTCAGCTCAAGAAGAACAAGGAACTGCTTGACAGAGTCCAGCATAGAGCCACAAAGATGATTAAGGGAATGGAACGGAACATCTCCCTTACAAGAAACAGTTAGGAGTCCTGGGTCTCTTTACCTTGGAGAACGAGTGGCAACCTCATTAATGTTTATAAATATGTAGATGGAGCCAGGTTCCTCTCCATCACATCTAATGACAGGACAAGGGGCAGTGGGTACAAGCTGGAACACAGGAATGTGTGTTCCATGTAATGTAAGAAAAGGCTTTTTCGTGGTGAGGGTGACAGAAGAAGTTGCCCAGAGAGGTTGTGGAATCTTCTCTGAATCTTCTCTGAATACATTCAAAACCCACCTGGACTCCTTTCTGTGTGAGCTGGTCTAGGTTTTTCTGCTCCAGCAGGGGATAGGACTACATGATCTCTGGGTGTCCCTTCTAATCTCTGATATTCAGTGTTTCTGTGATAAAGACTAAAATGATTTTGCTACCAGGTTGACAGTATCTGATGATGAAAGGAATCTTTTCAGTGATGGCACAGGTTGTTTCATCATGATACCTATGAGGGCTGAAGTATGAACATATGCTACAGTAAGTCCTTGGAACTACAAAGTATACTGCTGAAAATATTTCTAGTGGATTAGTTACTTCCTGCTGCAGAAATGTATAGATTTTGTTCCATAATGTCAATGCAACTAACCTGACAGTACATGGGACAGGTATCCTCGACATGTACAAGTTTAACGACGCTATAGTTCATCCCTGCCAAGGAGACTCCTGCCTGTGGAGGAGCAGACTATGTGAAGCATGTTGCCAAATTGGGCTCTGTATCATTCACACTTCGCAGTATCTGAAAATCTTGTGAGTTCACCTGCCAGCGACTCTCCACTCACAGAATGAGTTTCCTCATATGCTTTTCCTTTCAGCACCTGAGTTTCATCTTCCCCTTCCTCACTCTCTCTTTTGTCATCCTGTAGTGAGACTGCCCGCTGACTTTTCTGTGATAAACTGCACAGCAGCTTTGGGATTATTATAGTGTAATCCAGCACAAAAAGTGAACAGATTGAAGACAGAATCCCACACATATGTTGCATAGTAGAGTCTTCTGACTCAGCACAGGAGAAGCTATCTGATATCATATAGAAATCACAGTTTTCTTACATCGTCTAGATAGATGCGCAGAATAAGATCAAGACAAGACTCCATACCCCTTCAAATTCTCTTTGCAGAAATTTCCTACCTACATCCTATAACACAGCTCCAATTTAAGAGACATCAGTTCACCAAAAGAAGCACGTGTTTTAACCAATTTATGAAAGCGGTTTCCTCTGGGTCTCGAAGATTTTTTGCAGGGACTGAACTTTCCTCGAATTGTTTTCAGAATGACCAGGTGTCTCCATATTCTGTAATGCCTCAAAATAGTTTAAAATGTAGCCAGAAATGTTATTCCAACAATTTAAGTACACTGACATAGCAGGCATTTAAAGAAATATCTCAGTAAACATAATCATGTTGTAAGCATTAGCAGATTACTAACTCAAATAATGAAATGTGGTTTTAATTCCTCTATTCACCTTTTCTCATGCTGCATAGATTCACTTTCCCCCATCTTTCTCCTTCCCTCAATTAGGCATGAGGGAAACTGGACAGGTCCATTGCCAGGAAAGTCAGATGAGACAAATCTGCATTGCAGTAGTTAATCAATTAATTTCTTAAGAACACTACCCAAGAAATATTAAAAAATAATATATATTTGGTGCTATCCACAAAAATAAATTGAGTCTAAGCTTATGTTAAATAAAATCCATTCACAAGTGTGGAACATTTTTGACGCATTGACCATTTTCTACAATATCCTAATTCCATAATACACCTTCAAATCAAGATTAAAATTTTTATATTGCTTACTTGTAAAATGAATTTCTTACTTGGAATATGAAAAGAAAAGCAAGAAAAATAAGCAGCAGGAAAAGATATACATTTTTTCCTGGAAAACTGATTAAAATTCTCTTCAGACTCCAGGACATCTGGATGACCCAGTGAAGCTGAATTCAAAGTGAAACACAGGCAGTCATTGTCACCACCAAGCTTCCAATTGTACAAGTTCTCTTAAGACCTTGAAGTGAGAAGAGTTCAAAAGAGTTCATGAAACATACATCAGAACAAGGATGCTACATTTTCTTAAATATAAAACTGTATGTGAACACCTTTTCCTCCAAGGGGACATGCTTCAAACTTTTTTTTACAAAATTGCAGCTAAAAAACCTGGAAATTGCTCATGACTGAAAAGTAAATCTTTGACTTACATTGACTGAATAGTTTTTTGTCATTAAAAACAACGTACTGATGGGGAAACTAGGAAAATTCAGTCTTATGTTCCTTTGGGCACCATCACTATTGATATCTTTTTGCTCTCATATTTTTGTTTAAAATAAATTCTGAGTCAAGTAAAGCCTAGAAATGTCTTACTAGGTATTAGTGCCTTGTATTTAACATTTCAAAGTACAACTTAACAGTTGTCAGATCACTGCTGATGATTGGAATATGGTAATTATAAGCTTTGTTCTTGACAATAGGAAAATGCTGAATTGAACTTAACCTCATAAAAGAATTTATGAAACTTCTGTAGAAAATGAAGAAAACACTTTTCCCAAAAAAGTTGATAAATAATAAGTCATATTCATATTTGTGTTTCATGCTACTGCCTTTTTTCTCCTCAGTTGTTCAGATCTGCTGCTCCATGTAAGCACTCTATGGCTCTCCATAGAGATGAAGGACATGCTTTCAGCAGAAGTGGACAGCCATCCACCAACTTATTTTACAGGAATGATTTGAAAATCCAGAGAGAAGGTTTTCTTCATTGTTATTGTTTCAAGACGATTCTGAAGTTCCACTAGAGAAAGGAATGCACTTTACTGTGAATGCTGAAGTGTGCAAACTCAAAATTTGATGACTTTGATGAAGTATATGTACCTAAAAAAACATAAATGCTTCAGTCACTGTCAGAAAAGCTTCCTCTTAAAGCTTGAACAAACACTAAGAAATGTATCCCTCTCAGCTCATGTCTAACTTCATGATGTTGGAAATCAGCAATGAAATAAACAAAAAATCAAGAAGAATTAGGGAAAAAAACCAACCAAACAACCAAAAAACCCACCAAGAAAAATCATTAAAGATATTGAATGCATAAAATTACCTCAGTCTATTGAAACTACATTGACACAAAAAAATATTTAATAGCAGTACTGAGCCACAATAGAGCATTTCAGAGCTTCTTTGCTTTTGTTGTGTCATAAAAAGCAACAGGACATCAAGATCTTGCTTCTTTTTCAGCTTTCTATGAAATGCTATAGAAGAGTTTTAATAATAACTCAGAAGTTAAGAGCAGAAATTTTCCATTAGGTGATGCCATACCTTCTACAGCCAATACACAGTTATATTCCAGCAAGAAAACTTTTCCCTAGACTGATATTCAAAGACTCAAACTACAGGGCTTACATCACATCTCTCTAGAGACTATTCCACAATTCTAATAGGTCTCACTATTAGATACATTTTCCTGGTAATAAGACTAAATTTTCCTTTGCTCAATTTCATCCCTGCAAAATGCATCCCTTGGTTGCAGTATGAAACACTTGCTGGTTCAAAACTAACCATGTGTCTTTTTCCTTCCACATAGCAGCATAACCTGCAGTGCTCTGGTTTTACTAACTTAATTTTTAAAGATTTTATATGCTATAAAACTCACTGCTTTTTTGTAAGTGTGAATTTTGCTTTCCCTTGTTCCTGAACTCTGAAATTTAGAAAAGTGCACCTTTTAGTACTTGAATTTTATCTTGAATTCTCTCTGTCTGGACCTTCAAATGTGGTTCACCATGTACAGAAGAGATTATAAAACTGCAGTCCTGTGTGAGTAAGGAGTTTCACTTCTGAAAACACGTAATTTCATGGCCCACTTACATAAAATGGACTCAGAAATATCTGGTGTGTAGAGGTGCATTGAAGTGGATTTTCTTAATTTAAAATTTAAATACTTAAATGCTAATTTATTCTGTTTAAATTCATGTACTTGATAGAAAACAAGGAAATGATGGGAAAAAAATATTAAATAATGTATTAATAAATAAATTACATTTTAAATTTGTTTTCATCAAATCTTTGCTTTTATTTTGCTTTCCTGGTATCGCATGCTTGTCACTGAAGTGTCACATATACCATGATCCTGTTCCTTAGAATACCAGTCAGGGTTGCATTGCGTCCATCCAATTGAGTATGCTGACACTGCAAAATTGGGTAACTTTTCCTGTGTTGTGAGGCTTTATGTACAACACAGTGTCTAAATTGGAATCTTTCAAGGTACTTTGCTTGGGTCATTATCTATATATGTCTCAACCATATGTATCTCCAGACACTGGCATAGATACTCAATGTCTAGTGGGTTGATATTGTTCAAAGTGCAACATCTTAGGATATTTAGAAACCTGAAGATAGAAGCTTGGTATGAGATGCATTTCATGAAAGATTACAGGGGGTTGACTTAGTCTTGATAGAAGATGAGCCCTAGTGTTCATTGCTAAGAAATGCAGCACGAAGGAGCACAAAATGAAGAACCATATGAGTGGCATACATCAAAATACATCTATACTAGCAAGGAATTTTATCTCCCATTTATCAAGAGCATCTTTTGGCCAGGACAACAGCTAATCTGCTTTGGCTCAAGTTTGGTTTCAAATTGGCTTCAACCAGACTTCTTTCACTAGAACAAGAACTAACCTGAACCCTCACCATACGTGAACTATGGAGTTAATATTTCAGAGCAGCATGAAAAATGGAAAAATTCTGCACTAAACTTTAAGTAAGTAATGCTTGATTCTGCCATCCTAATTCACATCAAGTAGTTTCCTACTCTTTGAGTAGTCTTACAAAACATATGTATTTACCCAGGGAATAAAATCACTTCACAATGCAGTGGTAGAGAGCAGCACTATTTTTACCTGCTTCTTTCTTCAGCAGTTGGTGAGGAAGATGTCTCACAGACTAGACCTGACAGTAATGCACAACATCATGCCTAGAGAGCGGTAGATATTACTATGTTTAAAGCAATTTCTGAACCAGACCCTTTTCTAATCTCTGCTCTAAGTACAGTGCTTAGTAACAATCTGAATTCATTTTTTCTCATGTTAAAATCTTCTTCTGACACCGCATCTGTCACACCGCCAATGTGTCTGACCCAGTTGTACAGAGTAAGCCCCACAGATTATTTGTCAAAGAAATTCTGGAACCTAATATTTGGGGCTTTTATTTAATTGGTATGCAAATGAAGAAACAAGACAGCATTTGTGCTCGATACAGTTGTCACTTCAAATTCTGGTAGCATTCATTATTATGCTTACAGATGTTTTTTTACACCCAACATCTGCCAATACTACCTAAACCGCAGGAAGTTGACAAACCTGTGCAAACTTCCTCTCCGTCTCCTTCTCGCTCTCTCTTATCTGTTCCATGCACAGTAATTTCATGCATCTGAGGCCTCTGCTCGCCAGAATTATGCCTGCTTCCTAACACCTCTGCCTCCAGAGCTTTGGATTTGAAATTGAACAGACACAGAGCCAATTTATCATAGGATGACATGTGTCATGTTCATGGTATAACCAGAGGGACCTACTGTATGCACTGTATTTATCCTTTTGTTGTCAACACGGACAAAGACAATACTCAGCAATAGGCAGCTATTAAATTTTTAAAAATACAATACATATACTTAAGAGTTGCTCTATTGGACTTGGGGTTTTTTAATGTAGTGCTGGCTCATTTTATTTATCACAAGATTTCCTTTGTCAGATAATCATCTGTCATTCAAGCATGCAGCATATTAAAAAATGTGAGCACCAAATACCAATGCATTAGCAGAAAGTCTTCAAAAAAGCAGCATAAAGCCCATTTCATCTGTACTCTTTCTGCAAGTAAGAAATCATAATCAGGTTTAATGACAGTTTACACATATTTATATATACTAATGTTGGTTGTAGCTCTATTTATGCTTACCTTACATAATGTTTTTGCAGAACAGACATTAAAATATTTGTATGTCTATGTCTATAAATATATGTATGACTAGGTGCATGCATGTGTGTTTGCATGCACAGATATCAATATATGACATATATTTTGCTATAGACAAAGATACAGGCAAAATTAGTAGACTGGCTAGTAATGAGTGAATTAAATAAACATTTCAAAATGCCAGGAAGAGATTTCATGTGAGAAAAGCACATCCAGAGATTTCATTCCCAGAGAGCAAGAAAGCAAAAGTTGGTGTAATTTGCCTGTCATCTCCTGACTGAGCGACCCCAGGGACAGAAAAATCCCTGGCACCTTTCAGTTGATTTCCAGGTACGTTCCCTGACACCTCCTTCACCTGCCGCTGAGGAAAATCCCAGAGCAGGTGATGGATCCACTGCTTCGTTGCTGTGATAACCCTGCTCTGCAGCTTTATTTTAAATAGTGTTGTTGATATAAAACCTTCTTAGTTAAATCTTCTTGTTGATCTACACAATGATACTGCAGTGGATTTGATGAAATAGTAGCACAGGGGATCCATCCAGGGAGTGGATGTTGAGGATTTTTTTTCAGAATCTCAAGTAGAAATTTGACTCAACAACTTAAATGACAAGAGAAAATATCCCTTTCTACAAAATACATATATCATTCAGGAAAGCTGAGGATATTTGTTCAGATGTTTCTCATATTATAGGATGTATATTATAATTTATTTTGAATTCATAGAATATCAGAAGTCACCAAGGTCATATCCCATTATTTCTTCAACATTATGTGAATGAATCTTTTTAAACAAAGGAGTATCACAGAGCATGTAGTGAGCAGGGGCCAGATATATCGTATTTCTTACTACATGATTTTAGTTCTACAATAATTCCATATTCATTAAAATGTGGATTTGAACATTTTCATAGAGTGCAAATTGTTGCATAACAGAACAAATTCTGTGTATGTATTTGCATATATGATGTGATTTACACAATTACATCTTTAATACAAATGGAAGAGAAGTGAAGAAGAAAGGAATCTTGTCTCATGCGCATGAAGAGATAATCTACTACCTCTCATACTGTTTGGCAAATTGCTCTCCATATTTTTAATTGGAGGTATAAGAAGCATCAGATTTTTCTTCTGAAATTAAGGAAAGAAAAGATTAAGTTAAGGTACTCAAAAATTTGAGGTAGATTCAGATTGCCTCCTAGATGAAGTGAAGGATGAAGAGTTTTACTTTTTACTTGATACCATTCAGTTCCTCTCTTTCAGGTTATGTAAAACTATACCAGAATAAATACAAAGTGGACAGAAATACGGGAAAGAAAAATAATGGCTAAAGCTAGGAAACAGTTAACATGAAATAAACCAAATAATCACCATTCTTCATAGTATTTTTTTCTTATGAAAGAATAAAAAGAAAGTTAGGCAATACATTTTTGCTGTAAGTTTGCATCGAAGACAACCAGACCTAGGCATATGATGCATTTTGTTTTGTTTTATTTTTAAACAATTGGAGGGAGAAAAAGATTGAATTTCGCAGAAAATTTGCAACTGAAAATTTTCTGACAGCACTGCCTCTGCCCATCTGTGCAAAGATTTTTAGTAACACAAACATAACAGTGGTGAGGAGTGTAATTTGAGGTACCATGTATCTAGCTTGTTTCAAGATACCAGCCAAAGAACACAGCTCAAAAATCATAAAATGACTGTGCAAGTTTTCCAGCTAAAATATTCTAGTGGGTAGCTATTAATTTACAGGTGAAGTCCCACAGGCACATATTTTTTAAAGGAGAGTTTTAGGAGGAGTTGAGTTTTTCTTGTAGGGCAAGAACATGGGTTAATAGCAAAAGGGGCAGGAGATGGAGGCTTTTCCTGTTCAACCCATACAATCTTGCTCAACCTTTTCCCAACTCCATGAATGTACCTCTTCACATGTAAGAAACAGCTTGTAACAACTTAATTTTATGGGATTAAATACTGGACCAATGAGAAAGGGAAACATCATGAGGCAGAAATTAGACGAAATATCTCCAAAGTCTCTTAATGTAACATTAAAAGCAATATAATTTGGTTTTAGTCTACAATGAATATAGAAAAAAAAAACCTGAAAACATGACAGGGATGAATTTTATATGAAGAATTTATTGCTCACATGATTCAAAGCTCCTTGTCCTTGCTACAGCTATCTCTTATATCACATGACCATGGGTATTTCCAGACCAATGTCTAGCAAAGGATAAAAGAAGTATTTTTGTAATTATATATTTTAAAAGAAACACTAAAATAAATAATGCCGCCACTTTTAAACACCTATAAAAAACACCACATTTGTATCACTGCTCTTCTTGACAATGGAGGATATATTTTCCATTATACAAGCTATACAGTGAACAATTAATTTTTCCCCTATGAGTAGATACAACAGAGCCATGAGTACAGCTGTATGAGAACCAAAGCTGAAAAAATTAAATTTGTATCTTTTAAATGTTCATGTCTTTTAACAGGTAGGAGCACCAAGGAAGATGCCTGAGCCCTTATAGTCCTCCTGTCTCACTGAAGTTACATCACTGAGGTCTAAATGCAAGAGGCACAAATGTGGAAAAGAAATACAATAAAAAGGAATGGAGGAGGAAAACATATATTCTGTGAGATGTAAAATGTTCATGTCAAAGCATACTGTACTCCTGAAAACGTTCATTCAAATGAGTGAATTTTCCCAAAAGTGAGTGGACAGTGCTTTTTCAAAACATTACAGAGTGCTCTCTAAGGATTTGAAAATTCCATGTCGCTTCTTTTTTCAAAAAAGGGACAAAGGATCTGTCCCATCCAAATATTTAACCCAAATTGTGGCTGAATCATAATCACAGTTAGCTGGAAGTTTGTATATTTCTATATACAGTAGGAAAGTTATATGCTCAGAAATTCAGACTGGTGGGATAATACTGCTTACAGGCAATGTAGGGGATTTGCTTTTAATTTCTTATTTTTTTTAATATGCGTATTGTGTTACAATTATTTTCCTGCAATAGTAACATAAATGAGCAAACAAATCAGACTGATTTATACAACAAGCCTCAATTTTAACAGTACAGAGAATACTAAAAAACACACTTCCAGATCTGTACAGTAGTAATTTTATTGTGTGCAGTGTTGAGAACAATTCATACTAAACTCATCTTAGCATTTCTTTTACTTTTGAAATCCATACACTTCATCCAGTCAAGGAAGCAACATATTAATCCAGAAGAAAGCTAGTTCCCCTTCCACAGAAACCCATCAAGTGCAGGAATTTGACCAAATGCTGCAAAGAGTTTAAAATTCACAGAGTAAATACAGATTTCCTAGATCTACAATATTCCATCTAATTTTGTCTCCCAAACACTAAGATAAAGTTGAAAGTTAGGATGTTTGCTTTCAATAAGGAAAAAAAAATAAGGAAAGAAAGAAAGCAAGCAGAATAAGTCCTTGAAAATACTAACGTGTAGTTTAAATAGAGTAGTTCTTTCTACCCTACCAGCCTGTTTGTTCCATCTGTGATTTCAAGACATCAGACTTCAAGAAAGAAGAGGGCTTTTCCTGGCTCTTGGGGCCATGTTGCTCTCCAGTCAGATTTGTTGGTATGGAAGAAGAGCATAATATCTATGTTTTCAATGGCTGTGCTTCTGAGGATTTTTACTCCAGCATCTGCTGCAGCTTAACATCTGTCCATGCTCTCAAAGTGTCACTGTTCCAAAGAAGAAAGGAAAAAGAAAGACTGACAGTGAGAACAGACTCTAGAGAGTGCTTGCAATATTGTCAAGATTGAATAAAAAGGTAAAAACAACCAGTGGTCACTAGAGACACAGAAAAAGGATCACGTACTTTTTGCAGTGCTTTTCACCTTAGCTGGCCATGTAAATGAAGGCAGTACTAAATAAGGAAGAAATGTCTGTGTGTGAAAGAGTGGGTTTTTTTCAGAATTTTTCATCCCTCTCCCTGCAGGATTTGCTTGTGGTTCTTGTACATATCATGTATCTCTAGCACACGTTTTCCTTGATGAAGGGCTTGAACCACAATGAGGAATGGAGCTGATAGGCTTCCCAGACAAAGGCCTCTTATGTCTCTTGAAGATCTTACCAACTTGTAGAGGCATTTTAAAGCAATCACCCAGTGATCACCAGAGAACATTGAAGGAGGTGAGAGGTCCTCACCTCTGTCTCTCTGAGGATGGTGCAGGGATAATATCAGTCAGTACCATCCTCTGCAGCAAGCAAATCACCACCAGAATGCCCTAAAAATGTTCTTAGGGTTAGTTTCAGTCCAGAAATACCATCCAAAGGTGAGATGTGAGTATAGTCTGGTGAGGAGTGAAAGGCAGTGATTGTCTGCTAATAGGTGGATGCTAGCCCCAACAACATGGAAAACTTTTGCACTGCATGACTGTCCTTGTAGAGCAATGTTATGGAAGATGTGTACCAGGATAAGCTTTGCAGTCTTCTGCCACTTTGCCAGGTGCAGAGTTCTGCTGCCTGTTTCTTTCATAACAATCTGTATTTTCAGAGCTGAAAATGAAAGGAAGTTAATAGAAAGTTAACCTCACTCAGCCTAAAACAGGAAAAAAAAAAAACAGAAACAAACAACAAAAAGGTTGAAAGCTGTAATTCCCTTTCTAAGGGGCTAAAGGTTAGGTCTGTTAACAAGGATCTTTTCTGTGACCCTTCAGGCCCTCTCCTGTTCATCAGTGAGAGAAGCATTTTGACTTCTAAGATGGCCTGAAAGTGCAAATTTTATCAGACAATGTGTACAGGTAGATTTCAGCCTTAGAGTAAATAGAGATGAAGCCAGTGATGAAGAAGGCTAATAAGAAAATACTCATTTTTCAATGTTTGAATGAGATATTTACAGTTATATCTTGTAGTACATATCAGCAACATCTACTCAGTATTGCAATCAAGTTTTTATATTATTTCTTCAGCTAAGAAGGAGATCTATGAATTATTTATCCATTTGTGTAGCTGGTAGCTGCTGATAAACTGAACAAACATGGGATTCCTCTGATAGCCCATATCATCCAGCTCACAGCAAATCTGATGCTTTGTGTCAACTACCTAATCGCTGAAAGAGGACAAAAAATGAGCATAATTAAAAAAGAAACAAAAAGAAAAAGAAAAGAAGTCTGATGTAGTATTCCAGAAGAAACAAACTGAAAAATCATCAGTTCTTGGGACTGAGCATTACCAATTTAAAAAAAAAAAAAGTTTGGGCTAGTTAGTAAAGAAAAGAATAAGATAAAGTTAGAAGCAATTCTATTTCTTATCACCCTGCACATGCTATCAATAGGCTACAATTGAAAATTCAAAACATCCTTATTGTATGAAAATTAAACTTAATCTGATGTTCTTATTCAGTCATAGACTGGACTGAACTTTAGCACCAAGTCAGCCTGTTTTACTGCTTCCTTTGTTTCTCATAAATCATAAAGCAGCTGGGACACAGTGGAAGGTAACAGGTGCTGACCAGGCTTCTTGATTTGAGCAGGATTGTTTGTGCTCAACAGGGTGCTGAGAAATTGCCCAACTCACTATAGCATCAGGAAAGTTAACAAAGAAGCATACATGCTACCCACCAGGTAATGAGAAAACATTGCATTTTTTATTTTGATGTATGCCTTTGTCACTTGACAATGTAATTTCTCTGGCCACGGTCAAAGTTACTACGTTTTCCTCTGCAGTGACAGTCTCATATAATTTCTCTCTCTCTGTTTCTACATACATAACAAGAAAAAAAAAGGGAGAAAAACTTAACATTCTCTATTTGGGTGATTGACAGTATACGAAGTGTGGACTGGATCCCTACTCTGTCAGAGAGACAGCACAGTAGAGATGGTAGAGTTACCATTGACTTGTCAATAGCTAACTTTATTTTCTAAGGCCCCATTTCTGCTCAAAGTGCATGCCTCTCTCCCTCCCCCTCAGTATTGTTCTACACACTGTCATGGGTCAGACTGTACCTAATTTCAGTGCAGACATTTTTACATATACATAGATGATTTTCCAGAAATCTGAGACTAAAGTCTGGACCACCTGCTAATGACTGAAACAGTTCCTGCCTTGGAAAACTACATTTAATATGCAATAGTAACTAGATTAAATCTCAATCTCAATACAAAATTAATAAGGAAATAGGCTGAAAGAGGTCATTCTGTCCATCCTCAGACAAAGAACAAGCAGTGCCTTCACATTGATGAGATCTAGCCTTTCTATACAGTCCTGTCCATCTTTTTTTACTTCTCTCCCCAGACTTCAGAGTTAAGGATAGGACAGTCTTTTTCAGTTCTTCAAGACAATCTTCTGCTTTGTTTTCCTGAAGGAATCAAGAGGTTTGTTTTGAAGGATGTTTACATTTCCACTTTTATTTTCAATTGGGTTATTTTGGGAATACTGCAACTGAATTCACCTCTGCAGCAGATAGAAGCATCAGAAGATGGGGCTCACCTTCCATTCTCTTTGCTCTTTCTGTGCACCTCCTTTTCTCTCCTTAACTCTGGTTCATGACCTTTGATGTGCTTTAACTTTTCAAGCAAATAGTGACTATTTCAACATTATGATTTTTGTACACTGTTCTGGACATCATTAGTTAAGTAGATGTAACAGCTTAAGAAAGGTCTCAGGAATTGTCTTGCTTGATAACATCATCAATGATAATTTCATTATTCTATGCTCAAAAAAATCCTCTTTATCCCTTCTGACAACAAATATTATCATATTAATTGTAAAAAACTTTAACAAGAGGATTATTTCATTTTAGTTGTGTAGAACAAACTTTTTTTCTCTGTGATAGTTTGTGTTTCAGAGATTATGTAAGCAAATTCTTGGGACAGGCTTTTATTTATGCAGATAGAGGAGAAAACACAGGAAAACCCACTTAGTGTTTTGAGAAGAACTTCAATTTTTTTACTGAAGTACTAAGTGGGCTGAGCAGAACATAATCCCTGAACCTCTGAATCCAAATGATTGACTTCTCTGCATTATTTCCTTTAAATGAAGTGCCAAAAGAGCCACTGCTGCACCACTGTCACACAGATAACTTCCTATTTGTAGTTAAAAGCAGCTACTAAGAATTAGAAGTCATTAAGAAGAGGAGGTAAAAGGCAGCATACAGCAATGAAGAATGTAATGACTTTGAAATATACTATGAATAAAATACCACATTGCTAGACAATAGTCAGGTCACTGGTTCTGACTGAAATCAGTTTCCTTTGATAAATGACATATTCATGATGTACTATGCATTTAGTTTCCTTTGTGATAATAAGAGGCTCCTATGCAGATGTGTTCCACAGTGTCTGGATACGAAGTATTCCTTGTGCTAAGTAACTCTGGAAAGAGGGGTGTTCAACTCTTTTCATGTTAATGCAAACTAGTCATTAGGCATGAAAGCACAGAGTGAGTAAGACTGTAGAGCTAATCAAGGGGTAAATAACACTGAAATGCCTCCTTGCAGTATTTTCCTGAAAAAACCCATCATTCAAATAGTTGAAATTTGGTTCTTCCTGCTCAACTGAGGAAACACAAATTAAATCATCAGTACCCTTATCATCTCTCATTGCCTCCTGTCATTTCTTCAGGGCCTGTTGTACAAACAGGTTTATGTTTTATGCATAGGGTGCTGATAGACAAGTTTTCCTCCCTCCTGCAGGTCATCTAGCCATCATCTTGCCCTTTTTATTCCCTTTCCCTGGTGATTCTGAGCTACACTGAAAGGATTATCAAGCAGTGGAGCAGGTTGCACAGGAAGTGGTTGAGGCACCATCCCTGGAGGTATTTAAGACATAGGCAGACCCAGAGGTTAGACAGATGGTTCAGGGATGGTTCCTGTCAGAGTTGGGCTGATGGTTAGACTTGATGATCTGAGAGGTTCTCCCAACCTTGGCAGTTCTATGATTCTACAGTAAATAGCCTGAATTGACCGCTCCAACATTTTACTTACGTGTTCACCTTTTTCAAGGGCCTCCTTAATTATGTCATGGGATAGAGACTAAAGTGAGTAGTGAAGAAATGGTATGTGAACTACTGGGGCAATTCTTCTGAGCCTGCTGTCCTATTCTCACTTAGCTTTTAGAGACTTTGCAGAAGCATCAGATCAATGCATTTTCAATGGGGTACAAATAGGTGTTTGGTACAGACACACACCGGGAGCAATTCCACAGTTCCAGGATCCTATCAGAGTGACACTGATTACTACTATCCTAAGCATTCCTAGATAAAGTAAAAATGGTAGATGAACTCACTCTCCCAAAAAAAACCCCAATCCAAACATTGGAAGAAAGTAAAAAAAAAAAAAGGTAATTCCTACCTACCCACAAGCACCAGAGTCCTGGATGACTCTTTGCAGAAAGTGAAAGGAAAAAGAAAGATCATTACAGATATGCCATAAAATAAAGACAAGGAAGAAGACTAGACTTTGTTTCCTTTAACACCAAAGTCTGAAACTTAGCTTTAGTAACTCAGAAGAACACTCCAGGTGACCCATTACCTCCACTGACCATGATCAAGTCCTGAAATTCATCTGAGCAGTGGCAATTGCCTTTCTGATGTCACATTTTATGTCAGTTCTTCTTCCCAACATAACTTCTCCTCTTTTGCTTTCTAACAAATCTCCACTTCAGCAATTCTTCAACAATACAGCAATTCTGAAGCCATATAAGTAGGTAAAAGTTTGGAATCAGTCCTAAGATATCATATCCATTAAATACATAATAAAATTTTGCCTTTCCTAAGGAAGATGGTTGGAATAAAAAAGAAAAAAACAACTTGCAAAACCAGAGCTCTACCTTCTATTTTTGAAGTTCTAATAATTACTTCAACATGGGGATTTTTGTTGTTTTTTTTTTCCTCTGGGAAACAGTCAGAGATCAACAAATGTATCAGCAGCCCCAGCACTTCACAATCATTTTTTCTTATCTCTTAATATCATTGAAAAGTCTGTCAAACAGGATTTTGCTCCTCAAAAACCGAAAAAAAAAGTCCTGTAAATAGAAAAGAAAGGTAATAAGGTTTCTTATTTTTTACATTTTCACTGACTCAGATTTTTTTTACATATCTTTAAGAAAAATTATATGCTATATTTTTCTTAAGGATTTACCAGCCAAGCCATACATTTTCAAAATCTTTAACTTTTTTTCTATTTAATGATGTTGAGATTTTTTATTTCATGGACCACTTATTCTAAATGAAATTACATCATATAACTTTTCCAATATTCCCATAAACTCCCATTCCTATAACCTATGAATACTCATTTTCTCTGCCATTTAAGATGATCAAAACCAATAAGCCCCCCTTCTATAAATTTCTGACTTTTTTGACACCATCTGAGGCCCTTTCTGGCTCTGATTCACTACCTTATAACCACCATATCTTCACCCTATGTCCTAGAGATCTGAAAATCTGAAGCTATTGTGCAGGAGCAGAAAAGCAGAAAGCACAGTAACAAAACATAATTTTCAAAGAAAAGCAATTTAATAACATTTCAGTCTGATTTACTTTGCTTATATTTCCTTGGCAGAGCTGAAAGCTTACTTATATTCTGTAAGAAAAATAAAGGAGATTTTGTTAAAAGCAATCAGGTATGAACATGGTTTGACAAAATTTCACGAAGAATTCCAGTGATAACTTTCTGGAAATTATCTTACCTTTCAGGGTTTCTCTTATTGTCACCTATGTTGTTGTATAAAGAAAAGAAGAAAGAAAAGCTCACAACATAATATCTAGTATAACATCTTATTTCTCCACTCTACTGTTTTCTGTTCGGAAGAACATAGTCAGCTCAAAAATTCTAGTCCATTTCTCTTTAACCTGTCTGTATTCAAGCTCTCAACTAGCTGTCAGTCTCAGGCATTCTGAAGAAAAGAAAAATGCCCAAACCTTTGTGCATAGAAATAGCAGAACAATAGATACCATATATACAAGCAATGTATCACAGAGGAAGAAATAATATCAACTACATTCCCTCAAGGAAAATAAAAGCACAGTAAAAAAAATAAAAGCACAATAGCATTTCAACTGCCAATTAGAGAAACACAGCAACTTCGTATTAAAGCCAGAATCTTCACAAGGCATTGAGACCATTAAGAATGAATATTTGCATAAGAACTACATTCAATGAAACTTTTTCTCCTGTTTCAATGCATTGAAATACACTCTTCTCTGAAATGAGAGAAAAAACAGCAAATCATTTTTCTTTCTAGTTGTGATCAGTTTGAAATATGTTTCTTTTTTTTTCTTTTTTTTAATTCTTAAACAGGAAATTATCATCAATGCCAATGTCCCATTTTCCTGATGAATAAATATGAAATCTTCCTATGCCCTTTGAGTTTGGAATAGAAGAAAGTGATCACAACCTGGAAAGCAGAAAATTTACAAGTTTTCCAGAAGAGCAAAACTGGTCATAGTAGTGTGGATTTCTTAGATATATTTGAAGGAGGTGTCTTATGGCTAGACATGTTAAACCAAGATATTTCAGTAAGTCCAGAATTAAAAAAATTATCTGGGAGTCACAAGAGACCTCCTCATGGTCACCATCTATGTGACACTGGGAAAAAAAGTAGAATAACTTCTCAGTACTTTATTTAACTCTGAAAAACAAAACCATTAAGAATCTATAATGCACAAAATGAGCACAAAACACTTTGTGATTAATAAATGTCACTGCAAAAGAAAGAGAATGGTAATTGTTTTGTTTATAACTAAGACTCATAAAAGTACAGACAGATCATAGTCCCTTGGATATTTAGCATAAAACTGAAGAACTACTTGGAATTTTGCAATGGGAGAAGTTGATTAGGAAGAATACCAATACCAACTTCCTAAAGTTTAAAGATGTCTAATCGCTTGATCTCTTCCAGCTGTATACATTCAAATTAACTGCTTGCTGAAATTCTGATGTTTGAATTAATTTAAATCTAGTTATTATTTTATGCTCTTTTCTTATTGATCTACACAAGATAGGAAGATAAAACTACAAATCATTTTGTGGTCTTTTTAATGCTCCCCTAAATCACATAGTATTTTGACAGTCCACTTATATACAATGTAATTCCTTGGCATAACTTCTAGATTGGCAAGTTTCAAACCAGTTAGTTCTGTTGATTCAAGTGCAATATGTCTTCATTGAGTCCCCTTTTCCTATCAATTTAGAGCTAACATAACTAACTATTGATATTTTTACATATTGCAGATATTGCCCACATTGTAATGTGGGAAAACTCGAGACATTTCAAATTTACGCTACTGAAAATATGATCAAAACTATTTTTCACTTTTATTTTTGTACTAGATGGTCATTATAGGTCCCTCCCAAATGAAATAGTCTATTCTATACTCTCTTCAACAAAATCCTGTGAACCCTATGGCAATCTTATCTGGAATGAAGATTCTTGTGTTGTGGGGTACATAATACTGGATTCCTCAGTGACTGCAAATGTCATTTGAACAATCACTGCATAGTTATGCTTCCACTAGAACAAATTTGAAAATTCAGGTATTTTAGATATTGTAGTGGCAAACTTGCCTTTGTCTGAAGTCAGATTCTTTATTTTAAGTTTAAGCCCAACAGGGTTTTGGAGACAGAGTGTAACCCTCTCTTTACAATATTCTATCTTTTTATAATGGCAACATAGTATTAGTGTGCCAGAGATACACATTACTGTATAAAAAAGTAAGATTCTTTGGCAGGTTTAGTCCTTTCAGAGGAGTAAAACAACTTGACTTCAAGACCTCCTGCTTGAGGAAGGAATTTTAGGAAAGGAATAATAAAAAGGTTGATTTTTAAATCAGCATTGTACTAGAGAAAGGATTGTACCAAAGGAGAAAGTAGTAGAAGCATACAGTCATGCCTCTGCATCTGAACAATCACTGCCTGTTTAGTAAAAAAAGAACCAGTATCTGCTCATTAATTATATCAATGCTTTTTTAATTACAGTAGGAAAAAAGTGGAATAGTGGGCAACACATTTGTTATTGTTTTTATATACCTAAGTAGTTTTGACTTTGTGCATTAATAGATACAAATTACTTCATTCAGATATAGTTAAATTAAGTGAAATTAAGGAGTAATAAGGAGTGTAAAAAGCTACCAGCGCCTCATGAAAAATTGCTCACTCTGAATTCACAAGTGATAGAGTTTATATAAGTAACAAAACCATGTTTTCCTCTCTCTGAAGGTCAGGTTGCTCTTGCTAAGAAGTAATTCCAATGGGATCATAAGGTTCACCATTTTGCCCAGTAATAAATATTTTTAGCTAAAAGAATGGTGACATTTAAACTAATACCACATAAGCTTCAAAAGTAGTTAGTACTAAAATAATCTGAAACAGGTTTTAGGCTCTGAAGCTGGTTTAATGCTGTTACTAAAAGCTTTAAATTCAGGTATTGTCAGCAGGAAAAGCAAAAATACCTGGAAGTTAGACTAGGCAAAGGGTTAGACTAGATAATTCATGAGGTGCTTCATACACCTATTTATTCAGGTTCTCAAAAACATTCTGAAACCTATGCCAAGCTCTATATTTCTGTAGCTACACAGCTGCTACTATCAAGACAGTATAAATAAGGACGATAAAAATACTGTCAATTCAGTGACTGGAGATAATGCAAAATGCCTCCTCTCTGCATACAGCCCATGGGAACAACACCACCAGTGTCTTGCCTTGGCTCAGTTTTTGAGAATTCCTCATTCAGTTTGTAAGCTTTTGTCTTTAAGGAAAAAAAAAGGAGGAAAGAAAAAGAATTAAAGTGAAGTAGATTGCACTAAAGAATGGCATGATGGACAGGAGATCTTCAGACAGCTTCCCTCATTAGAAAACAATGGGTTTCTAGTTATCCCGACAGTAACTTTCATAGGTAATTATCTGGAAAGGACAACTGGTGTTAGGAGAATTGAAATAAAAGAACCTAAGATTAAAGTGTACAAGGTCAGCTATGTGCTTGCTTGGATTAAGTGTCTGATCAAGAATGACTACAATTTCCTGCATAAAAGAAGTACACTTTTGTTTGAAAAATGCTTGGTTATATGCACATATGAAGAACTTACCTATGCTCATGGGTACATATTTGAGAGTCACCTTTAAGTTACAAAGAACCTTTCTTCTCACTGACATTTTAAGATTTAATTGCACTTTGAACAAAGAAAATAATGAATTACATCCCAGTAAATGAACACAGTAAGTGACTGATAATGCATAAATAATTTTAATGAAAACTATTTTGAACCTAAATATAATTTTGTATTTTGGAAAAATGCATATTTGTACCTACTGCAACATTTATAGATATTGTATTTTTTTTATCTGTGGAACTTGACTCAATTTACCGAATGTAAAATTCTGCTCCTCATTGACTCTCATTCCTGAAAATGATAGTGGACATTTCAAAAGAGCACTTAATTATGTGCAGTTTTCATAAATGCTGCCATCAACATATTTAATAAGAAGGTATTTTATTCCAATACAGTATCACTCAGCAATCCTAAAATCAAAAATTCTGCTGATTTTCCTGCTGCTACTGACTTACATTTTTTGCAGTTTTATGCACTCTGCTAGTTTTTATTCTGCAAGAAAATGAGGACAAAGAATAGAAACCATATTATTGTTCATCACTTTTTCTTTCTCACATGGTTTACATGCCAAAATTAGTTCTATGAAATGGCAAAGTCACCTTTTCATGACCTCAGTTTATAGGCCAAAGTGATGCTAACAAATCTGCTAAAATGTATGGCATCAGACAAGCTAACAGGAAAAATAAGCAAGCAGCATGATACAGAATAGTTTTTATATCCACCTAATTTAATATGAAAAAAACCACAAATGTTATTATATGAATATTTAACACATTTTATTTTTGTAATAACTATATGATAATTTCAAACACAATGTACATAAATGGTTTCTATAACAGCAGGATCTAAATTTCTGCCTTTTCCAGGAATATATTTAACCTACATTATCAAGATCTTTTACAGTTAGAATTCACCTCCATTACACTATAAATCACCAAAATTAGGTATCAGATAATAATCATTAGTTTTTACAGACAGTAAATGAACTGCAAGAACGAAATTTCAATAATAATAAAAAGACAATGAGACAACAGATAGTATTTACATACAATCTATTAATGATTTAATTTTTTTGAATTACCATTATATATTTATAATCTTAATTATGTACACAAATGCCCGCAATATTAAATGGGGAAATTATATTATCATCATTATTATTATTAAATATGGCTCAACAAAAGCAATGCTACACTGCTTATTTCTAATGGATCACTACTGCCCCCTTCTGTTACTAAGTAAGGAGAAACATCGAAGTTCTATACTATATACTTCATGGCATGTTCTAACGTCTAGAGATTTCTTCCAGTCATGTGCTATTTTTAATGTAGGAAATCTGTTAGGAAATTAGATCTAAACTGATCAGCTTTGCATTCACAATCTTAAGGACTTTCAGTTTAGTAAATCATGCGGTAAAAGGGAAGCAAAAGATAAATGTGAAAATACAAAGCATATATTACTGAAAATACATGATTAACCTTTTATTTTTTAGTCTATCTTGCAGTGCAACTATTGAAAATAGTTTCAATTTATATTGGGTTCATGTTTCTAAATTAATAATATCTCTTTATTCATGTACATGGGAAAAAAATAAACTGAAGCTACAACCCAGAATTAATCACTTTAAATGTCATATTGCCAGGTTTTCTACAGAACTGTTGCAGACAAGAAGACACGCTCATTCATTATAGTCCCTTCCCTTTGACTTAATATAAAGGGCAAAAGGCAGCATGATAGATTTAAAAGATATTGTCTGCAGCATTGATTGCTCTATATTGATACCTTTTTGTTGCTGCATTTCGATGCTGCTTCGTGTTCCTGCTGAACACTCATTCCTTGTACTATTTCATATAATCTTACTCCTTCATTTTATTTGCAATTACTTGACAGGAATTGCAAAACTGATTATTTGGTTCACATATTGCAATTGTAAAGAAATCGAGTCCTGAAAGAGAAAAATAAAGTTTTTTACTAATTTAGAAAACATTTTCTTTTTTCATGAAGACATAGGAAAGACTGATAAACAGAAATCAAATCTAGGATTTTTTTTTTTTCTTTTTTTGCTATTCACTGCATCAGAGTTCTGAAAGCTTCTGTAAAAAAATCAGAAACATATCAACAGCAGGTTTCAGTGACACAAAAAGAACTCCAGTACTTGTCTGGAAGCTGTTCCTAAAAAGCTAGTATACACTAATTGAGATCAACTCCAGGAACAAACCACTACTGTAATTATAAGTACCAGCTAAAACCAGGATTATTAGATGGATCTTTATAAGTTTGAAATGTAGTATTTATTGAAGTTAAGCATATGTTTTGGTGGTGAATTGGCCTCTCTCAAATATTTTCATCATAATTCTTTAGAGAAATAACGCTCTCATTTTTAATCTGATGTTTTCTCTTTCTGCATCTGGGTAGTCTGAGAATACTCCCTCTCACCATAATCAGCTCACACAGAGAAATCAAGAGATTCAATTTTCTGACAGAGCACATTAGCTTCTGCTAGCTATTGCACTAAATATATTTGGATCTGTGCTTCATGTCACAAGTTGTAAAAAGCTGATTTCATGAAATAAAGCAGTAAAACATGAAAGTTGCAGGCTTCATCAACAACTGCACATAATAACAATAGGTTTTTTTGCCAGAATTCAGAAATGTGTTATACATTAAGCAAAATCTTGCCTTCTTCAAGCAGAAATCCTAGAATACCTATGTTATAAACCATGTAAGTTTCCCATCAAATTGAATTTTCTGGACAAATCACCAGTAAGAGATGAATATGCTGCATATATGCACTTTAAAATTAATCATTTATCTGTTGCACCTCCTCACTTGGCATTAAATTACAGTTTTAGAAAATGTAAAATAAAAATTTTAAATAGCATTTTAAACAAGAAATTGAAAGGTTTTTTCTGCAAAAACAAACATGTTCAGAGGCTGCCATGGTGCAGCACCTCCACATCTCTACTGTATCGTGGAGCTGTGTTGTTTTTGTATTTAGCCAAGTATATAATTTCCAGTACCAGAAAAGAGAGGACACTAATGGGTGCATATCAGTTGAAAACATAAAACTTCATCTTAACAAACAACAGGTGATAAAGCTGCCTAAGCTTGTCACCTGAGCCTGACTTCTGAATTGTCACGAAATATGAACACTAAAGTGAAATTATTCTTTCCCAGTCAAAAAGAGGCAGAGGGAGGAATGCAGAGAGGTCTGAACCAATACATCATGAATTCTCTGTTCCAGTAGTACAGCATTCTTTGCATCTTGCACACTGTAAATCAGTTGTATTGCTGCTATTTACCTACTAAATGTGTACAGGTAAAAATTGACTCAGAAATTGTGAACTGGTGTAATTTTTTATAAGTAATAGGTTAAGAAGCATCCAAGAAAGCAGCTTAAATGAAAATTTGCAGAAGATGTTCTTCAACAGCAGGTTTTCAGTAGCTATATGCAGTTACAGAGAAATATCCCAGATGTTACATATTTCATAATTTAAGCATCTAATTTTAGAGTGATAAGAATAACACAAAATATTGGTTTATATTCTCCCTCATGGCTTACCTTCCCAGTCTGTAGCACTGTAATTTTTAAGGCTAATTTTAAAACTGACTTAAAAAAAATAACACTCTGAAACAGTAGCAATTTGCCAAAAGTAATTGAAAATACAGTTGAGATAGAGAAAACTGAGATGAGAACACATTATTGCAAGGATAAGTCATCAATACATATCGTATGATAATTAATTGATGCCTATGATATTTTCATTTAAGCAGTAGCATAGCAAACTCATATAACCCAAGTTTCTCAAACCGAATTACAACCACATATCTCTCCCTCTCTAGCAAAATATATTTTAGTAGTTTAGAAAATCATCTATTTAAGATTATAATTTTCATATATGTTTTGGAAACACTCCCTATCACTTGTGTTTTAAAATAGCCACTCTCAAACAGCACCCTCTTTCTTAGCACTCAATATTAAAAACTTTAAATTTATTTCCATTATGTATGAAGGAAAAAAGTCCAAACTCCAATGAAAAAAATATAAAAATCAAAACAAATCAAAATCAAAACAAAAGACAAAATGAAGAAGAAAACTCAAAACACAAACAAAGCACAACAAAAAAAAAAATCAGAAACAGCTCTTCAGAAACTCCTCATAGGGACTTGGAGGTATAAGACGAAACAGACTGCATCAGGAAAGAGAAAAACCCCACAGAGCAGAGTGTCATAACATATTGGCAGGTGGGTCACAGGCTGGGAGAGCACACCACCCACGAGACATATGATAGAACTCTGCATTCACACAGTGAGTAAATTTCAGTTTCATAATGCACAGCTACTTGATGGAGAGCTCGAGCTCTGCAGGCAAGAGCAGTGTTTGGCTCATGCGAGGCTCAGTTCTAGTTTCGCCTTGAGATGCCACCATTTACCACTTTGATTTCTCAATGACCATGGTGTGAGATGAGGTTAGGATCAGCCTCACAAAGTGCCTAGGTTTAAGAGCAATGTTTTTTGTGAATTCCTTAGTAAATGGAATTGCCTTCTCCCATTTTCCACAGAAAATGAGCCAATCCCTTGGAAGATACATCAGTGAAAAAGTAAAGCAACACACAGGTGAGAGAAGAAGAGTTAACCCTCTTGTAGAATCCCAAAAAAATGAGGAGAGCAACCTTTCACATAATCTGATACTGCTTCTGACCCTCCAATCCTACCTTGATATCTGCATAAATAGCATTGGCAGCAGCAGTTCACTTGAGGCAACAGAGCTTTTCTCCACAACTCTTTATTCAGCTGGAAGAGGCTGGGCCCAAAACAAAGAGGAAAAGCTAAGGCAAAAAATTCCCCAGAATTTGTAGGCCAGGGAAGCTTCTGCATATGTTCCTATTATTCAGTCTTTATTATTCTGTACCCAGTAAGGCACACACAGTGGCAATTAGTCCCAATGCAATGCCTCCAGGTGGGGCTACAGATCTACTCCTACTGGCATTAATTGCACATCCCCAAGAGCCAGAATCTGGCTATTTCTACCTGTTTAGCAAAGTCTAGCATCCTTGCTCCATGGCTCTATCCTCTCCCAACACTTTTGTTCAATATTGAATCCACTTTTTTTTACTCTACAGGACCTACTTACTTATACCTTTTTGTGCAAAGGGTCCCAGAGTTGAAGAGAAATGGGGAAAGAAGTAAAAGTTTAGCTTAGCAAGCTGGAAAAGCAGAAATTAGATGCTTAGGAGAAAGAAAACCCTTTGGCATGCCTTAAGTAAGATTCAAGCTTGAACTCTTCTATCTCTCAACCACATATACTAGGTGCACACGTATTCCTTCTACAGAAGACCCCAGATGCCTGGGAGCAGCCAAATACACCCTGGTGCTTTGAGATTTATGTGAATTATAGCAACAACCAAAATGGGGGTTTGTAGCTGGTTTTTGTAGTCATAATCCAAGTTTATCAGTTTGCATTGTGCTCCCAGAGTTAGGGATTATAAACATGAAAACTCCTTACCTGGCTGTTGGCATTTTCAGGTGGAGTTTGACATTTTATAGGGAAGTATATGCCCAAACTTCACAGATAAAAAATGAAAAGTTAGTTTAGATGAACTAAAGGGTTTTTTACATTCACACAGTCACCCAACATCCTCACATTTATGATTGACTGTAAAGTCATGGAAGAATCAAAAGCACAAAGGTGGCTGCTGAAGTTGGCCCACAAGAAAATGGGAAAATGAACTTCATTCAAATGACTGCAGTGAAGATAATCGCTTCTCATTGTTCCCCACAAACATTATCAAAAGCACTTCAGCAGCACTGCTCTTAAAATGAAACAGACAACTGCCTGAAAATATATTGGGAACCTAAAGACTTTTTCATGAAGAGCTGTTATGGACTGTGTATTGTTCTGAGGTTCAAAATGTGAAACTGACTGCAGAAATGTGCATGGGCCTGTGTATATCTGCTACGTGTGAAGTCTAGAGGGATTATTTCATGCTAGTGAGAGCTAAGGAATTACTCTAGCAACATCTTGCATAAGTGAGAATCACATAATTTAAAGCTGGCCAGGGGCAGCTTTAAGTTACGTGCCATTTTCAAAATTGCTTTGCTTTTTTTTTTTTTTTTTTGAGGAAAGCTATAACCACACTCGTTTTTTTCCATCCATTCTGCATGACCACTAAACCTTCTTACAGAATGGATGTGCACCCTTCTAGAAATCTGTAAGTGGAATTTGTGTTATTTCCTTAATGGACAAATACCAATTTTTGCAGAACGAAAGTGATAATACTATACAATGCTTCCCCTAAGTCCATTACATGAAACTCCAGGCTACATGGTCTGTAAATCACAGCAGATTGTGCTACCAAAGCCCATATTCTTCCTCTTCTCTGACTCCCGTCTTTTATTTTCTATCAGGCAGCATAAAAAAGAGATGTCTTTCAGTAATTTAATTTCATTCATTTATTTGGATTAGTGTCCCCAGCAATGGAAGAACATGGTAACTTGCCCAGTTTATTTTTAACCCATAAAAAGGATACACTTAAATATAAGGCCTTTGCATCTACAGCCACCCAAAGGCCTGATGATTTATTTCTCTCTCCATGCTGTAAATGAAAGCTCATAACTCATAATATTTTATAATAATTTAATACAAATTGTGTCACATTTAAAAAAATGATTGCCTAACAGTAACTCATAATTTCTCCAAAAACAAAGCAAAGAAATATACAGGAGCCATCTTTGATTTTCTACAGAGCTCTGGACAAAGCTCTTGTTTTAAGTAAATTTTCTCAGCTTTAGTTTTGTGCTAGAAATCTCCATCTAGACTAGATGTAGATATAATACAAGACTGCAATCTTCACACAGTAAAATGTGTCATAACCAGCCTTTATATAAGAAAATGCAAACTGAAAGACAAAAATCAAGATCTCTTTTACTGGATTTTTGACTGAATTTTAGTTTTTTTTAAAGAAAACAGTACAAATGAATCCAGCCCATAATTTTGTAGTTAGAAAAGAGAATTTTATATTAGCAGTACAGATTAAATAGCCATGACCTTTGACTCCCAAGCAAAGGCAGCCAATGCAAATAAGCTGAAAAGTATCAAAAACTGCCTAAATTCATGTCTCTTCACTAGGTAATCAACAGGGAGCTGCCACCACCACACAATTCCAGGACAGCAACCAAATAAAACATAAAGCACTCTGTGTATAGACTTGTTTATTTCAGTTTACCCTTGTTGAACACCAATACAAAATCCATAACTTTTATTGAACTGAGAAAGGGCAAATAATATCTCCTGCAGAGATTATAAGTGACTGTGAGGAAGGATTCATTTAATAACAGAACCATTAAAGGTCTGATGGAGCTTAGCAGTAGCAGGGATCAAAAGAAAAATCCACACAAGACAGTATTTTGTTAAAAATTACAAAATCTCTATAGAATGATGCAGAAATAGTGGTGCTTTTTTAGCTAATGAACGTTGACTTAAATATGAAGCAACACATCTACATTTCATGCCAACTACCATTTCTTTTGATCTTCAAGTAATCTTAGTAGGTGGAGGAAGGGAGAAGCAAATCTTTTAAGCATTTCTAGCCACATGTGGGGGTGGAAAAAGAAGTTTGTAGGCTCTGATAGTGACTGCCCCTTGAAAACAGTAATTAGCTGGAGAAAAGCACAGCAGTTTCAGCTGTCAAAAGGCACAAAATCCCAGTGTCACCAGTTTGATCAGCTCATTGATAGGATATGCAAAGACCTGTTTCAGAAAGGCAGAAGTGGCAATGTTAGAGATCGACATGTTTGTACTGTGTCAGTTGCAGGCAGTAAAAAAAAAAAAAAAAGAATGTTTGTCAAAATTGAAAAAGTAAAAATAAATCCCAGAACTTAAAGAGAGTGAGTTACAGTTCTAAGGATGATGTCTTAGTTCAGCTTTGCCATTCACTTTTTTGAAAGAGTAAACAAAATAAAGGCTAAAAATAACGTAACAGATAAGGAAAAAAAAAAGATTAAAAAAAGCAGGACAAAAATATTTCTAAAATCATCTCTCTTGCCCTTTAGGAGTGCGAAATATTAGTAACTATGCAAATAAAACTTCTTTTTGTAGTTCCTAGAATATCAACTGAAACAAATCAATAAAGATTCTAGCACTTTCTTTTAATTTTTTTGATCACTGGCAGACATATCTGGAGTTCTACAAATCAAGTAACAGTTTCTGCCACAGCAAGTTTGTCACATTTGCTAAAAAGTAGCCCATTGAAACTGGGCCTGTTCACTCAGGTTGAAAGTCTAAACTTCAGATTTTGTTTCTGACTTCTGCAGAAAAGCTTTTTTCCCTGTTTGCCACTTTCCATTCAAAGCCATACATTTGTAATAAAGATTGTCTAAAGGCTGGAGAATCTTTATGCAGAACTTATCATCTGCTATATTTTTTAGTGTGCTTACCACACAGGAGACACAGCCTCCAGGATTTTGGCTGACTAGGGATGGTACAATACAAGAAAAATTTGGAAAATAAAACCAGGGTGGGAAAAGGAGATTACAGAAAACACCTCCCCTGCTATCCTTTGGCAGACTCCATGCACCTACAAACACATGGATACAAACAAATAAAACCTGACACTTGCTCTGTCACTGATTTATCTTTTGATTTTGCTACAAGCAGAGAGCAAAATTTAAAAGCTCATGAGCCCAGCTGGGCTTAGATACCTGTGATTGCAGGGTCTGGCTCTGATTACATCATCTGATTACAGCATTTAATGAATGTTTTAATACTTTATGTTCTTCCTACTTAGCTAAAACTAGAGGAACTCATACAGGAGATGCAAAACCATTTGTCATTTCTCTTTCCAGCTAAAACAGAAAACTCAGATGATATTGTGACAAGAAAGAGCTGTTCAACTGGTAGTTTTTTGTCAAAAACAAACATTAACTAATTCTACAGCAACTCTACTAAGGAACCAAAGAATTTTTGCTTCAAATCAGGTGACACAGACAAAGTACTATGGATTTTCCCAAAACAAAAAAAAAAATTAAAATCCTAATAATGTACATGGAATAATGTCTAGAGATTTTTCGTCCATGCCTAGGAAACATATCACTCACATAATTTTAAATGAAAATTTTAAAACAATTTAATCTTTTGCTTCTAACTATAAGAATTAGAATTAGGGAGAGAAGTGAAGAGAAAAATAACTAAAAATATTTCAGCTTGCAAAAAAAATGCCACAATCCTGATCTGCTCTCACTCTGTTGGACTTTTGCCAATATATAATGAGATTAAAATATAGGTTTTCAGATACTTCCACAATAACTGGTCTAAAGGTGAATTCTCAGCACTCAGTCTTCAAAAAATTAAACAGGAAAGTATAATTTTCATTCTTATTTCCCTTAAAGAAAAAAATGCTACTAATTCTAATATAGGTAATTTCAATTAGAGCACTTCATGCCTTCAAACTCCAGTGTATTGAGTGAAACAGAAGGGTTATTCAATTAAATTACCGCATCTCTGGAAATATTTCCAATGGAAATTCTCATTATTAAGGAACTCCAGATTGTAATTATTTTTAACTAATTGGAGAAGAAAATATTTTTAAACCTCCATTTTTGAGAAGTTACAGTTATAATATTCTTGTGATGTCTCTTGGTTTTGAAATGTGGCATATTATTCAGCCTGGGTCCTTTGATGTGTGTTTTTTCCCTCAATCCATGCTCCAACAATTCTGTCATACAGAGAACTGAAAATTAAGTTATTCTCACCAGCAATACACCCCCACAAAGAATCTATCAAACCATAGATATAAACCTCGGAACAATCCCTGCCAGGTTTCTCATGCAAATGCTGCAGAAAAACTTACAAGAGCACTTTAAGATATTGAGAACCCTTCAATACAACCCAGTATAATAACTTTTACTTGCTAATTTCTATGGGTCAGTTGCAAAGGAATAGACCTGCCAATCTTTTTCAGATGTAGCAGAATTTGTCTGTCTACAAACAGGGATGCTTTGTTGTTGCCATAGAGACTAATCCTCCACTTTCCTTCTGTTGACACAGCTAGTCACACTCTAAACTACCTGATCACACTTTTAATAGGCAGCTGACTCCAGTACCATAAAATGCTCAAATCAAGCTCACAACACTTGACGCATGTACTGTTGCTTAAAAAATTTATAATAACAAAAAGTAATAATAAAGTGTTGCATAAGGAGAATTCTTCCACTCTCGACTCAAAAATTAGATTGTATAGGAATAGTGAATGTCCAACAATTACTTTGCTCAAGTTCCAACTAAATTATATTATTCTAAGTGAATAAACAGTTATAATAGAGAAAATGTTATTTTAAACCTGATTTTTTTATGTCTCTCATAAGCATTTCCTTTAAGCATCAATTGGTTAAGCACAAAAAGTTGCAGAACAAATACAGAAAGTAATTTCTGCTTCTTTTCCTATAATTCAGTATATTATATCATTTACTCATCTTCATATTTTAAAACCTGATGAAAAAATGAATGTGCAGGCAACACACCCTGTGATGTTTTGAGAAAGCAAATTTTCATTTGGGTAGTTTCAAACTTTGTGATGTTTTAATAAATATTCTATGCAGAAAGCTGATTCAAAGGTTATTGATACCTTCTTGGTTTGCAAATCAAATAGTCTGAAGTGAGCCTTTTTCTTTAATAAGGAATTAAAAAAGCCCCAGATTTCAATACATCCTCTTGTCCAGGTTGCAATAATTTAATATGTTTTTTTCTTCTATTATTCACTGCTTAAGTAAATAGTGTAAAGGACAAAAACAACAAGATGGAATGGTGTTACTACATTAAATGAACTTTTTGCTCCTAAAATGGCAGTAAATCCTAATTAAGTATTTTATGATGGCATTGTTTTGATGTCTATTTTGTCTCCATTCTTTAGCACACTGGTAGTAAAACTTCCCTACTTCCATTTTTCAGACCTTCTTCAGCTTCCTTTAGTGTTAAATTGCTAATTCTTTTCCTGGTTCCTCTAAATACAAAATGAGAATTCCAGAGGTAGATTTTACAAAGCTATTTTGCTCTCCTTTAACATGCATTTCATAAAGTTTGTTGTGACTCCTTCAGTTAACAAGAAAAATTGATGTGTATCATTAATTACGTCAGTAGAAATCATAAATCAGCTCTGAGTGCTGTAATTAATTACATTAAAGTCATGTGAAGACAGATGACAAACAGAAGATAAATCCACAGCCCCTTCAGATCTGAGTGAAATGGCAGGGAAAAAATGGAGACGAAAAGATGCAACAAAATCGGCAACGGTTTATTAATTAAAACACATGAATCATTTTTCTTGTTTAAAAAATATTTATAAAGGGATTATAGCTGAACTAAAACACCAGTAGAAGTCAATGGCATTACTATTACAAGCTGTAATTTTCAAGGATTGCAATTTTTTATTTTCACTATTTATAAGTTGAATGACAGAAATTCTCTTACCAGCTTATTCTTTCTGTTCCCTGTTTGTCTTTGTTTTGGAGAGAAATGCCTAAATGCCAGAAGGACTGAGCACCACTTTTTAATGTATTTTACCATCTTTGCTGTAAATGTCAGTGAACAGTATGATGCTTTAACTGACTTCTTCTTGGGGAAAAAAACAACCATAGTGAATAAAAAAATAGCAATTTCCTATATGAATGTTACCTATTTGAATGCTTCCTGTAACATTTGCACTAAGAAAGATAGCTCAGAACATCCAGGAGCTGGATGTAAAGGAATGAAGTTAGGATTGCTTGTTTAAAACTCAGGCTTTTCCTGAAAACTTCTCTCTTCTTGAGATCCAAGTGCAGGTATTTTCACAGTATTTCTAGCTGCACAGATACAGAAATAACCACAAATATAGGTTAACACAGTTCCACAAATTCTTTATTTTATGGATAAGAAATTTTCTGGAAAAACACAAGGAATTAAATTTTGTACCAAACTTCTTCAAATGGATCTTTGCAAATAAAGGTATATATGTCAATTCTATAGATACTAGCATGCTCACACAGTTCTAATTCCATCCCTCAGCTAAAGTCCAAGAGCTTATAATGAATTAGAAATACCACAATGTCAGAAAGATTTCAAGTTCACAATTCAAGCATTTTTCACTTTAAGTAGAGGCAAAGTAAAACTGTTTTCAACTAGTTTACAAAATCCCAAGGCATTCACACATCTCATGCTACAGAGTGAACATTTAACAAAGTTTCTTCACATATAGGCTATGTACAGGGAATGCCAGTGTGAATATCAAGGTACACTGATAGAACAATTTAGCATTCTCTTTGAATGATTAGCTATGAAAGAAGGAAAGACTCTAATAGGGATCTAACTGTTATATTTTGTAAAGAAGAGGGATGTACTGAAGTTGCTGTACCTTTCACCTTTAATAGTTTAAAGAAATCTGAGTTTTCAATTTGCAGAACTGATCTACAACAGAGAAGAAACAACATTGGTTATAAAGCATGGCATATGATGCCATGGGAAAGATGTGCATTTCTGGGATCTTAAGTCATCTCATGCCATAGGCACACAAATTTTAAGTCCTTTTGATTTACGTAGCCCAGCTTGAGAAACAAAATCTTAGCTGTTACTTCCAATTCTGTTTGTGTTAGCAGGAGACAAGAAAGTGAGACACTTTCTCTATTTCAAACCATTGAAAGCATTTAGCAGTTATTCTTGTCACCATTAACAATATTCTGATATTTTGGACAGAATTCATCATAAAAGTATTGCTTTCTCATCTTATGTTGAGCACAGAGGGACAAAAATGATAAATGCTGATGAAGGTGAACACATGACATTGTGTCATGACTTTTTCAAAGACTTAGGGTGTCATATCATTTCCCCAACCTTAATGGATGACCAGAATTTAGAGTCCTCCTCTTGATTATTTTTGTTAAGTCACCCATCCACATGACAGCAAGTCTACATTAAACTAAATCATTAACAGGCTCAATAGGGCCACTCTTTTTGCTGTCTGAAAAAAAAGGCATTTTTTACATTCAATTTAACTTGACTATTCCTTGAGTAATTCCAAGTAATTCAATAAGATTATTTGCTGAGTAAACTATATGCTGAACATGAACTTAAACTGGTTTTCTGTTGGAAAACATGACTATGTTTTACTCTTATCACATATAGCCTTCTCTATTGTGATAAACATATTTCACTTCACTGGAGCAGTACAGGAAAACATAACTGTAAAGTTAGTCTTGAAAAAAAGATCAATCACAACTCCAGAAAGTCTAAAATAACCCTTGTCAGCTTAGTTTATAAATTTGTGTCAGGATATTAATTCATAAACTATTGAACCAGTGGTCCAAGTGGATTTACCACACCAAACTACGCCATACTTCAAGCTACATCTTGTTTGTAGGATGCTTTTGTAGACCACTGTTCTGGGAACGACCATTTATTAAAGGAGTGCAGATAACATTTCACAGAGATAAAAAAAATGTATGTAAGTTGCCTTATTGTTCAATTCTTTGTTAAAAGAATTTTTGTAGATTTAAAAAGAAGTAGAAATAATGCCATGATTCTGTTTTTATAAGGAACTTTTGTCAATTAGAAAGGTCTAATAAATTCTTAGAAAGATATAAATCATGAAATTACCAAAATATTTCTACAATATAATTTGGAAAGAGTTCCTCAAATGCAATAATTTACTGGAACATAGCTTGTTTTGTTTAACTTTGGGTTACATTGGTAAAGATGATCTCTTGACAATCAATTTTCTACTGTTTACAATCCTTTGTCCTCCCAGTTGCACACTGCATATTCTCCCTATGCCACTTTCTGCTTGCAACAAAGGATTTAAAGATGAAGGAATAGCAATTTTTATTCCAAAGTCAATGCTACATCAAGTAATGCTGGTTTGCAGCCATAAACATGAGACAGTGCAGGACAAACCACTCTTTGTCAGACTGACTCTTCTGAGATGGAAACTCCAATGAGTCACAAACAATTCAAGACTGCCAGGTATATTATGGATGCAAAATGTAAAAACTTAGCCATCAAAGATGAATGTTAGTGCAAAATTTACATTAATTCAGTGAATTTTGATTGCACTTTTCCCAAGTTTTTTTATAGATGCTGCTCTGCAGTGCAAAACTGATTTTTCTAAGTTCTGCCTATCTTGCTTGGACTTCAAATGTCTGCTGTGAACAATTTGAGTTGTTCTGGAGATTCTAAAACCTTTACTAATTAAAGCTACTGCTAAAAGCCCTTCTGAGACAACCTTTTAAAATCCATTTTGCTGTTCTCTTCACATTTATTCAGTCACACTTTGTTCATCACATTGGTCATCAATGATGCTGAAGATTATCAACTTAATAATGCATGTACCTATTTATTTCTGCTATGCAGTAAATAATAATTGCCATTAATTAAAATGTGTTTCTCATTTAGGAACACAGCAGTAGCCGTAATTCTGTATTTTTAAATATTATTTTCCATCACAGAGGTGGAGATACAATTAAACACAACTCCAGAATTCTAGGCAGGGAACAGGTGAATGAATGGGGAAAGAGCTCATAAAGGGGTTTTTGTTGTTTCTTTTTGGTTCTTTATACATTCAAAAGATAGAGATTTTTTTTTCATAAAAAGATCACAGAATTATATCCTGCTGCTTACAAATCTTAAGATGTATCTTGTCTATTCTTCCAAAGAGCCTGCTTTTGTCACACTTACTCCTCCTGAGCAATATTTTATAGCAGTATTAAAGTAGTATTTTCTCTGTGTTAATAGACGGCAAAAAAAGGTTTCTTTTTATTAACTGCTTTTAGAATTGTGCATCTCTACAATGTATTTTTAAATCTAGGATTATTCAGCTTTTGTCACAATCTTCTCCCCTTCAAAAATAAATCAAAATAGCTGGTATCTAAAAGTTCAAGACGGGTGAGATTTCAAAAGTTAATCCCTGAGAAAAATAAAACAGAAAATCAAGAAACCAGTTACCCTGTTCTACCAGTCCTTGGAATGAAAAGATTAATACAAATTATGTGTGTGATGGAAAGTTACTTAAATGCTTTTTGAACCTACTGTAGATCTTGCCATGAATGCACAATGAATCCATTGTCCAAGACAGATATTCTTTCTGAAAAAATAAGTGAAATCTGTCTTTGACTGAAAGCAATGATAAAAAAGTTCTCCTTGTCATGTGTGGGATCAGGGTTTTTCTATGGGGTTGTACCCTGTTACTTATTTGTTACCAGCTGAAGAAACTACTGCCCAGGTAACATTGCTTTGGTGTGTGATGGAGTTTTATTCAATTTTTACCTGAGATGGTATTTACTTTTGGTGATGATCTGCAGTAGTCATATTTGGCTCACCTGCACTGCAAACACTCTTAAATGAGATAATGGAGAACTTTCATCCAGCTATAACCCACTCAGATAACCCTAAAAATGGGCCAGAACAATTTGTGTGTAATAGTGTATGAATCAATCAATGACATTTCTTTAAGTGTGATACAATGCAATTTTTTTCCTAGTGCATGTCAAAAGGTAGAAGTTCAAGCTAGTAAAGTAACTGAAGACTAAAAAAGGATAATATCAGTGAGTTAAAGTAATACTTTAAAAGTTCTTGCACAATATTAATTTTTTTACATTAGTTACAGTATAATCTCAAATTATTAGGGCAATGAAGGTCTATCACTTGCTGAAATTTATCTGTGAGGTTTATGTCACATTTCCATTTCCAGCACATCAGACTTTATAAGCTGGACAATTTTAGAACTGTGTTCTCTCTGTTGTAAATATAGACACATGTTACACAATATAATCTGACTACTAATATTTAATAGATCAGTTTGTATTTGGAAAAGGAAATGCCTTCATGGACATTTCTGTAAGGAAACTACGCCCTCTCATTGGATTAACTCATAGTCTCAAAATCTGAATCCCATTTCTGCTTGACTACACAGCATACCTGATTAACACCGAGCACCTGATGAAATACCACCATCATCACCTCTCCCACTAACAGAAAAAAGACTTGGGAAAATGTTTTGGGATTTTTTCCAGGCCAAAAAGACAGTCAGAAATTTTTAGATTTTTTTTTTTCTTAAATTAATTCATAATTTTTTTTCTTCTTTTTTTTGCTATATCTTCACTTGGGTATAAAAAGTAGAGCTCAGATTGGCATGAAGGCAATCTTTAACCACATTTCTCCTTATTCTAGTAAACATCCAGATTATTTTATCTGCCCTTGCTACTTGTTACTCTGTAGAAATATGCTTGTATGTACAAACATTAACAGCTTTACAACAGAGAAGTGAGGATTAAAGAAGCTTTATCCTTTTATCCCTTCCATCATTATCAGCCAGCATGGTATGTACTCCTGTATTACATGAAAAAGAACATCCCCTGACTCATCCACTCGTAGACTGTGGTATCATACCCTTCTTTATGTGTGCCTTGAAAAAAATTAAATTAACGTATTCCTTGTGCTTATTAGGTCGTTATGTATGATTAGAATTGTAACTAAAAAAAAAATACCAACTCCTTCTGGAAAGCGTGTCAGGCAGCACATCCATATAACTACATGCTAAGTATTTTCTGCACAGCTGAAGATCACTTTGGACAAGGAATAGCCTTTACACACAAGCTTAATGAACAGTCAGGTCAAGAAAGGTATGAAAACAATGCCCACTCTGTGAAACTCCCTTTGGGTGCATAAAGCACAGCATTATACAGTCTGGAGAGAAGCCACTTCGCAGTAGAGAGTTTAGCTTTTATTAGCTGAAGGCCACTTAGCAGTTCTGGTGTATTTATTACATTTTTGTCAGCACTGGAGTAAAGGTAAAACGGCTTCAGTGCAAGAAATAAGTTAGACTCTAGCCCTTTTTTTTGTTTGTTTGTTTGTTTGTTTTTAATAAAAATTGGATCAACAAGAAAAAAAATTATCTGGAAGACAAGAAATAATAGATATCCAAAATAAACAGAACAGCTGTAGTTCTTCCTCCTGGTGTGAAGAAACCAGGTTTTGGGTTCTCCCTAGCCTTGGGTCTCCATTTTGGGTTTTGAATATAACTCTGTATAGCAAGATGTTTGCCACTTAGCTTTAAAGTCTCCAGCTCAGGAGCTAGGATTGAGAAGCAAAATGTAACTGCATCACATGAAATCTCTGCAGAGTCCTCAAGTAGAAGGAAGTTGAATTAAATGAATGTCAACAGGTACTCTTCTCCAGATATCTTCTACCCTTTCTGCTCCTAAGATTTCTTAAAATCTTACAATACTATTAATAATTAAAATATTAATATTCTGTACAATTTTTTGTCTGAGAAATAAATCAGTATTTCTGTCTAAGCTGAATTGGACATTTTTTTCCTAATTGCTCCATTTTAACCTTCTTGGGGATGCTGTAGCTGAAAATTTTATTTACATGGTCTTGTGGACCATTTATTTCAGTCTTTTTCAATATCATTTTTGTGAATATATTGTACTGAATTTGGGTGTTATACAGCCAAAAAACTGCATGGGTTACAGTCACAGCTTACACAGCTAGCAATTTGTAGGCAGAATATAAACTCATCAAGACCCTGGTGATGAAAACAATTGTGAAGAGTGATGCGATACCACAGGCTTTCAATAATACAAAATCTTTTCAACTGGAAAAAAACCCACAGTGTTTGACTTACTCGTGTGGACTGTGATTTCTGGGGAAGTTTCCTGAAAGCATTGCAATTTGCATAAAGCCTGCCTTTGAAATATATGATTATTCATGGGGCTGAACCATTTTGTCTTTAAATGAATTAAATTCAAGCAAGTTTTTGGAATGTAGTTTTAGGCAGGAATGGTCATCCGCTTGTAGGCAAACAGTGATGCAGCTGCAGCTGTTTCTGTTCATTATACTGTATTGTACATTTTCTTCACTGTCATCCTTTTGTACGCAGAATCAACAACTCCAGGGAAGGACTTGCTCACTACAGCAGCATATTTCTGAGCTGCCCTAGTCTTCCAGGAATGCATGAGAAGCCAAATCTGCCCTAATGTGAAAATGGGAGAATTAACTGAAAGAATCCTTCTGTTTACCCCTCTCCTGGTTTTATTTCTTCATTTTCCTCACTTTCCAAATGAAGGGACAACTTTCTTCCACCACTTCAGCAGAGAGTTAATTCCCAGGATTCCCACTTTGATACTTCCATGTTTACAGGGAACCCACATTCCTGCCAGGAGTAAATGCTATTTAGTAAATCTCTAAGAGCTTTAGTAAATAGGATGCCACACAGCAGATTAATCAGACTTTTCAAAGCAAATAGCTGGGAGGGTTTATAAACAAGAGTTATAATGAAGCATTATACATATATATGTGCTTTTATATATATGTGGGTTTTATATATGTATGTTTTTATATATATAAATATGCGCACAGGCATATATATAAAAGAGGCTTGCACTGCTGGCAGGAAACAATTCATGCCTGGAACAACTGCATTATTAGTCACAGCACTGTGACCTCTCACCCCTAGTGATAAAGTACACAGGTCAGAATTGACAATACATACTCATGGCTGATCATGGCTGCCAGTTATTGATCCAAGGAGAGGGGGGAAAAAAAGAAAACTTTGTAGGAAAAACATTGCTCTGAATTACAAACACGTGTTCTCCTGAGACTCAGTAAGTCTCTGGGTTTCTCCCCCTGGAGCTGGAAAGCAAGAAGTGAGTTCAGCCAGTATTTAATATCAAGTGAATGTGGTGTTTAATCAATACTATTCTGCTTTTGTTCCACGATGTGGAAAGCAGTGTCTATTCATTCAGTAAAGGTTAAAGCCAAGGGTCAAGTGATTTCACACTCTCTGTAGGATCCACAACATTTCAGTAGTTCAGATGCCTTGGACAATGATGACTCAGTTGGACTGATTTATTGCCACTCTAAGGCCCTGCTTAATACTAAAGTGCTATCTTATGATAATACCTCAGAAAATAGCGCTGATAAAAGAGGAGGCAATAATTACCTACATTTTGAAGTAATGTCTTCATTTCTAACATCCTATAAAGATGTAAGGTCCATTTAAAATGATCTGCTCCTTGTATTAGCAAGTCACTTAAATCAGATATTATCAGTGTTCTCCAGTTTATGAAATGCTATCTATGCAAAAGAAATCTGTTGGATGTATTAAGAGAAATGCAGATTGCAAGCAAATGTAATACAGCACATCATTTAACATACATTTTAAAGAATAAGTTATTTCCTTGTCTACTTGTACAAATAAAGAAATACTGTTCTGAGACAGATTAATAAGAAAAAAAGAAAATTTTCAGACAATGTGGTATAAAAACGTCATAATCACAGACACTCTATGTTCTAATCAGGATTAAATATGTAAGACTGCACAACTGAAAGCTTTGTTTTTCTTTAAAATGTTTAACTTAAGGGTAGATATGCAGAAAGGGGAAGGCTATATACTTCAGTATGATACACTGAATATGACATTAGGTGAGGTCATTGTCTAAATCAGAATGCATTTGACTTTGTCAGGGGTTCTAATTTTGAACATGCTAGGATCCCTGATTATTATTCAGCAATGTCTTATTCAAGATGTGTTTTATATAATGAAAGAAGTTCAGATGTCACCAGGAAAATAGTGTGAGAAGAATTAATTGGAAGGCTTATCAGAGAAAAGTCATTTAGAATCCAGCTCTACCTAATATATCATTGAATGATGAATATACCAATCAATTAAAGAAATAAAATAAATTCTGCAAATTTGAGTGAAGACATCCTATTATTATAAGTGGGAGGATATTTGGAACAGTTAATTACTCCTTATTTTAGGTTCTAAGTATGCAAAAATCTTTTATGTGATTTTTCAGAATCCCTCCCCCCCCAATTACAGATATTTAGAAATTTCTTATGACTTGTTTTAAATGACGATGTCATATTTTCTATAACACTACAGCAGATACAGAAGAAAGGCATTTTGTTGTGAGTTAAAGGAAAAAAATCCAACATCCTTACATCTGCAAGATACTGTGTTGGCTTACAAAACAGAGTAATCAGTGTAAAATTAATACAAAAAGCACAGCATTGTATTTATTGAGAGATGGACTAGTTATTATGAAAGAAATCTACAATGTAAGCAACCATATTACTGTCTTTTAGTGTAATAAATTGTTACTGATATTGAAAAACTATTAGTGTGAGAATTTCTCTTTTCACTCTTTGTCTATTCATTGAATGAGAAATGTCAAAAATATCACTGAAGGTTGTGAGTGATGGGAAAACAGTGATGTTAAAGACCAAAACTAAAGATGCCAAGACTCCCTGTTTAATTTTGTAGATTTAAAAAGCTCTAAATACTCCACAGTTTCAAAGAAAACAAAAATATCCATAACATCTGACATCTGTTGATTTATTTTCTGAACAATGTCACAGTCTGAAATATAAAATATCCACCAACTTTCTTGTTAAAACTTCATAAGGGAATTTCGGAATCAGTGACTGATATACTTCAGAAATACCCAGGGTCATGTCCTAATACATCTCAAACAGAAAAGTCTGCCTACTTAGAACTGATGGAAGTTAAAAAAATAAAATCCCTTGTATTAGGAAGGTGTGTCTTTTTACTTGAACAAGAGGCTTTCTTTAATTTATTTAGAAACAACGCCTTGTATGATCTTAGTTTACAGTAACAAAGAGTTTGTCATACTAAATCAGTCCACTGCACCATTAAATTCAGAATGTTGCCTGCAGCCCCAGCCAGTGCCCAGTGTGTCAGGCAGCAGGAACATCCAAGGATAAAGACATATTCTTTCTGACTCTATTGAGTGTGAGAATCCACTTTGAAGCAGGAGCTTCATTTATCCCATTTTTATCTGCACAAATCCATTGCTGGTTGAGCTTCACAAATTCAATAAACTTATATAGAAGGGTGTGGAAAACACAGTCCATCTTAACACTGATTAATTTTCTTGTGACTGCATACAGGCATGGAGCTTGTGTAAAACATAGCAGTGCTGCAAATAGGAATAGCTGTGTATCAGTGATATCCCAAGACAGCAATGAAGATCCAGAATAGTGGAAATTTATAAAATCGGGGCAAAAATTGTTTCTAGACAATTCAGCATTACCATAAGACCTAAAGATTCAAATCTTCCAGTTTTAATCAAACAGATGTAAGGCATGTTACTTCTTTATTTTTCACAATGCAGTGGAATTCTTCCACAATGAGAATCCTGCAAGGAGACCACTGAAAAAGAGTCGCAGAAGAGAATGGGTATTCACATCAGCAGCACTGCAATATCTAATAAGATGTCAAGAACTAGAGAAAAAAAAATTACATGCCAAAAATTAGGCTTCCAAATCCATACTTAAGCAATTAAATAAAAGGCCTAATTACAAAGACTGCTAAATAGCCAGGAACTCCTATTATAGTGGGTGTCATCCTATTGCAGTGAGGGCAGTGAACTAGCTGGCTCCTGAAAAATGTGGCTGAGTATCCAGGCTAATTATGCATAATACTTTCTTTGTGACAGAGTGCAACAGTGGTGAGATTTATTCAGGAGGATTTAGCTGCCTTTTCTGTATTGCATGGTACAGACTGAATTTTTATCTAAGTTGATGTACAGTTTACATGTGATATGAATGGACGTGTGAACCCAACAGTGATGAAGTGTTTATGGAGTTGTTGATTATTTCAAATTTATACATTTGTCTTTTTTGTTTTAATAACTTTATTTTTAATTCAATCTTTAGTCATGTATCACTGGAGTTTGCCAGGCTTGCTGTGCAACATTATTAGAGTGCACAAGAAATTAAAATATTAAAACCAAAACATTTCCAAATATTAAAAAATGTATAAAATAAAATAATTTAAGAATTTTATAGTTAGAAAGCAAAAGTACTATTTTTCCTATCACTAGGCCTCCTGCCAAAGGTCAAACTAATGGAATATCTTATCTTGCTTAGTTTTATGAAAACTAACACATTGTTTGGGATAATTTGGCTTAAGATAAGCCTTTTTGTAAAGCTGAAGGTTATTTGTTGCTCCTAAATACATGCATAACCAAAATACACCCATGATAATCTGAATTTACTGCAACATGTGGTGTTCCTCTGTAGCTAGTTGATGTTAAAGGAACCCTGCATGGGCTCAGGGCTCTCATGAGAGAGGAACTTTTCACAACTTGGACCATCACTTGCTTGAAATTTAAAGAAAAACATGTCTTTGCTAAAATGAGGATTTCAGTAAACCTCAAGACTTAGTCTTGAGTTTTTCTGTGCTTTCACTGAGGTATGCAATGGATTTCATGCATTCAGGTGCAACCTGTTGAGAAGGCATATATACATCTTAATGCTCTCAAAAATTTTTGGTCTGAAGTTTCCAGCTGTTAGAGGCTGGCTTCCATTGAAGAAAAAGCAGCTACTGCCAGTTTGCTGAATAAGGCTTGCATCCTAACTGTGAGGGCATTAATAATGCTTTTCATATCACTGTGACTTCTGATGGACACCATATCAAACAGAAATAAAAAATAACCATTTAGATATTAGAATTATAGGTTGGAAGAGATCTTTCATATCACTGACTACAACCATCAACCTAACTCTGACAAAACATCACACCATATCTCTAAACTCTATGCCTACCTGTCTCTCTTAGGTATCGCCAAGTATGATGCCTCAACTGCTGCCCTGATCAGCTTGTTCAAATACTTAATAACCCTTTCAGTGAAGAAATTTTCCCTAACATCTGTTCTAATCCTCCCATATCACAACTTGAGGCCAATTCCCAATGTGCTATTAGCTGTTTCTTGAGAGAACAGATTGATCCACTGGCTACACCCTCCTCTCAGGAAGCTGTAGAGTGATTAAGTCCTCTCCTCAGCCACTCCTCAGAAGACTCATGCTCCAGACTACTCACCAGCTCCGTTGCCCCTCTTTAGACCTGCTCCAACATCAGAAGTTTTTTTTGTGGTGAGGAAGTGAGGAGCCTAAAGCTGAATACAATACTTGAGGTGGGGCCTCACCAGGAATCTGATCATATCACGTTAGATTCACTTCAGTGACAAGAATTAAAAACTGCTCATCAAAATAAAAAAATTCAGAAGGGTGATAAATAATATACATTGTTTCGCTTCTTTATTTTTCCTCCTTAAAACGTTTTCAAGTAATTATTTATGCTGGACATGAGGGTCACTACAAGGGAGATCCTGGGAGAGAAATATTTCCCTGTACTTTCAGTTCTAATGAAAAAATTCAATCTTTCCTCAAAACATTAATATCATTTGCAAAGCACCTTTGTTCTCTCTGCTGTGTTTGCTGTCCATGACGTCTCTCAAACAGGAAATTAAATCCATTACTGTAGACTCACAAGCCAAATCCCTCCTTTTCTTCTAGTTAAAATACAACGTAGCTCAAGAAATTGCCCAGGAGTCACTGCAGCTCTAGGCTGCACAACTCCTCATTAGCTCACTATAATTTCTCTTGATGTACTTCCCTTCATCCTACCAGGCTTGGTAAAGGGTCTCTTTGGCTCCTCTGGCCATCTTCACATGTTGCTGCACATGGGGTCCATGTGGGAGACCAGCATCCTGAATCTTGACCCCAGCCAATCTGATCCCAACTCAGCAGCCCTGCCAAATTCCCACACCTGTGAAGCAGGCAGGGGCAGAATATGTCAAAGACAGCTGTTTTGCCAAGAAGCATTAGTCTTTTTTTAATCTCTTTGCCTCAGTTGCTGAACTGAAATGTTATATAAATATGTCATTCCTTATGACAAAAGCCAAATAAATGCTAATAATATCATTAGAAAGGAAATCTATGTCGGGGGTGTAATGGTGAGATTAAGTGACAGAGGAAGTAGGTTTTGCTCAAGAGAAGACAATTTAAGCATACTTCATTTCAAAACAGTGATGCCATCCCAACACATAAGTTGGGTTACACCAGTCTGGCTGCTGCATAGCACAAATTCTCAAAAACACGTCTCTCTCTGCTGTCATAAGCCCAGAAACACTGATCTGTGATCCCCAGGCTGAAAGAATGCACTGGCTCATGTGCTGTTAAACTCACTAACTAGATTGTTAAACCTAAATATGACATGTCTTGTGTTACTGTTTGAGACTGGGCTCAACTGATCACATTCTGCAAAGAAGCCTTTAATTGGCCCTTGGAGATGAGATTTGTTGTGCAAGCACACAATCTTTTTGGTACAAAGTGTATCAATTTCCACAAAATACCATTTCTACCTGTAACATACACACCTTTCCAATGAATGAGGCCTCGCCATTTCATCTCTTATCAAATAACACACATTATCAAATAACACACACTTAAACTGATGACAAGAAGAACCAGAACTCTCTTTGAGTCAATCAAGGACAGTATGGTTTGTCAGGCTTGGATAAAGAAGTCTTTAATCTTTACATGCACATTATTTGTTCTGCCTGTGCACAGTGCCCACCACAGTGGGACCCTCATCCATCGCTGTAAAAATAGACAGTATAAAAAACATGCAATGCTCTTGCTTCCTTTCATAACTGATGGCTTCTTATCTTTTCAGGCATCTAAATACTGTGCTTACACATAATGCTGAATGGAGATCAAAAGGATATGCAGACAGCATCCCTGCACATCCTCCCATCCCTCTCCACACAGCTGTTCACATCACATTTGAGGTCAGTTCAGTCAAAGCTACCTCAGCTTTGTTAAATTTTTTTGACAATGCTGTAGCTTTTGGATGCCAGTGCAAACAAGCTGCCATCACATCTATGGGATTAGGAAAGATTTTAAATTTCAGTCAACTTGGCCTTGTTTGTTTGCCTTAGCAAAGATGAGGAGTTGTCAAACTACACAATTTCCATAGCTGTCAAGGATGTTTTTGAACATGCAAATTTGCAGTACATTTTATCACAAACATTGCAAAAAGCTTTAAAACCGGGACATATGAAATATGTATACTTTGTTTTTGTTAAAAAAAATGAAGTATCTAGCCCAGAATATAGGCCTTTACCCTGTATATCAATGTATCACTGTCTTGTTTCTTTTGTAGCCAGATGGAAACAATAGAGCACCAATAGCATTGTCAGCTCCTTTGGTTTATCTTGTTGGAGTCTTTTTTTATCCACAGGCATGAAGAATGTTATTCTTAGTGAGGTTTTTATTCTCGTTGGAAGCCTTTAAATTTTCTGAGGATGCCTCTAAATCCCACACACAAGGCTTAATTTCCTCCATAGAATCATCAAAAGCTTTGAGGTGGAAAGAACTTTAAAGAACACTTAATCCCCTGCTCCACACCAGACCAAATTGCTCAAAGACCTGTCCAACCTTTCAACTCTTCCAGGGATGTGGCAGCCACAGCTTCTCTGGGCCAGGGGCTCATCTCCCTTTCAGCAAAGAATTTTGTCCTGGTATCTAATCTAAATCTTCCCTTCCCCCACAGCAGTCCTGTGGCTGCTCTCCCCAGTCATGAGCCCCACCTTTTCTGGAGCCCCAAGAAAGACTAGGAGGGGCTTTTAGGTCTCCCTGGAACCTTTCAGGAGATGCTGGAGTAGAAAGCAGCAGCTTGCTTTAATCTACTTTAATGCACATTGGCTCCATTGACCAGTTCTCAGGTGTGCACTTCCTTTCTCACTCACTGACCACCTTGACAATCTACAGTCCAGCAAATATCTGACTATGGCTTCTACAGCATGTTAAAAGTGAGTGGGGGATCACATTTTAAACATGAGACACCTCTGTTTACAGCAGTCCCACGGCTAGGAAATTACAGATGATTATTTCCAACAGCAGCCACCACCACAATTTCAAATTAGGTTTTTCCCCCATTTTTTTAAATTTTAAATGAAAATGTTTATTTTTGGAAATGTAATTCCTCTCAAATTTTATCTAAGTTTACAGTTTTTGAAAAAAAAAGAAAAAAAAGTGAGTAAATATATCAACTTCAAATCCCTTTCATTCACTTCAGTGATCTTTTTTGGGTCTTTCTCCCAAAATGGTCTTTTTCTGTCTCTTCACAAACCCTGGTCACTGGTGACATACAGGAACATATGTAATTGTGTTTCGTCAACTCTGTATTCTTCCACATGTGCCTATAAACATAGGAGCTCGGTCTTCAATACGAGGTAGAATTCTCCTCTTTTTATGAGAAGAAAGTTGCTCTTTGGAAGTTTTCATCCTGGTTACATGAGATTTCATGTTAAATGGGGCCAAGTCTGCTATGGAGGCAAAGGGAATATTTGAAATGCTAATGAAAGATCCAGACAAAACAGACTGAGGGATCTGTTGGGGAAACTGTGGAATCAATCAAAATACAGGAGGAGAGAGACTGTGAAGAAGGTACAGTCTTTATCTCTGCTACGGCAAGCACATTGCCTTCATCAGCAGAAATGCTGGAGAGTATTCCCTGGTTTCAAGCCTTTAGTTAAGGCTCATTTTGAGTCATTAATTTCCAACTGAATCTCTGCCTTCTTCCTACAGAACCCCAATACAGAGTATCTTGTTTCCCCACTTCCCACTTGGAATAAAGACAAAGGAGCAAACCAGACAAGATTTCATATTAGATTTGGCAGTTAGCCTAATGACTCATTGCCTATATACATTTCTGCTACAGGCAGGTTGCTTAAAGTATATATATGGAATGTTAAAACCTTTAGATTTTAGAATATTATAATAACTGATCTGAATGCAGTTATTTCCAGTACATAGATACAGCTGTCAAGAAATAAGGGCAATTCAAATGCTGTATTTTTATTTTTTCCTAAGGATACCAATCCTCTGCACTCCTGCAGACGTCTTGAAGGGGGTTGTGGAAATGTATTGTTCTACACATTTAATAGCACATAGAAGTCTGAAGAGATGAAGTTATACAATGCCTTAGGCAATTATGAACAACGATTATGGGGGGGGGAGAGGGGACGGAAAAAGAAGGCTGTGGCGTGGAGTACAAATGGCATGATATAAGAAGAATATTTAATATATAGGACAAGAAAATAAACATCATTCTGTCTTAGCTACCACAATAAGAGCCAGCATTTCTTCTCTGTGCAGCTCAGATCCGTTTATCTGAAGCAGCAATGTTCAAATTCAATAATGAAGCCATTATTGATTTGCGGAACAGGGCTTAAAATCTCAGCAAACACAGAACAATCTGTGAGGAGCTCTTAAATACTGATCGTATGTAACCAGACATCTCAATTTAACAACCAGACATACATTAAACAGCATTAATAGCTAGGCACTTAATGGATCAATTCCCACTGTTTGTGTAATGTGGAAATAAAAAAAGGCTTATTAAATGACAAGCTTTCCCTGGTTTGCGCTAATTAATTATACACTGCATCTGACTGCTAATTTAGTGGGAAAATGCAGCCCAAAACTATGGTTTCTGCTTGAACTTTGCCTCTGCACCACCTAATTCAGCACAGAGTGCAGCTGCGACCTGCCTCTGAACGACGGCAGTATTAAATTAGAGCACAAGGCCATCAATTTAATAAGTACTGTAGCAGGTAATTTGAATAAGGACAGTATTAGTATTCTAACAGTGCACAACCAAAAGCAGCTGACCTTTCAGACCAGAGAAGATCCTTGAACACATCTAGCTGTATCTGAGAACACTGTAATAATCTGGCCATGTTAAGAGTGCCAAGAGAGACTTTTACGGCTCTATACCCATTACTACACATCAGCTACTCTGCAGTATATAAGAACACTTTATGTACAGAAAAAACAAGGTTATAAATAGAACAAAGGCAGTGTGAAAGATGTATTTGTAGTGGCACATTTGAAAATTCTCCTTATTACCTTGATTTATGGTATAAAGAATGTAAAATCAATCAGTGCACATAAAAAATGCACTACAAACATCCACATAACAACTCTGTGACTTTTAGCCACAAATTTAGTATTGAGAAGAACACAGGTATGTGTTGTGTAGTAAAAGTACAGCATATAAAATTATTTTGCTATCATATCTGTTTTAAACACAGCAATATAAGAAGGACACAGCATTCAGGCAGGAGAAAGATAATGCTTTTCAGCTAATTGGCAAATTTTTTTAAGGTTTACAACCGCAGTAAAAATTTCCTATCAACAGACCAGTGATGCAGCCACAGCACTATGCAAAATTCCTCTAAATTCAGTGAAGCCACTTTCAAAGGAAGGCAGTTTTGAGCATAAATCTACTTATAAATATTGAAAATCACACATAATATCAACAAAGGAAAAATCATATGATTGTGAGCATAAACATTTACATGAACTACCAGAAAATTTTTTTTCTGTTTTGTTCATTCTCTGAGGGATTTGAAGTGCTATTTTTTTTACTGGGTGAGGGGAAAGTTTTTAGAGAGTAGGTAAAACCAGTCCTCAGGGACTCTTTACTCACAGATTTCTTCCACCAGAATTTTTTTTTTAATAGGAGTAGAGTTTTCCATGTGTCTCTGCCTCCAGTTTATCAAATTGTCCCTTTCGCTGCATGTACAAATAATTCTCACCATGAACGAGTGGAAAAATGCACTACCCAACCAGAATCACTACAAAAACTGGTTTGCAAGATGAAAACATGACTGACAGCTCTATCTTTTATTTCTTTCCTAAAAGATTCCTAGTTCAGGTTCTCAAGTGCTGGGTCTTTCACTTATTCCAGAAATGGGTGCAAATTTACACACTGCAACTGTTTATTGATGCATAACCAAAATGTTTAGTGATATTTGATGCCTATTGGACTATTTTCAATGACATAATCCCAGACTAAAAAATCAGACTGAAGTCTGATTTTGCAAGATCTTAGACAAGCATTGTACAAAAATCTGTGGTGCTTGTAAAGAATTTGTATGGATATAGAAACTAAAAAAAGGCTATGTAAGAATTTCTGTTTCTTTTGTATGATAGAGAAAGCTGCTTTTTGGAGCATTGCTTACAAATGCAAAATAGAGCCTCAGCTTTCAAACCTCTCAGAGCAAATGGACATAAGTTCATTTTGGATGTCTACCTTTTATCCTCCTGAGTTGAAGCTAATGAGACCCACCTGGTCTGGTTGCTGGTAAGGCACAAGCAGAAAAGCCATTCATATTTATGCAGACTCCTGGAAACTGACACAGTTTGTCACTTCTCAGAAGTCAGGTTCAGAAATTTTCAGGCTGATTCTACTTTGTTGAAACTGGCAGAAAAATTCAACAGATTTGGATGGACAATCAATATTTGGATATTACTGCAAAACTGAAGGCATTTTTTAAGACCATAACCCAGTATATATCATACTGACAGACAATTTACAAAATGGGCATTGTTCAGTTAAAATATGCATAAAGCATTGTAGGCTATATAAAATATTTATGGTCCAGATGCTAATGACAGGTAGAGGACCCCTCTGGGGTAGAAAGGGTCCAGTCTAGAAGGAACACAAATGAAAAGCAACATGGAGGATAAAAGAGCTGATATCAAAATAGGAAGGATAAGGCTACAAGTGGATGTGACTGACTGCCTAGAAAATAATCTGATTCTCTGCTGTAGGTTCATAAATTCCAAAGGTATTCATGCCATGAGCATGTTGTTCTGCTGTGCACACCGCAGATTAAAACAAATGCATAGAGCTAGATTACTAGTTCAACAAGTAGGAATTAGAGCTATCTAGAAAGAAAAAAAAGGGAAAAAAAAGAAAGATGTTAAAGTTAGGATATAGTATGTTCTTGCAAAAATAATATTGAACCATGACAAGAAATTGGACCAAACCAGCTATGCAATTGTAGGTTTATTAGTTTCCTCAACCCTAATTCTAGACTTTTCCATGACTGTACTGAGTAACAGACCTATACTCAACCCATCCTTAATGACAAAGGCCACAAAAATAAGCTTTGAAAAAATCATAAGAAACATGATGGAGACCAAGATATGAAAAAAATATCTGAGGAAAGAGAATCCATTTCTACTTCCTTTTATTTCAGTCCAGAAGGATCCTGCAGTTCTCCAACATCATGCAAGTTTTCTCCTTGTTTCCTGGGCTAAATTAAAGCTGGGAATTGAAATTCATAAGGTAGAATGGGAACAAATTTCTGCAAAAAAAGTTTTACAAACTCATTTAAAGTTTTCTCTCTATTTTACTTATATATATCACCTCCTTATTTTTTTATCTTTTTATTTATTTTGTTTTAAAAATAGTATTGTTACATATCTAAGCTGCATAGGACTGAATGCAATGTTGGAGCAAGACACACAGAAGATGCAGGACAAGATATTTCTGTTAAACTTACACTACATAGAGATGGAGTGTAAACGGGACATGATTCATTCATGAACAGAGCCTTTAGTCTGATTTGTGGCAATAAGTATGCTGTCATAAGCTTACTTATTGCTAAGAATGTATCACATTACCTTAGCTGTAATTATGAAAATTCCTTCTCTATCGTACAAGTGAACTTGATTTCAAGTGCCAAGAATCTCCCCAATGAGCTTTCCCATCAAATATTTCATAACTAAAACGTTAAATACATCTGCTAAAAGAGGACAAGTAATAGTATAATCCATTTTATTTTAAAAAGGCATGCAATTTCAGAAAGTACTAATACTAATAATACAGCCACCTAGTCTGAATGTGATACTGTAAAATACCTTACCTGCCAGTCTGCTTATCTAGCATCCACAGTAGCTGTACAGACATATGGCATTGCTTAACACAAATTGCTTAACTTTAGAACTAAAGTATTTGAGATCAGCTTTAAAAGAGTCCAACAGAAAATGATAATTACTGCAATAAATACTGATTTTCTTCAGGGCATCCATGTCAGACTAGAAAAAAATTCACTGTCTTAACTCTACTTAATTAGGCAATTCATGTTTTCTGCATTGAAATGGGGCAAAAGTAGCCTGCAAATTTATTAATTAACTAATTGTATTCTGACATTTCTGACAGAGCTATCTTCTGGAGAGAAGAAGGTAAAAGGATGAAATTTTGCCATTTAACACAGCAGAAGCTGAATGATGAAACTATCTTTCTTGATAAATACATTAATTTTTCACTACTGCAACTGAAGCTGTTACAAAAGAAGCAATTACAGTCAGATCTCTCATCCCCATTAGCAATATGTATTTTAGAATTTTTCTAATTAATATATTATTGGCTATAAGGGTAAAAATGTTGAAGTAGGTACATTGTGCTACTTTCAGAATGTGTCAGTATATAGCAAGCTTTGTATCTAGAGAAGAGTATAGCACAAATACCAATTTTAGCAGCTGATTTTTAAGTAGACTGGTTTGTTTGCTCTCTCTTGCCCATTACTGGGTTCCATTCAGTTTGCTTTGAAGTTTTGGGCTCTGGCAGCATTGAGAGTCCCTTATTTTCAGGTAGTTTTACTACTGCAGCACAGCAACACCATGGATATAAGTGATTGGGAAAAACTCCTGCTGGTGTGAGAACCAGTCCAGTGCCAGGACTTGCAGATCACAAGTTTGAATGGATATGTGTTCAGTGGAAAGCCAGTGTAAAGTGTGGTACTTTGATTAGGTGTATTTTACTTGCTTTAGTTTCTGCATTTACACAAATAACAGAATCCCATTCCCTTTATGTCTGATAGTGCTTTCTCTCTTCTCTTTCACTTGTAATTTAATGAGATCATTACATTCCTTGCATGGTGAAATTAATCTTCTCTGAATCCAGTCTTGATAGTCCAAATCCGACTTTCACCTTGGTAAGAGCTCTTTTAGTCTTTAATGACCTTTTCCTGTTCATCCTTATTCCTGTTCATACAATAAGTGTCTTTAATGCCACTGATGATGCAATCCCTTTTGCTCTATTGTTTCTGTGACTCATCACATGGGGAAAAAAGCTAATCCTCATAAATATTCCTTGGCTCTACAAGGAAAGGCTTTTCTTGAAAAAAAGCCTTCTGAAAATGCTTGAAAACATTGCAGAAGTTGAATGTAATGCTAAAAATTATTGAGATTAGATTTAAGAATCAAATAAAAAATGTGTCATATGGCAGAAAACTATTTTTGGAATTTGCAAACAAACACACATCTTAAATTTTTCTTCAAATCTTGTCAGTCTAACTCAGAAGATCATCAGAGAGCAAGGTAGGGTTATGATATGTAAATTAAAAAATTATTCAATGCGGGAAAGCAGATTTCTAGGAGGAAAGGCTGGAAATCCATTAAGTGAAAAAAACCCTAAACAAAGTAGAGGGGGGAACAATACGGCAGAGACCTGTACAATCATTAAGGATAAAGTGTTTAGGGAATGATTACCTGATTTCACCTGAGAACTAGCAAGCTTTCTGAGAAACAGATTTAGCACAAACACGTCATGCAAATAAAGGTATATAATCTTTGTCTCAGAGCACTGTTAAGTACCAACTCAGAAATGATTCAAGCAGTATAGGACTAGGTATGGTATGTATCCTTCTGGATTCCCAGTTCTCAACATAATGTTGACATGGCCAAAGAGGACCTAATTTTTAATCAACTCAGACATCCCATAATTTACCAACAAGAACAGCCAATTACTGGAATTTTCTCAAAAATCATGGTTCTCATGATTTCTTATGTTTTATTACAAAGTAAGGCCTGAAAAATTATTTTTCTTCCCATATGCTTGAAGGTTACATCTTTGATCCAGGTCTCAAACTCATTTTATTTGGGTTTTTTTTGGTTTTGTGGGTTTGGTTTTTTGGGTTTTTTTAAATCCCTTGGGATTTGGAATTTTATGATATTTAAGGAGGCTTCAAAATCCAAATAAATCCATGATTCTATGACACAACACAAGAAAAAAACATAAATATTATATGTATCTGAATTCCAACTCTCATGTTTATTATTGTCTTCTCAGAGACTGTGGAAACTGCCCAAGTCCTGTTACTCATGCTGATAATTTGGGCATCATTTGTGCAGAGTCCTCTCCCCAAGGCCTCAATTCCAGGCTTTAGTTAAGTGTGATGGTTCTTCCTGTGTAAGGAAAAAATCTCCAATATACTTTCTTATCTGTTCACCCTCATATCTAAACCAACCTCCATCCTGATTACTGAGACATCATCTTCCATGACCCTGTTAAATAAAACCTTGCCCTCCTCATATCCTTCATAATGCTACTGAAAAGATACAATGTATTGCTTTTATGTGTGATCTTTGTCTATTTGTAATACAAGACACTCACAATGTTATTGCTAATAAAAGTAACAATAATATCATGGTAAATATAGTAATAATGTTTAAAAGTAATTACATAATATACATCATCACACAAATCTCAAGAAAAGATCTATGCTCTTTCCAATTTTATTAAGGTAGACCCAAAAATGACTTGACTACCTTCTCTGTATCTTCTACCAGGAGGAAAAATCACCATCTTCTAATCTTGACTGACCAAAAGACCCTAGAGCAGACAATTAAAAAATTCCTAGGGATTTTCCTAAGAATTGTCTAATGCTGTTCTGGTTCTTGTACCTATCTAAACTTCCAGGTTGATAAAGGACACATCTTCCCCTGGAAAGGAAATAATGCTTATTTCTGTTGTTCTAACTCTTCATCTTGCTCTTCAGCCCATTTCAGAATCACAGTACCACATAATCATTTGGGTTGGAATGCACTTCTAAAGGTCCAACCAGTAGGTCGTATTGCTCTAAGCCCTCTCCAATCTGGCCATGAGCAATCCCAGGGATGAGATGTTCACAGCTTCTCTGGGAACCTGCACCAGTGTCTTGTCACATTCATTGTAAAAGAACTGTTCCTCATTCACAATCTGCCTTTTGCAGATTAAAACTGTTGCCCCTCATCCAACCACAGTAGACCTTGGTACAAATTATTTCTGTTTTGTCTTTAGTATGAGAATGATGATAATAACCCACACTGTTTCAGTTGTCATTTGCACTAAGTAAATTATTTGTCATCTTCTCATGCCCTGCAAGAGATATGGTTGGGAGAAGCTGTGCAGGGAAGAAACCAGGATAGCTGACTCAAAGTGGCCAATGTGATATTGCAATGCTGTATGGCAGTATGCTCAGCATATAGGCTAGCTGAATTGTCGAAGTGTCAGGCTGGACATTAGGTACTTGGTGGAGAGAAATTCTTCTCATTTGCATAATTTTTCCTGGGATTTGTTAGTCTCTCTTTATTTTTCTTCCTTATGTTCCTTTTGATTACAATTCAAAACCCACCTGGAATCTTTCTTGCTCAAGTTGTTGTAGGTGAACCTACTTGGGCAGGCAGATTGGATGAGATGATCTCCAGAGGTCCCTTCCCTTCCCTACCATTCTCTGATTCTGTGTAACTGCTTTATTGTTAGTGTCACTATTAATTATTATTATTTAATATAAATTGTTAATAGTAGGATTGTTTTATTTCAATTACTAAACTGTTCTTATCCCAATTGATGGCTATATGTTGTTTTACATTAGACTACAATAAATACTCAGGCACAACTTGCCCTCAGTGAAGCCATTTTGTCTGTCTCTAATCCCCTTCTCCTCTTCCATATTTTAAAACATTTCTTTCAGGAGGTTTTGTTCCATGATCTTAAGGGTGCAGAGGTTGCAGAGGTGAGACTGGCTTGTCAGTAGTTCTCACCATTCTCCTGTTTACTCTTTTTAGAGACTAAGGCAATTTTTCCTTTTCTCAAGTCACTGGAGACTCATCTTGACTTCCACAAGTTTTTGAATACAATGAAGAGTGGCTTGGAAACTATGTCAGCCAACTCTCTCAGGACCATAGCACACATCTCATCAGGTCACATGGACTTATATATGTTCAGGTTCCTCAGCTGGTCTTGAACCTGATCCCACTTACAATGGGAGGAACTTAATTCCCCAGCTTCCTTCTTTGAGGATCAAGGATCTGAGAAGTGTGGTAAGAGAGATTACTGTTGAGCAGTGAAGGAAAATATTGAAGAGTTCCTAAGTCTTCCTCATGTCAGTTCATTCTCTGGTCTTATTTAGCAGGGAGCTACTTTTACATTAACTCTATTTGTGATGTGAAGTGATGTAAAATTGCATGAACCAATATGCAATTGGAAGACCTTAAACCAAATACTCTGATTTGCATTGAATAAAATTTGCAGTTTCATCACCAGCAAACTGCATTTCTTAAATTGACTGATACAGACTCCTGAAACTCTAAGCTTACAATCAAATGAGGAGTAAAATTATGTGTAATGAATTGATAATACTGTGCATTGTAAGTAATTGAAAACAAGAGCTTTAATGTGCAACTAGTTGAACAATTCTGAGATCATATCACTTTGCCTTGCATCGTTTTAAAAACTGAGGCAATAAAGCCTTTTAGACAATCTGGCAATAATAGTTTTGAGGAAACTTAATGCACTGGCATGAATCAGTGACTATTATGAAAGCCAAATTAGCATAGGTAAACCTGCAGAAAGGCAATCTGCCTGCAACATCAAAAATGCCTTTAATAAGGCCTTTTTTAAATTATTCATCCATGTTTATTTCTTTTTAGATCTATGTGAAGGAAAAAAAAAGTGGAAGGGTTAAATAGGAATAAATATCAAATTATAGCAAATAATAACTTGTATTTTAAGCCTGGAGCCAGTAGTTTGACAGCCTTCTCTAACATCACTTTGCTGCTTCCAAGAGATGACATGCTGAGCTTGTGACAGCTAGAAAATACATAATGAGAAAAAAAAATCAACAAAAAAGTTTTGACAATATCTGAAGGCCTTGTGATACCAAAAGCCAACAAGAACAAAGGGAAATTATCCTGTTACCTTTCTGTTTAAGTTTATTATTCCTCATAAACTTTTAACATCTCCGAATGAACTCTTTCCAGGCTAAATTCATTTGTTATGACAGATCCCACATTTCCTGGGAACTATTAGAAGATTTACTTTATATAATTGTTCCCAACAGCTATGATTAAAAAAATAAATCTAAGAGACATAAGACAAAAGAATTGCTATAACAGGTCAGGCTAAAGGTCTGCTTAATACAATAACCTGTCCCCAGCACCTGCTAGAGGAGGAAGTGGGCATAAAACAGGAGATGCATAGAACAAGCCTGGCACACCGCCACATCTTCCAGCAGAGATAAACAGGGTTTTCCTGGGTATGGGTTGCATGACATTTGCATTTAGTAGCCAGGGGTAGCTTTACCATTTCCTAAAGTTAACCAAATTTAACATATTCATCCCCACTGCCTCCATGGTTCCCCATGGCAATGACTCACACAACTCAGCAAGGAGTTGTGTGAAAAAGTACTTCCCTTCTGCTCATTTTCAGCCTGCCGCCTGGTTATTTCTTACAATAAAAGAACCAGCAGGAGCACAATGAAGCTGCAAATAATTGTTTCTTATACACCTACTTGCTGCTAGAAATCACCTCTCAGCTGCTAGAGTAGCAGCAGATATTTTGTCTTTTGCTCCTTGTTACCCTAGGTCTGTCAGCTTCCACATAGCAAAAATCACACTGCAACACAAGGAGGCTCTAAAAACAAACAAACTAAAAAAGTACTGAGTATCTGAAAGCATTACAGATACATAATGACCTATTACAGGACTTGAACTCTACCACTTCCAGGGTAACTTCTCTCTAGCTTGGGAGTGAATTTTCTACTCCTCATTGTGCATGGTATGAAATCAGCAGGATAACATAAAATCATAGAATGTGTTGGGTTGGAAGAGATATTTAAAGGTCATCTGGTCCAACCCCCCTGCAGTGCACAGGGATCTTTAACTAGGTCAGTTCACTCCGAGCCACATCAAGCCTGGTCTGGGATGTGTCCAGGGATGGGACCCTCACCACCCCTCTGGGCAACCTGTGCCAGTGTTTCACCACCCCCACTGTAAACTTCTTCCTAATGCCTGATCTAAACCTATCCTACTCCAGTTTAAAGCCATTGCTCCTCATGTTATTGCTATTCCTACATCCAGGGAAGTATGTAACTTTTGAAGCCATTTCTAAGTTTCTTACCCATTGTTCACAACATCATTGCTACACTGTAATGACCAAAAAAAAAAATGCTTTTTTAGGTCTGCTATAAACCTATCACCTCCTAGAATCAAAGAGAATTGCTGGCCACTCTTCATCTCATTTTCTCTGGAATCAACCTCCATGTGCCACAAAATCTGCACTCATTGTGCACTCTCTTAAGAGTAGATACGAAATTCTTTGTGCCCCTCTTTATCACATACCTGCCAGATAGATTANCTATCACCTCCTAGAATCAAAGAGAATTGCTGGCCACTCTTCATCTCATCTTCTCTGGAATCAACCTCCATGTGCCACAAAATCTGAAGCACTCATTGTGCACTTTCTTAAGAGTAGATATGAAATTCTTTGTGCCCCTCTTTATCACATACCTTCCAGATAGATTACATTCCACTGGTCAAAGTAAAGAGAAAGCACATTCACTGCTAGGCAAAATATATTGGTTTTAATGTGCTGTTGGTTATGGCTGTAACGTAGTCAAATAATTCTTATTTTAATATTCATCCTTCAGCCTGGACTTAATACCAGCCTGGTCAGACAGAAATTGTTATGTGCATACCCTAACACCATGATTTAGCACACATGCCAGGATTTTCTTAGTTAAACTTGGGAAATTTTTGAGGAAACCTGCAAATATTTAGATTAAAATTTTCTGGTATAGATAAAACCCTGAATTTTCATTCAAAATGTACAGTATTCATAGCTGTAAACACCTGTTGTAATTCTTCAACAATCAAGTTGTTATCATTTCCTATACATCTTTGTTATCTTTCAGATAGGTCAAGTGCAAATTGTCAGAAGAATATTGAGCATGAGAGTCTTCTAATCTCCAAAGCCTCTTTCCATCTGTCTTGTAGCAGTAAGATTGCTCTTTCTCTCTCTGGCTTAAATAAGTCACATTAATATCTAGTTTTGGTTTTTAGAATGTATTTATAAATACTTAATAAAAATCTCTAGATCTATTGTTTATGAAACAACTATAGACATTCTTAATGGGATAGAAACTTTACAGAGATTCTTGGCCAAATTTTTGATTTGCCAAATTTGTATGAGTTATTTCTAGCTGTGCTTTTAAGCCAGGACTAGTTCAGACACAGTCTTATCCAGTCCTGTTTGCGTATGCAGTTTCTGAGGAATGAATGTCAAAATTTAGAAGGGTCTACAGGGAAGAGGAATTAGTGTTTTGAAATTGAACATGTAATTGCACTAATACAAAAACCTGAAAAATATGAGGCAAATTCTAGCAGGAAATTCCCAGGATCAGACAGCTTCCTTCCCAGTTCAATCAGTTAAAATAAATCCTAGAACCACAAATACACATATGCAAAATTTAAAAGGCATTGAAATTGTTATTGAATAAGAAAGTAATATATGCCCAAATAGCACCATACTGCTATGTATATATATACATGTGGTGTATTTCTAAATCAGTTTACCTGGTTGATGCATTAAAGAAAAAGAAACAAAAACATCTGCATTTTTGCTCACAGAAATTAGACTTGCACATAAAGTAATCAGATGCTTACCTAGTCCTATGCCTGTTGGCATTCATTCCTTTAAATACATGCATTTAGTAATTTGGTTCATATAAATGTTTCTGATAAACCATTTTGGTAAAGCTGAAAAGCAGTACTATGAACTCCCTATAAGCAATAGTAAAAAGTCAGACACATTGGCTCATTATTTCATAGATTGCTTTTCTCTACAAATGTAAAATAACTTGTTTCACAATAATAGCTGAAAAATTATAAAGGAACTATATTAGTGGGTTTATTTTGAAATATCTTTGCTGCAAAGGTAAGAAGCCAGGCACCACAACGTTTTCTGGAGATTTAGTTGTTCTTTTCTAATCCTTTTATAAAACATTTTCTACATCTATCACCTTTTCTGAAAATACTGAGTCTTCGAATCTTTTCATCAAAGAGAAAGCACAGCCTGACTTTTTCCCAAATATAGAGAAATTGAAGATAATGTAAAGAAAACTGAACATTAAGTGACAGAGACAAAGCACTTGGTCATATTGCGGAACTGGGAAAATAAATAAATATTCATTATATCATGGTATCAATAAATACACAGGTACTTTTTTTCTGTGCAATGCTAAGTAGATAATCTTCAGAATATTGACTGAATACCAATTTATTTTGAAAATTGAGTTTTCAGCCAATTTACAAGAAGAAACAGAATATTTTCTCATTACACAACTCATTAGCAATCAAAACTGAACAGTGAATGTGACATTACTCTCACAGTTAGCTGTGAGATTAGGTAAAGCACTTTGACCCTATTGGCTGATTTGCATCTGAGGAAGTTAATTTCCCTGGAAATAATTATTTTTACCTGTTAGGGAGATACTGCAGTTTCAACAAATATTTGTTGCAATGCAAAGTTGGGAAGTTTGCTGCCAAAAATACTGGAAGGGCAGCTGTTGCTCAGCCTAAATGAGGAGGTGGTAGCCAGGAGTGGTGATGGAGCACAGAGGTGGTCAATAGGTTGCAGCACCTCTGCAGGTCAGAGGAGCAGACACCAGTCACTATCTGTCTCTTCTGTGAACTGTCTGCTGCAGCCATTTTAATCACCATTTTCCTCTCTACCTGTTTACTTGGGTCTATGTAAGGGCCAAATATATCTTATGAGTCATAAAGTGCACATATTTTTAGGCACGTACTCTGAGGTGCAAAGGAGAGCAGAGGAAATAGCAATAACAGTAAAACCTGCAGCAACAAGTATGTGTTAGTCTGACATTAATGGGTACAGTATGGATTTTGTGTCATTTTGCCAGAATGGAGCAGGAGTGTCAAGGCAAATTCAATTTGCCACGATGCTCTTGCATGAATATCTGCATAACAAAAAGGTCAAGTGGTCCAAAAGGATATCTTTTAATGTGTTAGAGCTGAATAGCCATGTGCAGTCTGCCTAGCAAAACACACTATTTCCTACCTGGCTTGCCCCTGCATTAAATAAGACGGACTAAATTCTACTGCTCTGATCTTTTCGGTTACTCCTTTTTTCTATTAGGAAATTAGAAGTGAAAATGGCTCTGGAAGAGATGATTTGTGACAGCCATGGCAGATTGTGCATCTGACAAGTATAAGCTCTAAGAATAAAAGAGCTTTTGATAATTTTATTCCAAGTGACATTCAATGGGATTTAGGCTTCTACATTACTCAGACACTTCTGAAATTTTTCCCCATAAAAGGAAAAAAAAAAAAAGAATCCATTCATCAGATGAGAAAATCATAGTCTTTGCTCCAAGCTGCAAGAGTCTTCTCTGAGAGACAGATTCAAGAGGCATTGGTGGTTATAACAAAAATGACACAGCAAAAAAGCCTCCCAAGCTGAGGCAAAATCTTCCATATTGCAGGTTGTTTGGGGACTTCACTTTGAAATGCCTGATGATTTTTTTCCTTCTCATGGGAATATTGAGGGAATGGTTTTTTAGACTCAAAAGTAAGCATAAAGAAAGAATAAAGGTGGAAGGGGCAGGAAAAGAAGAAAATTTCTAAAAAAAATTTACTGAATGTTCTAGTGGAAGTGGATCGTATTTCATCTTGTACTTTGTTTTAAAAGTATCTTAATGAATCACAATCCAGTCTGACCTTCCTTCTACCATTAAAAGTGCATCAGAAATCCAAGAGATTTATTTCCAGATAGCAAGTTCTAGAATAGGAATGTGGTGGAGAATATTCAGGCTTTGCAATCACACTGATAGATAAGATGCATAAACTGAAAAAAAATTCTGCTCTACCCATAAAATTCTTAATCTCTTCAGGTCCCTTTGGGCCTGTTTTTTTGTTGCTCTTTGCCTTATGGATTTACTTACACAAGTACAGAGTAAGTGTAAGGTTAGGGCAAAGACAAATTAAGTCTTTTTAACTATTGAGAAAAGCCTGTGCAGTGGAAAACTGGTTGATATTTTCAAACTAAGGGATTTAGCCACACAGTTCCCATTGAAATTAATTAGAAGTGAGCAGTTTATTCTCTCAGCTTGCCTTGAGAAGCCTCAAGCACTGAGTATAAATGAGAAAAGGAATGGGAGGAGGGGAAGAAAGTGAAAGCCCCATAAACCTTTTAAACAAAACTGGTCTAAGCAGAATGTGTGTTTCTCTTGTAACAGCCAAAAGATTTGGATGCTTGCTGTAATATGATGCATACCAATACACAAAGCTTATGAAGAGTACTCAAGCCCCTTGTGTTACTTTATAATTGTGAATTACCTCATAATCTATCCATTTGAATAACAGGCATACAAAAAAAACCCCTAGAAAAATCTTACAAGTAGGATTTCAAGCTTGTAATTTAAGGCTGTGTGTTTTTTCTCAGAATAAAGTTAAATATTAAGTGTTAATTTGGCTACTTTTACTGCCAGTTAATTGAAATAATATAATGGCACTACATATACATATGTCTTTAAATGATTAAAGCCTCCTTTCCTTGGAAATTTAAAGAGAATATTGAATTTATTTGCAGCAGAAAGGTATGAAAATGCCCTAACCTTTACTCATGCAGTTGTCCAGCCAAAGGGCTGCCTTTTAGTAATTTTCTATTTCCCTTTGGAAATACATCAGTATATTTATTATTTTTATTAGATTAAACTGTAAATCAAAGCAGATTGGATTGTGTCTCTTCATCTTTAGTAATAATACTATAGCTTCTCAAACAAGTGTCATTGTCATTGAACTGATCATCTGTGGAGGTAATACCTGAGACAGGGTTTTCCATTGGAAGTGATGACCCCTTTACAGCTGCCACCTCAGATAAGCCCCAAACTGAGTTTCACAGGGGATTCAGGGAAACATCGATGTTGCACATACTTTGCTCATTAATTTAAAACTCCATTCACATTCCCTTAAAGTCCCAAGCCTTTTATTTATTATACTTTTTTTAAAAAACAGGAGTTTGAGTGGTCAGTCAGGAGCTGGGTGAAACTTTCACTTCAGTTTTGTGGAAGACGAGAAGCATCAGCTTAGAGTTCGATTGCATTTTGAACTAAATGTGTCTGTTTTAGCCAGTTGTTCAAAGCACTGAAAATTTCAGTCATTATTCCCATTTTAATAAGTGCATCTAACTGAAATAGGAGAAAACTTATCAAACAATACAAAGCCTCTGAAAAAAAGGACTCATTATAAAAGAAGAATGTAATAGAGCATGCACTGAGGATGGAATAGTGTAATAATTTTTTTTACTATAAAAATAATGGTTCTCCTAAAATCATGGCTGATGGCCTCAAATTTCCTTCTTCCTCACTTTTCTTATTTTCTGGGTTGATGGCAGTGTTTTCTGAAATCCAGTAATCATAAGATGCCTATGGAAATGCATCTTTAGGCAAACCTTTCTGAACACCTTTCAAATATCTGCAAGGATTGCAGAGCCACATTCAGAGCTACTGCATTACATTTAGTCCATTTAAGTAGAGCACATACTATCATTTTTATTCACCTTTTAACTCTTACTGACATGTTATCTCCATTAGACAATGACAACAGCACTGATAATGACCTTTTATGCAAAAGCCAAAAAAAAAAAAGAAATTATTCTAAGTAAACTAATGCTCACTCTGAGATGATGGGTTTCAACAACACATGCATGGAATGTCTTAATCTACTTCTTCCTCCAGGCTTCACGTTAACAAAGTACTATCTCTATTTTGCCCATGGGTCCACACCATCACAGGTCAGACCTATATTTTTGGCTACTTTTTGTGCATGACCATAGCTAGTTATGCAAGTGTATTACAAAATACTGTGTAAGAAAAATGAGTGTAAGGATCATGAGGTGGTCCCTTACAACCTCTTATGATATCAGCCTTTTTGAGAAAAAATATCATGTATCAACTATTGAAAAGTCTTTTTTTATTGGTAGCATTTCATTGGCTTTTTCTAAAACTGATATTTATTAAATGGGTTCTGTACTGGGACAAAACATTGCTAAGGAGAAGGTAATTTGATTTTTGAAAAGTCCTGAAGCAATGACAGCTGTTACATCAGATAGACATTAACAGGCAGCTTTAAAGGTAAGGCAAGAAGGTTTGAACATATGAGATTTTACAAACTCTTAGGAGCTGAAATAAAGCCTTACATTTTCATAATTCTTTTGGAAAAGAATTCCTTGAAAAAGAAGAAAATAAGGTACAAACTCCACAGTGTGGTTATTTACATGCTACACTGTAAAAAAACAAATGAATGATGCCATCCTGGCCAGGAAGACATCATCATCTATAAACCTCACATTGATTAAAAACGTTGTGATAGAACAGGGCAAAAAGAGAAGGCTTTGCAACAGTAAACTTACTAAATTTAATGGAATATTTGATGCTTCCTGTTATCATTTTCTCCTTTCCTATTTTATGCTGCTGTGATGCAAAGAAAAGTCTTGACTGTGAGCATCTGGAAGAAACAAGAGGTAGAAAGGTTTTGGCATAATGGAATAGGGAATACATTATAAAGGAGGCCAAAGAAACCTCAAGGAACTCAGAGAAGTTCTGGAGGAATTAAGGGATCCTAGAACTTAAAGCTAAGCAATGAGATCTGATAGACACATCCAAATGCATCTTTGCAGAGGAAATACAGTGCAAAGACAGAAAAAAAATAGAAGGTGGTGTAATATGGGATGGTCAGTAAAAAGTTAGACGTTTGGTGAAGTGAAAGAAAACAGAGTTGACAGCAAAGACGAGGGGGATAGAGTACCCTGTGGAGAACCAAACAGTATTTTGATCACAGTTACAGTGATTGGTGGACTTCCAAATGGAGTCAGCAAGGAAATATCTGCAAAACTTCCACTCCTCCACAACTGCAAAAACAATCACAGCTGACTGTCATAGATGACATCTTTAGGAATAAAGTGCCTTGGCAATTTTATCTATCCAGATATTCAGTTTCAAGACAATTGAGCTGATCTTGAGGCTGTTAGTCAATATATAAAAAAAGAGTAAGAGAGGCTCAGGACTGGGCAGAGAGAAACAAATCTGGAGAAAAGAAGCAGTTTCACAAGTCCTGGACAATAACCATATCTGTTAAAAGCTTTAACACCATCCTGCTGAGATGCAGTATAGAAGAACAAAAAACAAGAAATAGCAGAACTCTCAGTAGATGTTTCACAGAGAGCTTGTATGAATTTTTACCATTCTGCAGTGCTTATACAGCTGAACATGCAGAGCAGGCTGCTCCAGTTTCCACACTTAATGAGCTTGCTTTTTGACCCCTGTATGACCCTGTTTAAGTATTTTTTTCTTTCAACAGAAGTCAGGATGCTTGCATCTAATAAGTTCAGCAGAAAAAAATCATATCATTTCTTGGCTCAGAAAAATTCAGAGTTGTAGGTTATTTGCAATTCTTTGTCATGGACATACTGTTATAACTTTGGGCAATGCACAGCTTCCTTTTGCCTCTGATACCCTATTTTTGAAAAAAGAACACTTCTTCCTCCAGTTAGGCTGTTGAAATTAAACCCTTTGATTGTCAAGTACATTAAAATAGTGGCATTTAAATTCCCTCAAAAGTTCTTAGTTTTGGTAAAATTATAATTTTTTCTTGATGACACAAGGATAAGAGCCAGATTGAAGGTGGAGGGCCAGGGGAAGAGAGAAGCAGAGATAAAAAGAACTTGGACAGTAAGAAATTTCTGTATGTATTTTGCCATTTGCACTGGCAAAAGTTTTTTCTCAACATCTCATATATTGAAATTTCTTCCTTTTCCCCATCTGTAGGTCTTTGTCAACCTTTCTTCTGTTTCCTGAGTGCATGTCAGTTGCTAGTCATCACATCATAGCCTCTAGAAGATTTCCAGAGTTCTACAATAACTTTCCAGCATGTTTTGATGAGAAGAAATTCAAAATAGGTTGGAGACAGCATAAGGGGGGAAAAAAAAGCAAGACAAAACAAAAGGAGGGTAATGAAGGAAGGCATACAGGAGAACTGATGGCTGGGTAGGAGCACTGGGTCCAGTTCTGGGCTCCCCAGTACGAGAGACATGGAAAGACTATTAATGGCAACTGAGATGAGTGAAGGACTGGGGCATCCTATAACAGCTGCAAGAAACAGGACTGTTCCCAGAGAGTCTGTGGAGTCTCCACCTTGAAGATATTCCAGAAGACATCAGGGCATGGTCCCGAGGGCATGGTTCTCTAGTTGGTCCAGCCTGGACTGATCTGCCCTATCTGGACTGATCTGTCCCTTCCTACCTCAGCCACCCTATGATTCTGTGGCTGAGGCTGGCAGCTGAAAGATAACGAAGAAAACTTAATGTCAAAGGAAAATTTTAATAGTCTGCTAGAGTTCCTGCAAAGGTGTACAGATTGAGGAGTACATAGAGTTTTAGTACCTAGATAAAGCAAAAGTTTTAGATAAGAGGTCTCAAAAGGGTCAGATATTGAATTACATATGCTTCTTTCAGGACCTCTAACAAAAAGGAATTTAATTAAGAGAAACACAAAGGAGATAGAAGGATTAGCTGCCAGACTAGCAAATAGTTTCATGCAGTTAAAATTAGTAGGATACCAAATGAAGTGGAAAATTACTGCAGCTCAGTGATATTATTGCTCATAAGAAACAGAATTTTAAATTAATAAACCTGAGTATATTACTCTACTGTACACTGTGCAATAATGAGGGATGCTGATGTTACACATGCATCAAATGTCAGAACATGATGTGACAGAACAGTGCATGGTAAGGCACAGGTATATGTGGAAGCCTGGAGGAAGATCTCCCCTGAAGAAAACTTCTAGTGTGAAATCACCCTAAGGATCTCAAGGAAACTCTGGAATTAATTTTAAAATTGTGAGTTACGGAAAGAAAAAAGGATTAAAAGAGTAGGTACACAATAGATATTTTTCTTCCTAACCTCTGCTTCTTAGAAGGAGACACCAATTCTTTCTGACTCCCAGAGAGCTGCTTCTCTGTGTTTTCAAGAGTATCTCAGAGTGAGCAATATTAGCAGCATTAGGAAGAAGCAGAAATACTGTCTGCTTTCAAGGTGTAAAGAAAAACCCCCATTATCAGCTAAGATGTAAACTTGTTAATAGCTGATAACTTACAGTCACCATTTGGCCCCAATCAAGCAAGAAGATACCTGTAGCAACCCTCTCAAGACACTCTGCAGTCCTGGGTTTTAGCACAGTACTACCTTCCATCACTATGGATCTAAGAATAGGACTGGCACCCACTTTGTTCTTCTTCATAAGTTAGTCCCTTCTAGATTTTCATTATTAAAAAAAGTCCAAAAAAATTATACTTAACATGCTGTGATGTCTCAGTTTTTATTCACAAAACTAATTACCGAGGTCACTAGTTTTGAGCTTCTACGTGGCATATGACCAAATATATGTACTTATTTGCGTTGATTTTTGTTGCAAGCCAATTGAATTTGAAAATAATTTACATTTGCATACTTACATAATTTGACAACTTTTCTTATCCTCAAGTAACATTTTTAACTTCCTACAACAAGTCAGAAATGGCAAATAATTACTACTTACACTATGTCAGTCTGGAGGGACCACTGCAATCAAGCTTGCAAGAGAGATTGGGCCACTGTTGGAACTACCTATTTTGAGTATCTTTAAAAAGGAAAGAATGAACAGAAGTGATACAGCAGAACTAAGCAGTGACTTCCCCAATATCAATCACCAGCTTCATATCCTCTCTGTCAGGCTCATAGTGTCTCTCTAGTGGTGAGCATTTTACCCCTTAAGTTTAGCGTCAAACTTTCCTTAGTTCTTTCATTGCAATTTCTTTTTAACTTTTCAAAATATCATTTGACAAATTTTGAGGATCCAAACGCTTTTCCACAGACACGTTTGTTAAATTAATTTCTAATTCAAAATGTCATGCTTTTGCACTTCATGCATTCAAAATGTCATACACAAGTGCCATGGCAGCAGACTATGGAAATCTTGGCTTGTGGAGGGAAGATGGGAAGGAATACAGTAGCAGATGCTCACACATATTTATAGACTATTGTACATAGAGACAGACAGACATCAGGTAAGGCTAGGACAGAAAGGGATGCAGTCTTCACTGGAGACTCTGCATGCTCATTTAAAACCCTATCATTATTCCAAGGTAGAATATGACTTTAAGGTCAATATCCATAATAGCTGGAAATGTACTGTTGGACAGTCACTGTTTCCTCAGCTTCTTAATAAAAGGGTTTGCAGACCTAACCCTAACACAAGGCTGCATCTCCATTGACTGGTTCACAGTATCAAAGAATCACAGAACATCAGGGATTGGAAGGGACCTCAAGAGATCATCTAGTCCTATACCCTGCCAGAGCAGGAACACTCTGATCAGGTCCCACAGGAAGGCAGCCAGACAGGTTTTGAATGTCTCCAGAGAATGAGACTCCACAAACTCTCTGGGCACCCTATGCCAGTGTTCTGTCACGCTCACAATGAAAAATTTTTTCTTATATTTTTGTGGAACCTCCTGCGTTCCAGTTTGCACCTATTGCCCCAAGTCCTATCATTGGAGATCACTGAGAAGAGCCTGGCTCCACCCTACTGACTCTCACCTTTTACATATTCATAGACATTAATGAAGTCTCCCCGCAGATTCCTGTTCTCCAAGATAAAGAGACCCAGTTCTCTCAGCCATTCCTTGTAAGGGTGATGCTCCAATGCCTACATCATCTCCTTACCATTTTGTTGACCAGTGGCACATAACCCAGAGGTGGCCAAGGAAACACATACCAATTTTACCACTTTCTCTCAACATACTCAAGTACACTCTTTTGGTTTCTTCCATCTTCTTTGTCTAGCTCAATGGTCTAAATAAGCCATTAAAATGATCTAATGGGCACATGAACATTCCATCAGTGGCAGTGTTTAAGTCTCCCTCCATTCCATGCCCCTCTGCATCTCTTCAGGCTGGAAAATCAAATCTCCATAGCTACAGGAGTGGCCCCTGGAATGTACTGGTTGGTGGCTAAGACTTTAAGACTGATCTGCACTCTGTCGTCCTTTTCCAGGAGATACTTCAGTCCTCAGCTTCTTCAGATATACCGTTAGTGGGTTCAAAGAACATTTAAACAGTTTCTTACTACTGCTTTTAAATTTAAACAGCCACAGGTATCAGCAAAAAACCACCAAGCTTTTACCCAAGCAGCATAGTTCAATATAAAATGGGGTACACTATAAAAATGTATATGGAATGTGAAACCATCACCTTAAGTGTTTTCAGTAATGATTTTTAAGATAATTGTTTTTATATATTCTCAGTGTGAAAGAGAAACTTAAAATGTTTACTTCTCATAAAGAAACTGACAATTCCAGTAATATTTGAAGCACGAAGTACCTGTAAACATAATCTGATAAGCTGTCAGGGCACAATTGTTCTTCAGCAATTGTGGTGGTTTTTAACCAGCAAGAAAGTCCACAGTCCAGAAACTGAGTTTCTCAGTCCATTTTATCACAGCCTTGAGTGAAAATAGGATTTAGCACCCTTCCCCTTAAATGTGACTTCATGGTGGCAAAGAACAATAATGCACACAGACAAAAAGTGACAACCTTCCTCACCTTGGGGCACTGCAAAACTGTATTTCACAAGATACAGAAAGATGAGAGAAAAGGTCATTTTTTTCTGCCCTTTTTTCCTTCTTCTTCTTTTTTTTATTTTTATATTTCTAGTCCTGAAATTCATCTGCAAAGCAAGTCACACAAAAGAAAAAGAGGTCACACACAAGAAAGGGAAAAAGGAAAACATCCTTCTTTTACATGCTACTCTATTTTTTTTCAATATGTTACATTTTAGATGGTAATAAAGCCACTACTTTGCAAAATAAATTGATATTAAATTTCTTGATATTAAGGATATTGCTGCTAATAGTAAATAACAGCACCATAATAGCTGTGATTTCTCTGCAGCTGCCTAGAGTGATTCACAGAACAGCTGGTGACAGAGTTTGCGGAACAAACTCAACACCAACAGCGAGCAGAAAACTTGTGTCACAATGAGTGTTTTTATTCCTGAAATCTTCAAGATAGATGCTTCATACCTATTCCACTTCTTCTATCATACATTCATGCTTTGTAGTACCAAATTTCTGTAACATCACAAGTGAAAACTGAACTCTGATGGGAACACAAAAATAAACTGGCAGAATTTTCCTGGGCTTCTGACCTTTTCTGGTTCTCATGTGTTTCTCTCTATTGGTTGTGTGTCAGATCTTGCCCCAGAAGCAAAAAAAGAGGTACTAGTCTAAATTAAAACAAACTGGCGAATCATATTGAAATAAACCCCTAAGAATTTTCTACAAACAAATGGTTATTTGAGTCTATACATTATTAGGATGGTGTATTATGAATCTAAATGCATTACATATACATATATACGCAAACACCTACATATAGATGTATAGGTATACCTATAGACTCACATATACCTACATATGCAACCTTGTGGTCATGAACACATAGACACACTCTTAATTTATCATGCTCACACACACACATGCATTTAGCTGAAAATATTACCATCCAATTGAAGGTAAAGAGTAATCTAAGAAGCTAAACTATCAGTCTGCAGATCCCTAGGATACTTCAAATGTTCTTCTCAGCCTGGAGCATAGAGGGCTCAAGGACAGAACAGTGACACAGGCTGCCCAGAGAGGTTGTGGAATCTCCTTCCCTGGAGACATTTAAAACCCATCTGGATGCATTCCTGTGTGACCTGATCTAGGTGCTCCTGCTGCGGCAGGGGGATTGGACTGGATGATCTCCTGAGGTTCCTTCCAGTCCCTGATTTTCTCTGATTCTTTGATTCTAGGAAGTTCTGTTTATCTCAGGGGGGCTTGGACTAGATACCCTCCAACTGATTCTATGCCTCTATAATCCTCCATGTCTTGGTTTGAACTATTATATTTTGGAAGTCTTTACTGAGTAAAGAAGTCAAGTATGGACATAGGATGCCAACCAACCAAAGTGCAGAATCCAAGTCATCGCTTCCATCATGGAAAAGGAAGTAAAAGCCATGGCTGGGAGTTTGAATGTGGCCTAGTTACTAATATGAAATAAATTACAGTATTGAGAGATGTTTTCTCATTTTGCAATCAGATTTCTTTCCATTTACTTCAGTAATTCTAGGGGTCTCCAAGTGTATCAATACTACTAAGTACTGATACTTAAGAAGGAAAATAGAGAATGAGAGAATGATCTCTTGTCTTCTTATAGCAAATACTTCAGGAGTAAAGGTATAGGAATAAATGATCAATAAAGAAAAAGGTGGTGAGAGAGACCAAATACAAAATGAAAACATGAAGCATACCTTTGCAGTGAGATGTTTATGAAGTTTATAGCAAAATCTGCTCCTTGTGGTTTACTAAACTCTGATCATTTTTCTTGAAGGATTAGTAGCAATTATCATTAAGATTCAAGCATTTAACTGTGACTGCTGCAATAAATCTTATTAAAATAACTGAAACATACTTTTTTTTGCATGTGGCAACCTGTCTCTGAATCACAACCATCTGTACATAGTTATTGCCTGGTGCACACAGATGGCAGTAAAACAACTATAAAGCTATACCATTCTTTAATCATAACTTCTAACACAGCTAAACAAAGTGAAATTTGAGTCAGACCATTAGCATTTGAAAGACTATATGATCATTGTAATTAACAAATACACTTTAGCATCCTGTTATAAAATGTTTTATTGGTTTCTGATTGAAAAAATAATAACAAAAATTGCACTGGGCAACAGCTTGTTTTAATCTTTGACAGCTCATTTAGAGAAATCATATGTTAACAATAGAATCACAGTCGTAAAGTTTTTTATACCACACAGTTCCTTTACAGATTTAAAATGACAGTAAAAGGTAGTAGAATAATTTATTCCTTCTTGCTTAAGGCACAGAATCATGAATGCTTCAGGTCAGTAACTGCAGGGCTACATTAAACCCCTGTCACTCCAAATCAGTTACAAAGTGAGCATCTGTACTCTCTGCTTAGCCTTCAAGCAAAGGAAAAAAAAAAGGAAAAAAAAAAATCGGCATTACTTTCAAATGCTGGGCCTCTGAACATGAGCAGCTCTAAATGGCTTCATTTACAGGAAGCTTCTCAAATATCTTTTCTCTGCATAATACCATATATTGACTCACTCTATCCAGCACCATCTTATTAGATAGAAGGCACCTGCACATTTCTGCTTCAAATGCTTGACCTCTCACTGTGGTTTTGGATTAGGAATGAAACAGGAATTTATACTAATGGCTGTCAACTGGTTCAGGATCTAAAAAGTGCACTTACTGGACAGGCTTCAAGACCTGTAAGACTACTACCAAAATAAGCCCTCCAAAAGAAATGTACTAATATTTCCAACAGAATGCGTCTCTGCTTTACCTAATAAAACTCACTTTGTAAAGTGCTATTCGTCATTCAGCTCCCAAAGCAGCTCTGGGCAGAAAACTTATTCTGAGTTTATCACTTCATTTTTACCTGAAGCAAGACAGAGAAGGACATGGAATGACAAGCGGATGCATTGTCATGGCTTGAAAATTTTCAGCTTGTGATTTGACCAACTCACAGTCCAGAAGGTCAATTGCATCCTTTGTTGCACCAGAAAACCTGTGGCCAGGAGTCCAAGGGAGGTGATTTGACCCTCTGCTCTCATGAGACCCCACCTGGAGCACTGAATCCTTTTCTGGAGCACTACATCCCTCTCTGGAGCACTGCATCCAGCTCTCAAGACCTCAGCACAAAAAGGACACTGACCTGTTGGAGCAGGTACAGAGAAGGGCCACAGGAATGATCAGAGAGCTGGAACACTTCTTCTTTGAGGACAGGCTGAGGGTGGGGTTTGTTCAGCTTGGAGAAGTGAAGCCTGGAGACTCCTTAGCATTGTACCAATACCTCAGTTGGGTCTACAAGAAAGCAGGGGAGAGACTGTTTGCAAGGGCATGGAGCAATAGGACAAGGGACAATGGTTTAAAAATAGAGCAGGAGAGGTTTAGGTTAGACATTAGGGAAAAGTTCTTCACTGTGTGGGTGGTGAAGCACTGTCATAAGTTGCCCAGAGGGGTGGTGGAGGTGACATCCTAGAGACATTCAAGGCTATTCTTGATGAGACTCTGAGCAATCTAATATGGTTAAAAGATGTCCCTGCCCACTGCAGGGAGGTTGGACTAGATGACCCTTGAAGGTCCCATCCAACTCAATTGATTTTATGATTCTATTAATAACATGGATGTTTTTACCTCATTACAAAAGCCAAAGCTAAGGCAAGGCTCTTCCTAAATGGAAGGAGCACAAAAGTAGTCAGTTACATATTTGATTTAAGGAGAGACCACTTGTCAAGCTTTAGTGGCTTGCTGCAAACCCATTAATGCTCCAGAAATCATTTTATAGAATCCTCTGATTCGTTCAATCTCTGTGAGGAAAGTTCTCAGAGAAATCAAAACAGAGCTGGAGAAGGCAGCAGGTCCCCAGATTACTCCATTGCAAGGCTGTCAAAGCACCAGATGAAAATGAACAAATTTAGATTTAAAGTACTTAGATAGGCTGTCTTGGTATTTAAATGGATTATTCAGTCTTTTATAGTTAAAGTGTAGTTTGAGCCACAGAAGCATTTCAGAGTATAAAAAAGAGGTTTCATTACAGAATTATTCACCAATAAGCCTAAAACATTTGTCTTTCACAAGCACCTTGTACTTGCACAGCAAAAAAAGGCACATGTTTGTCTCAGTCCTTTGTCAGCTCCAAGAACAAATAATACGAGACAGATGTGGCAAATGTATATGTATCTTGTGAAGCATAATAGCAATTCCTTGATGGGCTTAGGGTAAGCAATTGCCCTCCCTGGGGCATATTTGAACTGTTTGAGATTCTTTGCTGCCAGCTACACAGCTTGCTACCTGTCAGGAACTGGAATTGGCAGAAAACAGCTGGTAGAAATCAATGGATGTGCCAGTTCTGGTTCATCCAGCAGAGATGCTGTGGAACGGTGCCGTAACTCTGAAAGGAATTAGGCAGCATGAGCACACTTTATTTGCACATAGCTTGAGTGCCTTCTCAGCCAGGGAGTATTAAGGTTCGGGTGATGTTAAGTGATTATTACATTTTAAAACCTGACATTCACATAGCAAGTTATACAAGAAATCATTTGTAAACAAGAAGAAAAGCAGTTGGCTAATAAGGCACGCCACAAATCCCTCTGTGGATCTGCAGCAAGAAATGTCAGCAGTGCTATCATATGTGTCTGTCCTGGGAACATGAAAGAAGACCTCAGGGATGCTGTGGGTCTTTGAGGACAGAAGTCTCCAAGTGTACAAATGGTGTAACCAAACACTGGCTTGATGAGTGACAATGGCTTGAATCATGGCAGAGCTTCAGTGCAAAGGTGCAGCACAGGAGAAGAGAAAACAAGTACTAGTTACAGAGAAGCCTTAGGTAAACATGGTGTTAGGACGTTGCTGGGAAAACTCCAGCTTAGTTGCAGCCTAAGTGTCAAAGGCATAAAAAGAGTTTCTACTGGTATTTGAGCAATAAAAACCCACAAGGGGAAAGTGAGGGAAGTTGCTGAAGGAAGTTGATGATTTCCAAGAGAAGATACAGATTAGGATGAGGTACTCACTGCCTTCTTTTATCAACACTGAGGCCTCCATCCTTAGCATCACAGCTTAAGAACTATGAGCAGTTGATGGATGAGGATTCAGTCAAACATTAAAGGAGAGATGATCCATACAAACCCACGGGCCTAGGCAGGATGCCTCCTAGAGAAAATGGAGATAATGTTCTGATATCCTTGTATGGCCACTCTCCATCATCACTGAAAGTTAGTGGAGATCAGGGTGATCCCTGATAAGTGGACATCAGTCATCCCAAAAAAAGGGGAATATCAGGAGAAATCCACCAAAGTTTGTCAGGAAAATTAATTAATTAACAAATTCTCCTGGATCATATTTTTGGTCTTGCTACAGAGAATAAAATTACTCAGAACAACCAGTATGAATGTTTATAGCAAGGATAAATCATTCCAGAACAACCTGACTGTTTTCTGTGAAAAATTGACCAGATCCATTGATGATGGGATAACAGCAGATGCTATCCACCTCAGCTTTCAAAGGTTTTCAATTTCAATACTCCAGCAGTATTCTTGCATTCCATGTTAACATCTTATGGTCAGAGTATGTGGAAAAATAGAAGGTTCCATAGTCATTCATGTGCTATATTGTACCTGGTTGTTGGTAATAAAAGGAGACCCATTGTCTTCTACACCTTTTACAATGTCCTGGATGAGACAGTGGGCTGACTGCACTGTCTTCAAGTCTGTAGATGGCATCAAACTGGTGGGAACCAATGTAGACTTGAGGACAGTGAGATCATATAGGGATACTAAAGGCAGATAATAGTCCATAGAAACCCTGCAAATTCAGCAGGGTTGTGTGATGCCCTGCATGTGGAAAGAAAGAATCTTTTGCATTAATGGAAGCTGGCTGGCAAGCACCTCTGTTGAAAAGGATCTATGGATACTAGTAAAGAGAAACAAAGCAAGCCTTTTCCCTCCCAACAGTTTAGCAAATAGATCAAGGAAATTACTGTTTCCCCTCAACTCAGCACCTGAAGACCACATCTGGAATATTCCACCCAGACTTGTGCGCCACAGTGAAAGAATAACTTTGATTGGAGTGCACTTGGTGGAGTGGTCAGAGGCTCAGTGAAACACACAACCTGTGAGGACAGTCTGCTTGTTGAGCCCGGAGAAGAGTGTAGGCTTAGGTGATTCAGTAGAAGCCTTTGAGTAACTCCATGGAGGTTATCATAGGAATGAATCATGGAGGTTATCATTAAATAGTCCATGGCAGGAGGATGAAAACCAATGGCTATAAACTGAAGCAAGAGAAGTTCCAACAGGATTTAAGGAAAAACGAGGACAGTCAAGCAGTGGTAGTTGTGTCTAGAGATGTGTGAATTCCATTCTTGGAAGTTCTCAAGATGTGACTATATAAACTTCTGAGACAACTTTGACCTTAAAGCTGTTGTTTTTGAACAGGAGGATGGACTAAATGATTCTTCAGAACCCCCCCAAATTCAACTATCCCATGAATTTGTAAGAAGGTAACCGTTTCATGGCTACAAATTTAAAAAAGGATTGAAACATCTTCATCACGTATCTCTCTAGACAGATTAACCAGACTGACAGATACTTAATTTATCCATCTATTTAGACATAAAATACATGTAAGCATGTAAGTTTAACTATATTAAAGCCTTCTGCTGTCAGGTTTTATCCTACAAATTGGTGTAGCATCACAGAGTGAATAAGCTTTAAAAAGAGAAGAAAGAATACCTGGAGACAGATGGAAAATTAGTTTTACAATACTTCAGTTACTTGTAATTCTCTATAAGACTCACAATTGTGTATTCTAGAGCTGCAAGTGTCATTATCACACATGATATAAGAAAAACAACACCTGCACATTGAGGGGGGGGGAAGCACTCACTTTGAAAGAAAAAAAATACAGAAAAAAATTGGATCAGATGTTTGGTTGGATATTTGAGTTAACATCACAATGAAGAATACCTGAAATTTGAATATATTATAATACTTATATAGGAGTTAAAGGTTTAAGCAAACTTAGGCAAGCCCAAAGCTAAGAAACTAGAGCAAACTTAGGACTGAAACACATCCCAGATACGTTTGGGAGCTAAGCTAAGACCATGTTAAAAATTTGCAAATGTGCAGCAAAGTGTCTGCCTTTTATATCTGAAAAGACTGACACCAGTTACACTATCTCTGTCACAGCTTTGCTTGAATGAGTATCACTTGAAATTCCTTAGAGGCAGTCCCAATAAATAATATCAGTGTGAAAAATGCACTAAGTATCTATTTGGACAGATTTTTTTATGTATGTGCATGTACTCATGTACTCAAACACAGAAGTACATGGAGAAGGAAAACAGAATTATGAAGGATGTAAGTCTTTGTAAACCCAACCTGGAAATATTTCCAGATGTTCAGAAGGAATATGAAAAATTATCTCAGAAATTTAGAGTGAAATATCACTCTTACAGGACTTCCATATATCTTCAGAGTCCATGCATTTTGTCTCATCTAAGAAGAAATCTTGCATCTAAGAAGAAATGCAAGTCTCCTGCAGCCTAACACACCAATGTGCAAATACATATTAGCTATCAGTATCGCACACCAAGATCTCTAAATTTGCTTAGATGAGACCACAATTTTTGTAGCTGAGCATTATTGCTCCAGGGAAGAGTTAGCCTGGATATTGGGAAAAATGTTCATACTGATAGAGATGCCAAGCACAGGAATAGGCTGCCCAAGGAAGTGCTTGAGACATCATCCCTGGAAGTATTTAAGAGATGGGTGGGTGAACACAGAGCTTAGAGGTATGGTTTAGTGATGGTTTTTGTCATAGGTAGGTTGACATTTGGAAGAAATGGTCTAAAAGGTCCCTTCCAGCCTGTGAGTCTTTACGATTGGCAGTCGAAACCTCAAGTTAGATCAGCCACGTATTTCAGATGCAATCCTTAACTGGAGTAAGGAGGCTGTCCTGGTTAAAAATAAAATTATTTGGTGCAAAAAACACCTCACGAGCTTTGTCTTCCAACTAGGCTTTTGGTAAACTTATAAGGATTATTGAGAATCAACATCAAGTAAGATTTGATTACTTTGCCAGTTTCCTGTTTCATGGCTCACAGATAGATGGAACGGGTCTCAATTTTATCATGCACATTCTTTTAAGAAACAAAACTTTTAAAGTCACCAAAGCTAAAACCAACTATTTTCAAACTACTGGTTTTGTGTGGAACAATGGAAAACATGATTTGTTTTGAGATATGGACAGAGGGATTGAGTGCACCTTCAGCAAGTTTGGAGATGATACACAAGCCTCAAAATCTAAAATTTTTCTTTTAAAATTCATATCTATCTAAAAAAATTTTATTTAGTGCTGCAGAGTGCCAAAGTTTTAATTTATGTTTTGGTAATATAAACTTTTAAAACACAGCACTATTTGTGATCACTCTGCTATGTCATGTTTTCATCTGAAGTACTATAATGCAGAAGTGCCTCCCAGTCACCATGCCAATGCTTCCCTGCTTTTGCATCCTTTGATAGCTGCTATTTCATCAAGATCTCCAAAGTCAGTCCAGCTTTATTACACTTCTGTCCTTCTGTGCTGTCTTATATGAATACCCTAATCTCCTTCTGATACAACTCATCACAGCATTCTTCCTTCCTGCATTAGAAAAAACTTTTGTCTGGAAATAATTTCTCCAATTAAAGTGAAAAAAGGGGTTTAGAGATGTGTCTCAGAGCTCCTTGAGTGACCATTCAAATTTACAGGCCTTTCCTCTGTCTCTTCATCAGCACACTACCCTTTCAGGCTTTTCTTTTCTTTCGGTATTGTTGAACTGTATATAGTTTGTTTTGTGGGCTGCCACTCATGTCATTTGAAATCATGTTAAGTCACTAGAGCTACACTGATTTATTCTTGTGGATGATCTGTCCATAAAATGCAGCATGAATGCCTCTGGTTTTTGAGTTTTTCTTTTTTTTTTTTTTAGAAAAACTGGGCAGTAAGACAAATTAAATCACATACTCTAGTATTTATTCTCCCAGTGCAACAAAGATCATCCTTACTGAGACCAGAGCTTCTGATGTAGGAAAGAGGACATTCATTCACTACTCTGGAATGTTCTTGAATGAATTAATGGCAAAAGCCATAACAAAAGGCTCACTAATCTTGTAAGTCAAAGTTACTAGCCTCTAGTTACTAGTAAAGAAAAGAAAATCAAAATCATGCAAGGCAGTTAAGCTTGCAGAAAATATCCCATGACTGGTTTATATATGGGGATTATGTACATCATTCTCTAATAAATCTAAGCACTATAGTCTAGGTATGCAGTAAAAAAGGTTTCTTTCCATTTAGCTCATGAAGTCAGCAATGTGTGTCTGCAAAGTGAACTGCTCAAGAAGACATCTGTGAACTCTCTGCTAATAAATATATATCAGCTTTTCAGGAACATTCTTATCTCAGAAAATGAATGCAAATTTCTTCCGTTTCTGGTTTTATGCTTTTCTGCAGAACTCTTTCTAATATTAAAAAGAACTCTAGATTTTTTTTTTCTCATGCTGAATTATCATAATTCAGATCTTCCAGGAATCATGTAATCTGCTCTCTGCAAGAAATCAGGTTGTCTGTGTAAGGAAGTCTTTTGTGTATTCTTTGCCTATTTTGGGTTACTGTAAAAATATTTTGGGCAATAGGCATTTTGAGTTCATGCACTTTCCTTCCACTCCTTCACATTTCTTATTTTTTTTCCAGTTCTACTAAATCTGATAGTTTCTAGGCTAGCACTAAGAGAAAATCAAAATCCTATAGTCTTTCGATCACTAGCAGTGTCTGACCACTGAAGATATTCACATATATTGTTGCCACCAGAGTAACAACAATTTCTAAAATAGTGGATTTAGGATTCTTCACTGAATCTATATTGACATTTGCTCAGTGGATATTCATTGTGTCCAATGGTAAGTGAACAATTGTGTCATTTTCTGTCTAAAAAAAAAAATTTGTCATAATTACTGAACATTAACAGAAACAACAAGTAGAAATGTTCTGAATTACACTCTCTAGTCACCCCAAGAGCCATCCAGCCAATCTCCAAGTACAAAATCCCCTCACTAGAAGGTCAAATTCTTCTACTGGGATTCATCCAAAGAAAGAGAAACAGAAATATTTTCAGAAAATACCCATAAAGAGGAAAATAAAGTGGCCGTCCAGCAATTGCTTTTAACTCTTAATCCTCCTGTAGAGTAATTATAAGTAGAAGAGAGGAGGAAAACTGAGGCAGGCTTCTGTTGCATGTGTCTACTTATCTTTTTTGTAAATATTCCATAACGGATTCCAAGAGTGCATGGTATCCCACCACAAAATACACACTTCCATGGTTCATCAGTACATGTTGTATCACATTAGCATCTCCATGATATTACAAGTTCAAAGTCATTTATCTGAAACCTGCATAATTTACCCTATTTGAATTTTGAAATCATGAGCTCGTTCTGTGCTGCCTATAGATTATGCCATTCTCAAGAAGAAATGACAACATCCTCTTTCTCTCCTTCCATCAATCCTCTCACACCCCACAGAAGAGGGTTTATTGAAATTATGAAGCAGTTAGGATTTCAAAATTCCTATTGAAAGGCCACAGAGCATTACAGCGTTGCTAAACTAAAGGAAAGCTGATGAAGGATGTCCTGGGTTTCTAAGCAAGAAGTAAATCACAGCTTCCAGCTTTTGGTACTAGTGGGGCAGATGCTCAGCTTGAAACCAGACAGCTACAGAGACACTCTCCAGGCAGCTTGGACACCCTCTCATGCTGTTGGTGGACTAGGAACAGCTGCTCCAGTTCCTGGTCAGAAAGTCACCTCCTCTGCAAGGATGGAAGAAGAATTTATATATCTGGATGAACAGACACTTTCTCCTTCAAACCTCTCCCAGTCACCAGCTGTAATTTCCTTGTAGCTGCAAATAGATTTCACAGATGTCATAGAGCAAATGTGTTCCAGCAGAAGTACCCAACAGGTTTCTGTAGCCCAAGGGAGTTGAAAGAGAGCTGAGGTTTTTTGCAGATCCCAATTCACTGAATCACTGGTGCCATCAAAACAGCCTGCACACAGGGTCCTGATGTTACCAAGGGAAACACCTCACCATTCCCCCAGGAATCCCAGAGTAAAGAATGTGTGCGGTTCCAGAAATCAACAGGTTTGTTTTCCTATTTTACCTTATGCTATTTGAATAGCCAGCACACAGACAACATTAGTGCAAGATGTCCCTTGCTTCAGACATAACTGAAACTAATCAAGGAGGTGGAGTTTTTCAAATTTGTATTCCTGATATATTTTTTGATGCAGAGCAAGATGGTGCAGTTTTAGTTGTGGTGGCAGGAAACAAAATTACTGTGTTACATGTCCAGAAGCATTCTTACATCTCTCTCAAGTAGACATTGATGAGAAAATGCATGCAAAGCCACTTTGGCCTTTGGTAATGAATCGACTTCTCCCTTGGTTCTCTGGGTAAGTGCTACTAATTTCATTCTGAAAATATAAAAGGTCAGTACAAATCACTGTTTTGACATAAATGGGTAGGGGGAGGTTGTCTCCCCACCACGCTTCATTTTCCACTCTTACTATGTTTGTTATCTCTATCTTACTTCTCTATGGTTTCTTTTCAATTCTTGCTCTTCCCTCAATTTAAACAAATAATGCTGATTTCTTACTGCAATTAAAAGAAATCAAAGTCTTTAATTCCTTAAAATTATTGCACTGGTTTGATTCAGGACTTCTTGAAGCATATTTTCTGGACAGCAAAGTCACAGCCTGCAGAATTACTGCAGTTCTCTATTGAGTTACACATCCTTAGAAGCAAAAGTAATAAATAATTATTTGGGTAATTTTTTAATTCTTAGCCAGTAGAAAATGTTAGTTGACAAACCAGTGTAATCAAGCTAAACTATTGCCCACTAATCTCTCCATCAATAAAACTAATTTAGCATGTTATATATGTTAAATAGCAAAGAATTTTAAGTTGTTCAAATAACACTTTGAAACAGAGACAGCATTAGAAAGTATTAGAAAGATAATACAGATATTTTTCTCCAACAGAAAAGCGCATTTTTTTATTAGGCTTTTTTCTGGAGCTTTTTCATATTATAATGCTTACTACAAAAATAATTAAAGATAACTCTACTGGCATCATTTTCACTCCTAAAAACTGTGGAAGTTGCAGAATTAAAGTTAGTGTTGACTTCATTAGCAAAGATACTTGATCTTTCTGGAGCAGCTTGTATAGTAGTCAAAGTCAGGTACATGGAAATTAATCTAATAGACTATGAAGGAGTTGAACTAGGTATAGAATTTGTTCCTGTGTATTTTACCTTCACCCACATAGGTTGGTTCTTGGAAATGTTTGACACATCACTGAGATAGAAAGAGAAGGTTTAGTACCCTAGGGATACAGCATGCCCTATATTCACAGTTATTTACCTGGGAGGAAGGATGGGCAGGAACATAACAGAAAAAATTGGGGATGAAGTTACCCTAGATTGCTTCTGAGAACATGGATGTTCTGATAGTGTTCTCCACCACAACTTACTACATTTACAGAAAGGACAGGAAACATCTTCCTCATATCAGAATTGAATTCATCATAGATTTGACACTAATGTCCAAAAGAAGATGTAACATTTAGTTCCCTCATTGCTTCTGATGAGATGCTGTAAGCATAGGTCTGCCATAAATAGGGTATTTTTGTAGTTTCTGAGCTGTTACAACTTTCATTTTGCAGTTTTCTTGTCACTTAGGTGAAAGTACAGCTTACTGGAAGTTCTTGACTTTATACCAAACAACCTGAATTGGAAAAGTTTTAACTGTTCTGGCCAGTGGCAGATTTCTCCCTTTAAAGGGAGGGGCTAGACTTTCATTGACATCTTTGTCAACCATTCATGTAATTATTCATCATAGTTTACATTAAATTATTCCATCCCATCAGAAGATCATATTCCTACCCAGATGGCAGTAGTGCCTCATACTGCACAGTTGCAAGAAAGCAGATGGGAAGAGAGGCTCTTAAACCTGTGATATTACCTCAAATATACTCCATGCCACAACTTGGAAAAAAATATATAAAAGAAAAAGTAAAGGGTAAGGCATCAGCCAGGTAATAGATGGCCAAGAGAAGTGTACTTAGCAGCAGAATGACAGAGTCAGTGTAAAATCATCCTAAAGTTTAAAAGAAAAAAAATTACAGAGCCCATACTTCTCAATTTGTCTTTAAAAAGCAATGTCATGTTCTAGAACATTCAATATCACCAGGAAATGAAGAATAAGGATCTTCTTGTATTTTTACAACTTTATTTGCTTTTAGATAGCAAAACTCTGTAATAAGATATGCAGTTGGGGGTTTATTCCCAGTTTCCTAAAGTATAAATTCATCAAAATCAAGATGTTTGGTGAGAACATGTTGTATGTTGCTGAATCACAATAAAACTCGGAAGAATCTGATTGGCATCCTGCCAGCCTGTCCATCTGGTCTCATGACAATCCATCAGGCTGCTGCAGCTACCACAAATTTTGACCCTGGGAGCTTTTTGACCCTGGGAGCATTGCACTACAGAGGCCCGCAAAATCCTTGTGATTCTACCTAGCAGGAGACTGGAGATGACCCAAGAAGCCTCAGAAATGCTCTCAGTATTTCACAATAAAATGTCACTCTGACCTTCTCCAAGCAAAATGTCAGAATTTTCATTACATGGAAAATTTTAAAATGTCATTTTTGTTGCAGTTCTGAATGGTACTGTTTTTAACTTCCAGGGGGCAGGAATTCCAGTGGCTCCTTAGTTTCAGTCACTCGCCTTCCTAGAGAAATCTAGGCTTGATGACTTACTCTGTAATGTCTTAATGACTTTTGTGAAGTAGCAAGAGAATGAGTGAGTCAGAAGTCAAGCATATGGTTCCTGGGTTTGTGCTCTAAAAAGTAGCCCAGCCCATCCAGGGCTTTTGTAACATAGCCAAAGAATCATCATAACTTCATCCGTGCCTCTGCATTAGTTGTAGAGAAAGGGATTTCTAGTGTCAGCTCAAAATTTTAGTAGAATTTTCATAATGGGAAGAAGGATAAACAGTTATCACCTGGTCTACTTATGGTTAGAAAACATCAAATTGTTGGAGCCACTCCAGTCTGTCACGTAAGAACTGTGCTCAAACTATGTTAGAGGTTGCCCATGTTGACTCTATGGATTAATATTAAAATATTAATTTCTGAGATATATAATGTCCAAGTTCAGAAAAGAAAGCAAGTTGACAAGAAGACATAGAAAGTGATTGTGTGACCTCTCTGGCCACACTTGTGCCTACTTGATGCCATCTCATGTTGGAAGACACAGCCATCAGACCTGATACACAAGATAAGGACAGCCTAGTGCCTGAAGAATATTAATTCCAGAGGAGGCTGCCACATTATCTTTTGCTGGCATGGCTCCAGCAGGACTCAGCTACTTTAGCATTCACAGCTCCTCCAGTTAATATTCGTTGATATCCATCCTGAACAGGTGTTATTGCCGAGGTTATCTATAGTTCTGTCTTCTATGCTGATTGAATGGGAAGATTTGGAAGGATGAGCACTTTAGGCAACTGTGACACCCATTTTTTGTCTACTCAGGCCTTAATCAATTCTATTCCTCATCACCTCCTTTCTGTGTTACCTTTCTGGATGCTGGCAGCTGAAATTTTTCGTTCAAAATATAAAAGGTCGGGGGGGGAAAGGGGCTATGAACAATCACTTTGCCTCTCAATATTTTTTTTTTTAATATAAACTTCCAGAGCCACAAAACATGCTGTGGCATTTAATTACTTTTTTTTCAGCCTGTACCATTTAAGCTATTCTTATGCATCCCATCCAGTATCATCAATGGTATAGTGATAACGGACTAGGGAAGGAGCACATTCTGCTCTAAGCAGCTCCAGACAAGGTCATATTCATGCAATGGAATAAACAGTGGGAAAGTAATTGACAAGGGAAGGAGGTGGCAGATGGCTGGGGGTAGACAAAAGACCGCCATAATGAGAGCAACCATACAAGGAAGTATTTTGTCACTGCTCTGATAAACATTTTCTAAAGCAGAATGAGAGAAAACCTGTCTTTTTGAACTATAATTAATAAAAGGATCAATCCCTGACTTCCAAATCCCAGAAGAGGGAGGAACAGAATACAGCTTTGCAAAACCATAATTGTACAGTTACAAGCCTGGTTTGCATGTATCAATCATACAAAGTCATGTGTAAATAACCAAAAAACACTTCTAAATGCAAAACTTGTTCATAAACCTTGATCCACAACAGGTATGTGATTTCCTGCAAACACAATGCAAGTCTTATTTCAGCTTTCCTGAAATTTGTTTAAAAAAAGATGTACCAAATGCTTGAAATTACAGAAAATCATGTTCAGATGCAACATCACAGCTTGAATGGACTCTCTAAGAAGAAGGAAAGCATCAGTTTTTACTGCAACCTGTCAAATATGCACTACTGAGGCATATGTATTTCCCTTTCTTTCTTCCTGTGCTAACAATTCCATCAACAATGAGGAAAGCTATAAAGATTTCTCTGCCTAATCCTCACTCTTCTATCTCCAAATAGACTATCATGGGAGACACTAGAATTTACCACCATTTCTAGCTTCCTGATAGCAGAAAAATAATGACTTTTTTTCCCCCTGCTAATTTTCAAAGAGATTCATGAGACTTGAAAACCTCCCATGACCTCCTTCTGGCATGTGCGCTTGTAGATATCCAGTGACAGAATGCTTTATAATGGAGAATGTCCAGTGCTGCTGATGTTCTTGCTGTTCAGCAAATTTCAGTATTTTGTTTGCCTGCCCCTCGTAGCAGAATGTATTTTGATTACACAGCATTTGAGCAAGCGTCTGCTGGGGTTCAGAGGACACTGCTGGGCTTATCTCTCAGAATTTGCGTTTTCCTCACAGGGTCTAGGTCAGGGTTGTACTTTTGCTGCCAAAGCTGCTGAATTTAACTGACACCTCACATGTGCTTAGCAGAAAAGTGAATGATTGCGTTATATTCATATGAAAGGCAATTACACCTTTCTTTTCCCATGAACAGTTGATGTGCAGAGCTGGGACACTTAGGTGTTGAAAAAAAGCTGCTTCTATGAACAAACAAGAAGTAGGGAAAATGGAAAGGAAATATAAATTTGTAAAATGTGTGACTGTGTCTGAGTTATATTCCCAGTTTCATTTCTGAAAGTGAAATGTTGATTCTTGTGACAATTAATAACTCATCCAGTGGAAGATTTTAGAAGAATCTACCCCACAATTTTGAACATGGATTGCATTCCTACCTTTCAGGTTGCATGTGCAGGCACTGAGCACCATATAAATGTTACACTAGTTCTCATGTATTCCTCCCTAATAAGTAACTTATGAGAATTTATTTTTCTTAATTATGTATTAAATATTGAATAAACATCTTAAAAAATGCAGGCAGAGCCAATGACTCAAGCTGATATAACAGAAAAAACCCATGAATACCTACACACAATTGAGTGCAAAAACTGACCATTTCACCTGCATGTTACAACTAATCATAAAAAGAAGGAAAAATATTATGTTTTGAGTTCTCTTTCCCACCCCTTTCTGCACTAGAAATATTAGGAATGGAAAGTGGATTCTTGTTTTTTACATTTGGCCTCTAAAATAGATTTTTCTTAGTTTCTTTCTCAGTCTAAGTAATGGATTTCTTTTTTTTTTATTTAATGCCTCTTAGAAATTTTTTTTTCTAAACTGAGAAATGGCATCTTAAACCCATCTTTTTGAACCTAGACATTGGTTTATCCCTAACAATACCTGCTAGAAGCCCAGCAGACTCAGACTGCAGTGATGCAGTGCCACCACAACATTAATAATTCATATTTTTAATTGCATGTGCCTATTTTCACTTTTCTCCATGAGCTGAAAGATGATTCTTGCTACCTGCCAGAGCTGTGTGATCACCACCATCCAACATCTCCTTCACCCCTGCATCCTGAGTGCTCTGAACTGAGAAACGCCTGTGACCTTACGTCCAGTCCATTAATAAAAGTGCTTCTTTAGGATGGCCTAATTCCTGTTGACCAGGAACATATTATTTTTTATTGCCCACACTGCCAGTGGCTGGGGGTTGGCGGGAGGGGGTGTCAGCAGCAGCTCAGCTCCCTGCGGCGAGAGAGGGTGGGAGCTCTACCTGTCCCCGGCTTTACCCTGCACATCAAGGGGTTTGCTGCAAAATGGTCCTGACACTGACCTCACAAAGACCTGGCAGCTGAAACAGCCTTAACAAGGTATTAACGTAGCCACATGCCCTGTAAACTATGACCAGCTGCAGGCTGGGGAGAGGGGCCTAGGGGAAGAGGAGGAGGAAGGGGAGAAAAGGAAAGGAGAAAAGGAAAGAAAAGGGAGGTGGAAAGAGAGAAAAAGAGTAGTTGTTGTTTCACAGCTGGAGGAGTTCTTGGTATCATCTTTTAACCTTGTTTTCCTGAATTTAACTCATCCTCACACAGCAAGGTGACCTGAGCCAGGGATAAGCCATCTCATACACTTAGATTTTTCAGTGCCTGATCCTGCTCCTCTGCCAATCCTGTGAAATCACAACATGCACCTTTAGCAGAAGCAAACATGCTTAAAACAGAGAAAGTCCAGTTTATTTGCCTTAATAATGAGTAGTTAGCAGCCTGCTGAGAGAAAGCAGGCAGGAATATGCCAGCTCCTGCACAGTACCGTTAGCATTTTTACAAGCATGCTTCTCCTTTAAAGCAAATTTACATTTGTTGTACCTTTTGTGCATTAAATTAAGATGGATTAACGTTTCTGGTGATTCTGCCTTTGGGACTCTTTGGGACACACCATGGTACTAATCTGAAACACTTAAAAACTGGAACCTTAATTTCACATTGCATCCAGCTGAGCACAGATATCTTTGGTACCACATAAGTGCTTGGCTATGGAGACCAAAAGGTGAAGTTCAGCAGTAGGTTTCCTGTCCCACATGTACACCTGGACTTCAAGGACAATCCACCCAGAAACTAGAGCTGCTGCAACAGTGAGATGTGCCAGAACTCAGAAAGATAATATGTAAAGGCTTTATAAGAGTAGCAAGACTAAATATAATGCACATCAAGGGAATCATTGCTGGAAAGAGAAAAAGCCTTGGCTTTCAGGATGTAAATTTACAGAGTCACAGAATTGCCTAAGTTAGAAGGGACCTTTTGGATCATATTGTCTAAACATCAACATAACTCTGGCAAGAATCATCCTTAAACCATATCTTTAAGCTCTGTGTTTATGTGTCTCTTAAAATACCTTCAGGGATGGTGCCTCAGCCACTGTCCTGGGCAGCTTTTCCCAATGATTGATAACCATTTCAGTGTAAAACTTTTTCTTAATATCCAGTTTTAATGTCCCCTGACACAACTTGAGTCTCTTTCCTCTTGTCCTGTCACCTGTTACTTGGGAGAAGAGACTGATCACTCCTCACTACACCCTCATTTCAGGTACTTGAAGACAGCAATAAGATCTCCCATCAGCTTTCTTTTCTCTAGCTTAACACCAGCTATTTAGGATTAAGAGAGCAATTTAGTCCACCACAGTGCAGTTTATACTCTGATACTTCCAATTCCAGATTCTCTCTGATATAGTATTCCCATGCCAACAAAGGCTCTTCTGACACACTCTAGCCACAAAAAAAGAACCCTTCTCCTTTGAGCTGAAATCACTTACGTGAATAACAAAAAGATCTTCAGTGATTTTCAAAGAAGGGGGTGATAAAGGAAGAAAAGGAGGTGTTCACTCATTGTGTCTTCAAATGGGATGGGGATGGAGCTCTATGGTGGTGTGTTGCACCTCACTCAGCCACCCCGTGAGCACAGCTGCACCAGTTGTATGCGTTATCTTTCACTGTCTGTTCTGTCTGGTGGATGAGCAAAAATAATGCCTGGAGCTGGAGGCTAATCAGCAAATCCAATTAACAGAGGACAAATAGTGAGAAGAAAAATAAATTCAGTGAAAAGACAGTAATCATAAAAGACTATGTCCAAGCTCTCCTATGTGAGAAAGTATTAGTGGTATTGCAGTGATGGTGGTCTAAAAGGAGGACAACCAAGGTTGTAGGAGGATTTAGCCTAATGTTTTTGTATATTTGGAAATAATGTGCAAGGTTTCAGTCTTGAACATTCTCTGTCTGTCATAAGAAAAAGTAAAAGCCAAGCTGGGCAGACATTAGAACTATTTTTATTCCTTGAAACTGACTGTGTGACTAAGTGACTATGACATTGATCAGCTTGAAACAAAACTATCTACCTCTTGAAGCACAGAAAGTTGTTACCAAGGGGAGAGACAATTAGAACATATGCAAGTGGCTCTAAAGTCATATTTTTCACTCACATGTTTCACTCACATATTAACTTCCATTTGGGTTTGAAATTTCAGTCTCCAGGGCAGGTCATTTAAGATAGTTTATACTTCTTAAAAGAGGTTCAAAACTGAGCAAACAGTTCTGGGACAATGTTATGAAACATTTTGAAGAGGCGTTTCTTCATGCATGACTGGATGTTTGTGTCTCATCACTTGTCTGTGTGCCATGTTCACTCTGGTACCTAATGATGATGCAATTTCAAATACTTGAACTGAATGAAGACCATTCATGATGTCTGTCCAAGAACAGAATTCACAGTTAACAATGACAAATACTAAAGTCTTTGAGAGAAAAACAGAAACAACTTGCAGAGTAAGTCACTTAGCAAAGGAGGCAGAATTAAGAGTCTTGGTTGCAAGACAGTACTCTATTGGCTTTACTGAAAACCACTAACTTTTCAGCACTTAGCTGCAGACAAAGTCATATTTAAGTACAGTGGCAAAAGTTTCTGGGTAGGCAGTGGTCTGTCATTGCGTGTCCTTTTACTGCGGTCCCTAAGCTGATGAGAAAAATGGAGAGTCCAAAAGAACATGTGTGATTTTTCAAAGGATGAGGAGACTTTAGCTGAATGAGAGAGAATAGTAAAGCATACAGGAAAAAATAATGAGAAAAGGTGACATTCAGAGGGAACACAAAACAAGAGTAAGACAGGAGAAGGAAAGTGAGGTGGGAGGAAGAAGAACTTAGGTTGAAGCTGGATGAAACATTGAAAAAGATGAGATGAATAAAATGTTGAACACAGTGGAGTGAAGGGGAGCATGACAGACAAGATAATCTGACTAAAAAAAAGCAAAAAACCCCAAAATCTAAAGGCCATGTTGCATCCAGAAACAGAAAAGGGGGAAATGGAAAGAGAAAGAAAAAACAGAAAAAAGTTAAGAGTTTTTTGTAAAGTACTGAAAATACACATAGTGTGATAGTCAGTTTTGAAGATGAGATACAGTTGGGAAAGGTAAATGAAGGCATGGGAAGTGAAAAGAGGATAAAATAAATAAATAAAATATAAAACAAAACAAATTGTTATAAGTTGAGATCAGCTTGGTTTACTTTAGATAAAAAACTCTAGATGAAGCTCAAAAATTAGCAAAGCCCCATATCCCGCAGGTCACTGCATTGAACATGATAGTAAATGAACACACTAATATCCCCTAATTTATAATTTTACTTTTCCCCAAGCTAGTTCTAGATAAGGATCTGGGACCTAAAATAGTGTCACTTGACGATGTGAAGCGAAATATTCTTCCTCTGGGGGAAATCTCGGAAAAGAGGTTGTATTTTCCACTTTCTGGAAGTCAACAATTCCAGAGCAGCAAAGGCCCCACGATACAGGCTGCGATGTAGATGCAGGAGTCAGCCCTTCGCTGGGGAGGATGCTCTTGCCGCGTTCTCGGTCCTGCAGCGACATCCAGCGACAAAACTTTTCCGCCGCTTTCCTCACCAAGGGCGAGCGGCTCGTAGACACCGCCAGCTTCATTTCTCCCCCTGCGACGAGGGAAGGAGGGAGAGTGGCGGTGCCACTCGGAGTAAGGCTTTCTAAAAAAATAGTTTAAAAGTCTCGAAAATTGGTCTTGGCAGCGCACCTGAGATCGAAAGCAAATTGTACAACAGCATGAGCAGAACAGAGAAAATTTCCTCGAGGTAACTAATTCTAAACGGGCAAAACTTAAGGAGCATGAGTAGAAGTCCCAGCACTGACATTCATAAGTAGTAATGTATGATTCTTTGTTTTTTAGGGTTTTTTCATGTTCTTCTGTATAAAATTGTCAGGGATAGACAAAAAACTTCCTGACTGTCCATCACAGAAAATACTTTTTTTTTAACTTCAGCTATTTCTTCATTAAGATTGATGATAAGATGAATGTGCTAAAAATAGACAGAATGTTCAAACAGGCCAAGTACAGAATGCTCAAAACCCCTCAAATTCTTGCTACAGGATCACAAAGGTCTTGGTTATACCCTTCCAAATACAGTCTTCTAACAATCTAGAAAAAGTTGCCAACAAACAAGCTTCTAAGTCTACTCAGATTGCATAGGAGGAAACAAAAACTTTTACCAAATTAGATAGTTTTCCCAGCCTCCCACTTTCCTCCATCTACAGAAAATGTGAACCCTCTAAAGCTCATTGCAAAAATAAAAAATATATGAAAGTGTGGCTGTCATTTTAATATTTTACAGCTCCTACAGAAAATGTGAACATTTCTCATGAACTCTGCACCTTGAAAAGCCAGTATTTTCAATTACAAGGTGCCTTTACTGTCCCTTTTACTGAAATCTATGTCTCCCTGCACCCACTAGTTGTGTGAGGAAAGAAGAGGAGTCTGTAAGAGGGGAGTTAAATTTTTGGGTAGAATTTTCACAAACTGCCAGGGTTCAGTAAGAAGGCCTTCATAATCTGCCCCAATTCACAAACTCTCAGGATTTTTTTTAAGATGACAGCTACCCCTGTCCACTGTGTCAAGTAGATGAGATTTGAAAGAGCCCTATTCATTCAGAGCAATCTGCCACCTTTGATGTCAAAGATGCTGTGGAGTGGTGGATGGTGAGCTGTGGAGGGTCAGGGATCTCTGCTTCACACCCAGGTAAATTCCACCTTAATAATTTTTAAATCCCTTGAGGGGTCCTCTGAAAACACACAGTCAGTACCTGCTTATTGTATCTCTTCTTGCCTTGCAAGCTCTTTGGGGGAAACAGTACAGCAGAGGACAGGAGCCATAGGTGACAAATATGGATGTTGTAGTCATCTTCCAACCACAAATATGAACCATAAATATAATAATATGAGAAAAAGTTTGACCCATCCACTGGAGGAAATACAAGCATGAGAGCAGTGATGAGGCTCCCTGTCTGACTCTTTGAAAATCATGCATGAGTTACAACTATTCTTAGGATTCATGACAGCAATTATCTCTATGAATGGTCATCAAAAATGAAAGATATGCTGTCTTGTAAATATTATACACTTCATATTTCAAGAAATAGATATGCTGATAATGTGTTTTGCAAAACATAATGTATTCTTGTCCTTTTAATTTAAAAGAGAGCGAAAGAATGCTACCATTGTGAAATATGGGGGATCGGCTTCCGATGAAAAATCTAAATGTTAAAAAGAAATCCACAACAAAGATCAGAAACATTTATCAGAGGAGTTCATGTTTCTGATAAATATTTAAGTGTGGAAGGCAGAACCACTGAGAACAGTAAATACTTTATAGCTGGCACTTTGTCAAAACTATAAGTGGCTCTGCCTTCGAATTTTACATCATCACTAAATTTACAGTCATTTGGTAAGTGGCACAAGACAAGAATTACTTCTTTCTAAATCCAAACCAAGCAATAAATCTAACACCAGGATTCCTCTTATTGTCCGTTATCGTCTGGTGACAATGCCTTTTACCTTCATTGTCTTGAAAGAAATATGATATGTAAAATTGTAGTGTCACATCACTCACTGTGATTTAACACTATCCAGCCCATATCATTTTAATCAATCAAAAATGTCGCTTTTTAGTGTAATGATTTTCTGGTGGATTCCCTGTGTTTAATATGATATATATGTCTTATCAGCAGTTGATTTACTATGTCATTTCAAAGTCTAGCAGCTCAGAAGGCCATTCTTGCCTCCTTCAGACACCAATGGAATTAACAAACAAGCATCATTCCAGGTACTACAGGAGAACTAATCGTTGTGGAAAGCAATCCTGAGACAAAAAATTCTTTTTCTTCAAGGACTAAAGTGCCTAGGGAAAAAAGAAGGAAGGGTAAATATTGTGAAATAAAGAAATTGGAGAAAAATGCCTCACTAAAGACAGTTCAGCACAGACAGGAGCAGCTCCTGTCTTCGGTATACTGAGATGGACACAGGCATCCCTAATTGGATAATGCAGTCTGCTGAGCTCTGCAATTTGCTTTTAAAACAATCTGAACTGCGCAGCAGGTTTCTCTAAGCAGTGAAGCTCTTTTCATTATGTTTCTCTGCATATTATATAGCCTTCTTATTTATTATTCACGGAAAAACTACTGCATTTATTTTGCAGGCAATTGCAAGAAAAACTATTTGTGCTTGTAAAGCCCTTTCAAACACTTTAAATTAGGCGGCAACAAAGCACATGTGTTTAGAGCCATCAAAGTGTACTAAAGCAACAAGTTTATATAAAAAAATTTGCTTTTACATTCTCTTGCAGAATACCAGATAGACTATACACTCAGCCAGGGGGAAATGCACATGGTGAGCTAATGTAGGAATGAGTGGAAATTTTCAGATTTCAAGGCAATGGGCTCCTTGTAAGTAATCTCCATCAGTTTATATCTGGCATTGCACAGGATACAGAAAAAAATGAATAATCATATTAGAAACAGGGCAAGGAAGAGAGAGAGAGATTGCTAAACTATTCCTCACTTCAGCTAAGGATTTTAGAAGTCTTTGATTGACAACTTGCATTCCTGTTAACTAGCATTTTAACAAGAAAAAATTCCACTAGAGTAACTAGTACTGCAAGCACAAACATACACCACCCTCCAGGTCAAAGGCTGTTGGCCCAAGTTTTCACAGCTCTGAATACACCCATCTTGAGACAGCAGAAGGATTACACCTCCACCATTTACTGCCAGCCCAAGGAGAAATGCACATGAGAGGACTCCAAATTTACCTACTTCAGAGGACAACTGTCAGTTGATCTTCTAAACTTCCTGGTGGTCATTTTAAAATCAACACTTTTGTCTTGTTGATCTAACAAGCCAAGGACTGTGAGGCCACCAGTCCTTCTCCAGAAGTTAAACTGACCCTGTGTAGACCAGCTGAGATGAATTATTTTCATTCTTCAGAAGCAACTAGCCTGTTCTTAGCAACAGATAAAGAAACAACAGTATGACAAATTACGTGACAGTGTTCACAGGGAAAAGTGATATCATGAATCCAAGTTGCATCACAGTTTGTGTAGCTAACCCAGTTCAGAAATTGGTACTTATTCAATACCCTGCTGAAAATCAGAGAAATTAAAATGTCATTTTCCTGTGAGAGAGTGAAAATATTTAGGAAATGTTTTTCCCCCATAAAGCTCATTTTCACAATTAGAAAACTTGCAAAATACTTTCTCTTTTCAGTGCACTATTCCTTGTTTCATAAGTTTTTCTTTCTAAGCATATGATGTAAGTTACTCAACTTGGGACAATGTATCTTGTTAGAAAAATAACTAACAAAAGTAGAAAAGAAGCTGCTAGTAAAGATCAGAGTCCCAAATGTGCTCAATGTAGAAATTCAATGTACTTTCATAGCATTTGAACACCACAGAATTCTTCCACAATCTCCACAGTTTTTGTTCTCCCTATAAGGAATCACAACAAAAATAACAAAAGCCTGCTGTAAATTACCAAAAATCATTCAATTGCCAAAAATCACATCTTCCTCTGAGCAGGAAAACTCAGGCCTTAGTCCACTTCTTTTATGGGAAAGCAATATTTGTCTACCAGCATGAAAGGGCATTGCATTAAATGGCATTATGTTTTGCCTCTTTTTTTCACTGTCTTTTAAATACTCTGTGTCAGTGGTATTTCTTACAGACATCTAACTGCTTCCTCTATCCCTCATGAAAACCAGATTGATTTTTTCCTGTAATCTCCAAGCTCCCTGCAACTCTGGTCATGAAAAGAGACTCATCTGTGGTGCCTCAGTGGCCTTTAGATGCCACTGATTCGGTACTTAACATGATGGAAGTAAACTATGTTGAGTAAGAGCACACAAGGACTTTGCACTTCGATTAAACCCTTATAAATATTAGTTCAACTTTTTGCATATGAATGTTAGACTCCGTGAGACAAAGTTTTGTATAGGCGAGAGGCAGCTGTATTCAGCTTCAAAGTGGCTTGCATGTGGAAACCTGGAGTAAATAAAGTAACAGAGCAATAGGGCATATGGGAGGACAATAATAGGAAGCACTAGAAAAAATTATGTGAAGTTAAAATAGTTCAGTTAGAAATGTTGAACTGTTTTTGCCATGAAACTTACAGTTACATGATACTTCATAGCTGCTGGAGGCAAAAGTAATTTTTCCTTGACCCCTCAAGTGTAGGGTATTGCTGTGAAGGACACCTCAACTACATCACATCCCTGCCCTTTATGTCACCAGAAGATGATGCACAAGGCATTTCTGTTTGATGCTCAAATATCATTGTCTAACCACTTCTGGAAAAGCAGATTTGGAGGAAAAAAAGATGAGCTATAATACAGGCCTGAAGAGTATCTCCTTCATTAATTCGTTTTCTTCTCCTTGTAAATTGAAAGCATTTCAGAAACACTTTACTCCAATTTTTCTATATAAAGCCTATAATTGGCTGTAGATCATATGGAATTTTTTTTTTTTTAAAGCTTATGTTTAGGAGAATATTTTTATGTGATCAGGTTATTCTATAACTTCCTGTTGTGAGCTTCCTTCATTACTCTCCAAAGTCTTTAGCAGGATAAAATTCTCAGTCATGATACAAGTCTGGTCGAATGATTTTGACCATAAACCATTGTTGTGTCTGAGATATAATTACTAGGTCTGACAACAAAATACAAAAATAAGACTTCTCTCCATTGACTTATGGGATATATTTACTAGATGTATCATTCACCATTTTCTCAAGAAAGAGCTCTGCTGAAAATTTTGAGTTAAAACATTTCAAATCTAAAGCATCTTCTAAACCCACCTACTTGACAGCTTAATGTATTGCAATTAGTCTGCAGCACTTACAACTAAATACAACTATGATACAACTCTGTACAATATTATCAGTCCGTAGAGGACATGCTCCCAGATCATAAATTCCAAAATACCTTCTACTCTTCAAGGGGAAGAAGACACTTTAGGTCATAACTAAGAAGCTACTGTTAGTTGTATGCAAGTTTTCATAAATTTCATACTAGGCCTGGCTTCAGGCCTGAAATATGATAATTGTGATAATTTATCTTTCTTATTATCTCATTGTTATATTCTTGAATTTTTGAGTCATCACTCTCATTCCCCAAAGGAATATTTGCTTTGGAAGAGGAAAGCTTGGTAAAATTTGTAGACATCTTGAAGAGACTTGTTCAATCATGACCCCCTGGAATGAAAAATATGCAATAGGAGAAAAACAGCAGATTAGTTTCTTAGCAAGTGGATAATATTTTTATTATATTAAAAAAAAAAAAAAAGGCAAGCAGTAGGTTTCAATTCCATTTTAATAAAGCTTTGGCTCTTTGCCCTTATGAAGAGCTAAAATAAGCTTAGTCTCACTGCCTTTTTTTTATAATTCTTTGATCTAAGGGTTTTCCTTACATGATAATAAAAGTACTTAAAAATGGCTAATGTAATTAAAAGTGTGAGGGCTAGATCTAGCTGACAACCCGTACACAGGCTCTATACTCCTATCAGTGGGAAAATAGGATTTTTAAATAATCTGTCAAAGCCAAACTGTGTTCTGGGTTACCTGTGGCTGGAACAGACTTGCTGAATTGACCAATACCAATATAAGTATTGGGAGACGAAGATGTACTAATTAACTCAAAGTTTCTGTTGTTGTTTTTGAAATACAGTAAGAGCAGAGGAGGACATATAACTCTCTTTCTGGAGGGTCACATTGGAGGTGAAGGACAATGAAGGTTACTGGGAAAATTCATATTTCTTGATGACATTTTGCTAAAATAGCATTTTGATGAGTTTCTGGCTTTCTACAGATGCCCAAAGTCAAAAACGTTTAGATCTTTGCGACTAAGGAATTCAAAATATTTAAACTTGTAAATATACAGAAGAAGATCTTTACTGTGAGGGTGGTGAGACATTGGAACAGGTTGCTCAGAGAAGTTGTGGATGCCCCCTCCCTGGAGGTATTCAAGGCCAGGCTGGTTGAGGCACTGAACAGCCTGGTCTAGTGGGAGGTGTGCCTGCCCATGGCAGGGGTTAGAAACTAGATGATTTTTCAGGTCCCTTCCGGTATAAAACACTATATGATTCTATATTTTCTTTACTTATTTTCTCTAAGCCTTCAACTGACAAATTAGTTGCAGCATCCCAGATAGAGAAAACTATAGGAGGAGAAGACATACATTGCAAGCTGCATTGGTACTTCTGTGAGGGTGGGAAACCTGATTTGTAGAGGGCTTAATAGTCCATTACCAGAGCTAGTTAAAGGTAATTTAATGGTCAAGTGATGTAAAAAAAAAAAAGATGAGGAAACAGAACCCTGTATGCTAATCTCATTGCTCCACCTGTCATACAATATTGGTAGATCAGGGGATTGATATTAGCCTGAAAAATTCAGATGAGCATGCAACAATACTTTCTTCAGTAACATTACATGGGGCAGCTCAGTCACTGAATGCCTTGGGCTCTGCAATTCTGCAAGTCAAAATTGCCCCTAACAGAAAATAATTCTCCATCCAGAGCACTTTGGCTCACACAAATCAAGTGAAAAAAAGAAGGTTTAATTTACTTTGCCAGGATCAGGCTAATAACCACAGCAGGTTGATACTGGTTCTCAATGCATCCTTCCCTGATAAAATTGGACTGCTGGAAACAACTCTATAGAAAACAGTTCACTTTATACTGGATTGCAGATGTCCAGGTTAGTCACTAAGGTCATACTTTCACATTCCTTTACAGCCAACACAAAGTCACTTTTCATGAGAGAATAAAGTATAATCTCTTTCTTCCCTTTCAGAGAAAGGGTTTCAGGGCTGAACAGAAAGACTTGAAAACTATAAACATACCCAGGCTGCAGAAAAAAAACAAGTATCTCTTTCAGCATCTGGCCAATGTCCCCCAGATTTTAATCTTTCAGGACTGCATCTCCCATGCAATCATTCTGCTTCCTCAGTGAAGTTTTGGGGCTTGTTCTTGATAAATAGAATGACAGAATGTGTTGGGATGTAAGGGACCTTTAAAGGCCATCTAGTCCAACACCCCTGCAGTAAGCAGGGACATCTTGCGCTAGATCAGGTTGCTCAGAGCCCCATCAAATACCTTCAATGTCTGTGGAGATGGGGCCTCCACAACCTCTGGGAAGACTGCAAAAGTGCCTCACCACCCTCATAGTGAAGAACTTCTGAATATCTAGTCTAAACCTCCCCTGCTCTGGTTTAAAACCACTTTCATTTACCAATAGAATAATCAAATAATTCTGATTCAGATAAATTTGGAATGGCCTGAATTTTGTTAGAAATCAATATATCCTTATCCAGATCCTGGAGAACCACCAAAAGTGATCCTGATCCCAGCACCTTAAAGTAACATTCTTTCAAGGAAAGAAAATCTTAAAAACAAATAAACCTCAGCTTTGAATCTTTCAGAATATGCAAGTTCATCTATCCCAACATACTCAACTCTCATTTCTTTAGATTTGCAATATTGTTCTAGCTAATAAGAGACGTTACAATGATAATATTTCTTCAAAGTTACATAGGCTAGAAGACATTTCCAAAATGGGGCTAAGGCCAGTCTCACATGCTCGTGGGTCTCACAGTCTCACATACTACAAGAGTTGTCTGCTTGTGTCTATCATAATACATGCTTCCCATTGATTTAAACAATAAATAGTCTATTTAGTGCAGAAACATCCTCTCATCCCTTCCATTCTGAAAAAAAAGTGAAAATAAATTCTGAATTGACACCTAATAGAGCCAAGCATAACCTCTGAAAACAGCTAAAACAGCTGATTATGAGAAGTTAGATAACGCAAAAATAAATTACATAAAAGGTTAGTGGATACAATGCAGTTGGTCTTCAGGCTGCCTACCTGTGAACACAACACAGTATCTTATGATAAAACATAACAAAATGAAAGAGTGGACAACAAATGCTTGGTACATACACCAAAGCTCCAGTAAGTACTTCCAAGCATTTTCCCTGTATGTAAATTAGGTTTTTTGTTGAATTACACTGCAGACTCTCTTGTGCCTGTATTTAGAATACAGAGGAATAAATGAAATCCTGAACATGCATGAAGACACCACACCAGCAGAAAGCACTTTCTACAGTGTAAAACAAAGCTACTGCTAACTTATAACATGACTGATTTTTTTTTCTATCTGTAACTAAGTCAGAAAAATTATGATTTTGATGGCCCATGGAAGCATGCAAAGAAAAAGCCTATGCAATCTATTTTATTTCCTTGTTCCAAGCAGAAAATTATTGCTTAAGCACACAGAAGTAAATGCACAGTGTCCCAAAAAAAAAAAAAAAAAAAGACTAAAAAAGCTTCTGGTGACCTGAAAGACTTCATTTGGTCTCAGATTTAGTTTATTTTGGTGACAGGAAAGAACGAGGGACGTAAAATAGAGGCTTGCGCTTGTTTTGGAGAACTCTCGGTATACACTCAATTAATTTGCTCTGCAAATCATCTACACAGATACCAAAAAGCTGAGGCAGCCTCCTGTAAATAATGGAACCAGATCCTCATTAAAACTCCATTGACTCCATTATCAGTGATGTTTCAGTGAAGCACACCTACTTTGTGCATTAAAATTTTGCCTGTGATTACATCAAATTAGTCTGTCATCTTTGCTCAGATTTTATGGAAAATGGGTATGGAAGTGCTCATTGCAAGTGATAAAGAATTAATTCTGGTGCATGCCATCAGAAGTTGCTGAGATTTAGCTCTAAAATTATTATGGAATCAGATGATCTTTGAGGTCNTGGAGAACTCTCGGTATACACTCAATTAATTTGCTCTGCAAATCATCTACACAGATACCAAAAAGCTGAGGCAGCCTCCTGTAAATAATGGAACCAGATCCTCATTAAAACTCCATTGACTCCATTATCAGTGATGTTTCAGTGAAGCACACCTACTTTGTGCATTAAAATTTTGCCTGTGATTACATCAAATTAGTCTGTCATCTTTGCTCAGATTTTATGGAAAATGGGTATGGAAGTGCTCATTGCAAGTGATAAAGAATTAATTCTGGTGCATGCCATCAGAAGTTGCTGAGATTTAGCTCTAAAATTATTATGGAATCAGATGATCTTTGAGGTCAGTTCCAACCCAAACCATTCTATGATATTCAATGATGGTAATCTGTGACACTGAAGTGGGAATTGTGAATTCAAGTTTTTTACATTACTTCTGAATGCAACATACTCATCATGACTAAACTTAGGTTAATTCATGTGTGGCAGGAGACTTTCCATACAGAAGAATGAGAAATTTTGTGGGGTTTGTATTGGATTTTACCTGAAATGAAGTTATTGGTACTTTCATTAGACAGGTGATAGATTAGACAGTCATGTGAATTTCAATACTCTATGATGGACAGTATGTATGTTTAGAGTCAGACATATCCTGCACTTAGGCATTCTGATCAGAGACTGAGAAACCTGGTGAAAAAAATGGATTTAGGGAAGGTGACCTCAATCTATACACTATCACTACCCTAATACTTCCTCATATTTGAAACCAGAAAAAGTAATAAATTCTTTAGCCTCACACTTACTCTATGGCTTAAGAGTTTAAAGAAATAACCATATCCCCTCTATATTCTTTAAAAATATATAATGCTGCTGCAACAAGAAATACACTCTTGACAGCTCCTTCTCCTTGACCATCCCTGCCTTTGCCAGCTGGGTCCTATGCCTATTATAAGTCCTGTATCTCCAGGAAGGTCCCCAGATCACAGCACACAATGTGCCACACATATTGCATTCAGGGAAATCAGAGAGTAACTTATCAATACCTGAAGGGGGCCTACAGAAAGGAGAAGGACAGGGTACAGGATGGCAGGATTAGGAGTAATGGATGCAAATTGGAAAGGGGGAGATTTAGGCTGGAGATACGAAAGCAGTTCTTTACTGTGAGGGTGGTGAGAGCTTGGAACAGGTTGCCCAGAGAGGCTGTGGATGCCCCTCTCTGGAGGTGTTTAAGGCCAGGCTGGATGAGGCATTGAGCAACCTGGTCTAATGGGAGGTGTCCCTACCCATGGCAGGGGAGTTGGAACTAGATGATATTTAAAGTCCCTTCCAACACCAACCGTTCTATGATTCTATGACTGGGTCTGACAAGATCTCAGTAGAATTCCTAGAGCTATGTAACATCCTGGAGCGCAGAAAAAAGAAAGAAAGAATTATTTTTCTTACTTTCTGTCACAAGATGTAGCTCCCATTTATTTCAGGTATTTTGAAAGTTTGGATAAAGCATGTTTCTGCTACAAAAACTTATACTATACATTTTCTTGTAGAAACTGACACTGTATTTTCCAAAATCAAGTTTCCTGCCAGACTGAATGGCACAGCCTACCTGTGGTCCAGGTCTTCTTGATTCAGTGAGCAAGTGATGTACCACTCCACAGAAGTACATCCACAAAACCACACTCAGGAATTGGTTTTGAGCTGTTGACACATGCTGCCTGAAACAATTCTATTGCTTTTCAGGCAATACCCATAGAACTTCTCCTCATGGCATGATAAAAACCCTTAGCACCAATAAGCTAATGAAAAGAGACAAAGATAATAATCCAAGTAATTCCCCATATTCTTCTGCCTAATTTTGTTGTTTATAAGATTTACAGTTCTATATAAAATTTCGGTTGCTTTGGGACAATTTTTTTCAAAAATTTCTCACATGAATTATGAAAACTGAAAAAGTAGCAACATAAAACCAGAAAATAAAAAAACTTGAATGCTGAAACATAGGACTGGTGATCTATTATGGACAAAATCAGTGTCCAGATAACCCAAAATATTAACTGTGATGTCCAGAGGCAATTTTCATCACTATTCATAGCTGGCTGGACTCAGCTCGTTCTGAAGTCCATGGAAGTTTTGCTAAATATCTTAGAAAGAGATTATTTGGGTAACTATTGGATTCTTCAAGAAACTCTCCACCAGAAATGAGGCCACATTGCAAGGCTTGACAGCTTGGGGTGCAAACCTGAAAAATCTGAAAGTACCATAACAAAAAGCAGAAGTGCATTAAAGGGCTGTGCTAATCACATGCATTACAACCTTGACCTTTTAATAATTAAAAAAATTTATGTTTAGAGCATAATACAGCTGTGCAACCCTATTTAAGCCCACTGATTTCACAGGAAGAAGAAAGCTGTCTCAAAAGGTCACACTCTAATTTTATGACTGTTTATTTACCCTTTATTCCCACTGTGAAAATATCTCATTTTTGAAAGAGCAAAACAATAATTATTTATTATGAAAGTATTTTCATCAATACCTAATTTCTAAGTATTGATTACCAGTTAGACATTTTAAATGTACCATACAGCACCAGTAATATGTTTATCATACTCTTCCTCTTACTTGTGCTGGTAAGCACTAAGGGTATTGATTAAAGGCAGTGGTCTAAAATGCCAGACATTGCAGTCACTGTAATTCAAATAAATTTTATTTATCCATCTCAAAAATAGAATTAAATTAGCAAGTAATTTAAACACTCAATGGCTCAGGACGTGTTGGTGAAACTACACAGATTCCTGTGACAAAATTCATTTGGTCCTTTGCTGGATTCCATATTTTGAACTCTGATTTCTGTTAAAGTGAGTGAAAAAGGCAAGTCATTTGGATCCTTAATGCCAAACCTAAAGAGAAATATAAAAAATTATTTAATAAGAACATTACTCAGGTATCTTATTTTGAATTACTGACATAATGTTACATATATTTCACCTGTAACTCATGGTGTTGTGTGGTGTATGTTCAGAAATCTAAGATCACAAGCCCAGCTCAGTGAACAAAGCTGGACATGAAATAGTTCAGGTAAATAAGAAAGCATCAAGTTGATTTTTTTCTCTGAATTTGTGTCTCTTGTGTCAACAGTGTGCTGGAAACTCTACATGAGCACTTGGCAAACCAGTCTGGCTCAAAATTCTACATGTGAACTTGGCAGTCCTGCCTAATGGACGAATTCAGATAGTTATTGGAATGGTATTGCAATTTTACTTTCTAATATTGGCCAGAATATGTTGTCAGACAGACTATAAATATTATTAGAGAGATAAAGTGTATTTTTTAGATGTTAGAAGCCAAAGTGAACTAGTTTGGATAATAAGAGTCATCATAAAATCGAAACCACGTCTTTTCTAAATAAAAACATAGCATTATCCTCTGAACTATGCAAATTACTTATTGTTTTCCTGAAGCGTTATGAGGCTTGAGTCCAGTTCTTCCTGTTTTGATATATAGAGTATGACTACTTCTTATTTTTAGCATCTCAGTTGGAAGAGCAAAGCATATATTTGCCTATACATGTCTACACTTCTCAGCAGCAAGAAAAATCTGTCTTCAGAATTTTCCACAATTCCCTTATTAACAGTATCAGCAGCTCTAAAAAGAATGTCCTCAGAGGAGGTTCCACAGATGAGTGATTTACAGAGCAAGTATGCAGTCTCCCTCTCAATGGAATAATGCCAGAAGTTTATATAAGGAATAAATGTTCAGAAATTTATGAAGGTGACATACAGATACTAAAAGTGTTTGAAGATCCTACTAACTCCAATTAACACACCAAAAAAATTCTGTTGCTTTAATATATCTTTTGGCTGTTAGGAATAGTTCTTGAACTTTATTCTGCAGCTGAATATTTTCAGACTTTGCTTGTACTCTTAGATATCATTAATAACATTAATCAGCGATTCTGTTTTGTGTGTTCTCTGTAGATATGAATTCTAATCCAAAGGAAAATTAGTAAGATATACATTTTAGCAGGAGACATGTGAAAATATCAGTCTCTGCTTCTTAAGAATCAAGAACAAAAAGCACAGATTGCACAATGAATTTCTATCTTTAATAGAAAATGATGTATATCTTACAGTTTTATCCTACTTTTTCTAAGAGTCTTCTAGAAAAGCATGGTGCATAGATGTTAAAAAAATTCTTTACATTAAAAATAATGGCAAGTTTTAAAAGATGACATAGAATTAAAAGTTATGTATGCTTATGGGTATGTCATCTGTATGTGAAGTTAGCAGGACAGGTGTTGCATCAACTCTTGAAAAGCTAGATTCAAAGGCACAAACAAACACTACATGTATACACAAAATCATACATTATGATAGGAGGTGATGCTTCACAGCCTTTTGGATTGATGTAAAATATAGTTTTACCTTTTCCTTTATTTTAGTGATATTTGTGCTTTATGACACACACCAACCTAACTACATATCTTTATTCAGAGAAAAAGTACAAAGGGTGGGTGAAAGCACAGGCTAATTTGTGGTCACGAAGTCTACAGTACCATCTGCCAACTGTGTTGGTGACACAGTTTGACCTTTTAACACAGATAAACAAAAACACCACTGTCACAAACAGGAATCCAAATCAATAAACAATGCATAAAGCTACTAAAAACAGTAGTAAACAGGTCACAAAACAGTAACTGGCTCACTATGAGGATAGGAGTCTGCAGAGTCATCAAGTATCTGTTCTCTCTTTTTTAAAAATAACTTCGTCTTAAAACCTATATAAACCAAAGCTCTTTGAAGACTTAAAGTCCCTCTGCCTACTTATGCCTTTAAGAGTGAGATTTTAGCAGGGCTTTAACAAAGATGATGCTAATGAGAAATATTTGTTTAATAAGCACAGATAGGGATATCTGAGCAGCAAATGTTCCCCTGAAAATGAGGGACTTGGAGGAAGTCCCAGCAACTCACTTCCTCACTGATAAGAAACCAAGCATAATTGCCAACGAGAACTGGTTTGTGATGAATTTGAATCTTGAGACTGAGGTCCCCTGAGCATAAAGTTTGTAGTGTAGGGTGAGTAAAACTCCTCCCCTTCATCACAGCTACCTGCTGAATCCACTGAAAATAATTGATTTCTCACTCTGACTTCTTTGAAAATGGCCAAGGTGTTCAAATATCATCATGGAAGGGAAAAATATGAGAGAAGCTAACACATGAAATGATATTTTATATGCTTATCTCCTTAAAGAACAGTACTAGGCATTTTCCTGTTTTTCACCTTTTTGATAGTTTTTAAAAACATCTCAATATAATGACCAACTCCTAGTAGGCTTGTATTCTGTATCTGATGAAAGGATCCCAGTACCAGCTGTGAGATGATAAGGATGTAAAGATAACACAGCCAGGTTAGGACTATTCTTTTAAAAAATAGGTATATTGTACTTGATCCTAAATATGGCAAGGAAAAAGTCAGTCAACCACATTTGAAGATTCGGTTGTGACATATTAAGTGGATTCAGAGGACTGTGAAGTGGCTGAAGGAGAGAAGCCAGAGTTGTGGTCAATGGGGCAGAGTCCAGCTGGAGGCCTATGTCTAGAGGAGTGTCTCAAGGATCAGTATGGCAACCAGTACTATTCAGCATATCCACCAACAACTTGGATAAGGGACTGGAGTGAACTATCAGCAAGTTTGCTGATGACACAAAGCTGGGAGAAGTGTCCAACACTCCAGAAGGCTGTGCTGCCGTCCAGTTAGACCTGGGCATGCTGAAGAGTTGGGCAAGGAGAAATTCAACGAAATATAACAAGGGCAAGTGTAGAGTCTTGCATCTGGGCAAGAAAAATCCCATTTATTAGTTTAAGTAGGGGGCTGAGCTGTTAGAGAAGAATGTAGGGGAAAGTGACCTGGAGGTCATGATGGACATCAGGATGACTATGAACCAGCAATGTGCTCTTGTGGCCAAGAAGGCCAGTGGCATCCTGCGTGTGAATTACAAGAAGCCTGGTCAGTAGGTTGAGAGAAGTTCTCCTCACCCTCTGCCTGCTGAGATCACAGTTCTGGGGTCCCCAGTTCAAGGACAGGGAACTGGTTGAGAGAGTCCAGCACAAAGCCACAGAGATGATGAAGGGTTTGGAGCACCTGCTTTATGAGGAAAAGCTGAGGGAACTGGGTCTGTTTAGTCTGGTGAAGAGGAGACTGAGGGGTGACCTCATTCATGTTTATAAATACGTAAGGATTGAATGTGAGGAGGATGGAGTTAGGCTCTTCTCAGTGACATCCCATGACAGGAAAAGGGAGAATGGGTGCAAGCTGGAACATAGGACACTCCACAGAAATGTAAGAAAAAGGCTACCCAGAGAGGTTGTGGAGTCTCCTCCTCTGGAGACATTCAAAACCCACCAGGATGCATTCCTGTATGACCTGGTCTGGGTGCTTCTGCTACAGTAGGGGGATTGGACCAGATGAACTCTTGAGATCTCTTCCAATCCTTGACATTGTGTGATTCCATGTGATTCTGTATAAAATCAGTGAAATGGAAGAAAAAGTACAGGCACAGGTTCCAAGGCAGGTTGTGGAGTCTCCATCCTTGGAGATACACAAAAGCCATCACCACACAGTCCTGGGCAACTGGCTCTAGGTGGCCCTGCTTGAGCAGGGGTCTGGACAAGATGCCCTTTAGCAGCCCCCTCCTACTCAACCATTCTGAAATTCCCTGATGCTTATTTGTAATCTTCTAACAAAAATATCTTGAAGGGTTTTCAATGGGTTCTTTCTCCATTGGAGCAGGTTGAAAATGTAAGGAACTTGCAGGAAAGTTCTGAATTTGCTTTAATTTCTGGTAGCAAGTTAGATTGCTCTTTCAGTTAATGATCCATCAGGCAATTTGTCAAACCACAATCTCATCAAAAAAGAGACTAAATAACAGTAAGTTTTCCTGTACATTTTTCAAAAAGCCAAATGCTTGTACAGAGAGTACAAGAATGTCATCATGTAAGTACTATGTCTCCAAAGGCCATAGTCATAAAAAAGCATTTTAATGAGAAATCTGCCTTTACAAATGCACTTGATGGAAAATATGTACACTTTCTCAGAAGAAATTTAATGCACTAACAAAAATCTGAGTTTTAGCATATACCTTATAAAAACAGGCCCAAGCATTCTGAATCTTTCTTGCTATGTATCAACAAACTAGAAAACCATATTACCAGACTCACTTTCACTACCTTAGTATAAAACTCTATATTTTTATGTTACTTCATTCTCTCCCTCCAATATTTATTATACATCAGTCAGTTTGTGCTGTACGCAGAACACAAGAAAAGATTCACAAACAGTTGTTTCACATAAAATATACCCCACATTGGGAGAGGTGTCTGTATTATTTTCTCAGAATGCTATGGTTCTTTCAATTATAGCTCTTCTGAATTTATGTGTCTCATTATAAAGTCATTCTGGTGGAGTTTGGGGATTAAGAACAGTAGTCATTAGCTTTTTCTTCACAGAAGAACAACTGTGACCTAAAAAAGGCAAGCTGTAAATAATAATTTCATTTTTAATATATATTCAATGTTTTATTTACAAGCAATGCTCCTACATATCTATTAGCCAGTCATCTTGAATCTGAACATTTTCAAAAGATTGACCTAATCCTGATTGTCTAAGTTTGAATAAATCATGACATGATCCTGGGAACTTGGCTAGTACATCAATGATTTTACATTTGGCATCACACACAAGCTACATGTTGAGGGAATGGAAAAAAAATTTCAATTTATTTACCTTGCCTCATTAGTCATCATGTGGTGATGCATGTGTTACTGTGTGCATGCAGCCTGCAGCTCCCATGATAGTTAGAAACCAAACAATCTCATAAAATTCATGAATTACTCACTGTAGTGCTGATTATCTCATGTAGAAGCTAATAAGATTATTAGCTCTGCTGAGAAGAGTATTTATAAATCAATATAGGTGCCATCAATGAGAATATTAACTTATGGTATGCTAGAGAAACCTGTTGAAGAAACAATTAATGTAGGGGTAACCTTCAAGTGTTACAAGTACTCTGTCAGCCTTAAAATCACTGCACAGAAGGCAGCAACAGACTTTTTGCCAAATCTGTGCTCACAGATGTTTTTCAATTTGCTGTCGAAATTGCTGTCTGCTCAAAAGTCAACCAATAAATGGAGTTAGATGGATCTAACTTGTTAGAAGTTTTCTTTAAAAATTGATAGAGCAAGCCCTTCTACATTAATTAGAGACCTGGGGTCTTCACTCACTGGAAAGCTAAAGGTTATGTTTCAGGTTGCAAGTTGAGAGGGTTAGGGGATATTCCTGTAGGCAAAACTGAGCAGACAACTAAGAAATTTCCAGCTTCTATAAATAATTTTTGCACCTATTGTGTAAGTGAGGGGATTTATAAGCACAAGACAGTGTCACCATCTTCTGCTGCTGAGGCCAGAGCAACATTTGCTGTTCTTTGAAATCCCATTGAAATTAGAAATATCATTCCAATCCATGTGTTAGCAGGTCTAATACTTATGAAACAGTAGCAGGTTTACAGATACTTCAGTATTTTCTTTTTTCATTTCATTTCACTTCACATGACAAGTTATTTTGCCCCTCGAAAAACTGATTACAGACAAAACCCTGAGCCCACTAAAATCACTCAAATGTTTGCATGCTTTCCCACAAGTTGTGCCATGGACATGCCATCAGGTTCTAGTGAACAGTACATATTATCAATTATTGTAAAATTAGATGAAAATACAATCAATTAATGCAACTACTCACAATTTTAAAAGATAAAAAATAGTTGCAGGTTCAACAATGGTTGTTTGGTTTTGTTCATCACTCCTATCAATCCTTCTTAATTACTCGTTCTCCAGACTTATTACTAATATTGATCAAGTTTTGCTGTTGAGATTCTACTGACAATGGAGAAGCTTCTGCTTCTCTCTGCACTTTCCATATGAGTACATGCAAGGATGGAGTTCCCCTAACTATTCATGCATATGACTGATACTTGATTTTCTGTCTCTTTCCAGAAAGTCTCACAGCTTCTACAGAAAGAAAATATGAAAGAGGAGTAGAATGTGTTTTAACATGCATATCAATATTCGTATTAGATTTGGTGGAGGGAGTGGGTCTTTATGAGGGTGCTGGTTGTTTTGGGGTTTTTTTTGGTTGTTTGGTTTTGTTTGGTTTTTGTTTAGTTTTGGTTTGGTTTTTTTACATTATTCTATGAATTCTTAGCCAAAAAGCAAGTAAGCAGAGAAAAGACCAGATCTTGAGACTGATCCTCCATGACACTTAGCTAATTTGCATCTGCTAAAGAGTTACAGCACAATATATTTTACCTCATAATTCATGAATGAGATGTAGGAGAGTGCTGTTGACAGGCAGTGGATGGGGAGATGCTTCCCCAGGCTCTTGGGAGCATTGTGCTGAAATTCTGCAGTATCATAGATTGAGATGATTTCTCTCCTCTCCCTGGTTGTTTAGCCCTTCTAATTTCTGACAATTCACCTCTGCCAGAGATTTTTTATCACTACTGCAGCCAGTAAAATACTCCAGAAGGCTTATAATTTAAGCTTCACTAAAACAAACTACAATGAACAGACTGTAAAATATTTCCTCTTTTTTCCTCCTTCCCCATCTCTCCCTTCTGGAATGATCAACCAAACAATCCCCAAACTACTCTAACTGTACTTAAAAGCAAACATGGTAAACATTTTTTGTCATTCAGGCTCAAATACATATTGTTCATGCTGTGGAATATAATTAGCACTTCTTAGCTCAATCAATTGAAATTTAAAAGTAAAACTTATTTTCTAAAAAGAGCATATTAAGGTCATTTCAGTACTCTGGAGTTGCTGGTTTTAATCTTTACCATGAAACAATATGTGCATGTAAATCTAGTATACTTAATATTTTTACCATTTCCTTCCTAGATGACACTATAAACAAAAAAGACAAAAAAACCCTTTTCTCATGATGCACATGACAAGTTACAAAAGTGTTTTCTCCATTAATTTTAAGACGAGAGGTTAATTCCAAAATAAAGTAACAGGTTATCTTATTCTTTTGATAGTTCATCTAAATGGAACTGTCCAGACACTTTACAGAGCTCTTCATAAGGAAGGAGCTCTTTATTAGCATAATGCCAGATTTAAATCTATTTGTGAGTTCAGTGGCAATTTCAGGTTAAAGAAACACTCAGTATGATAAGTGGTAATAGCCACTATAAGGAGGAAGAGTGATTTATAAACCTTACTTTCAATATTCTCATACCACTTAATTCAGCCGTCAGTATTCAAATCCAGCTGATATCTGTGGGAGCTCGGAGTGCTCAGCAACCTGCATAAGTATTCAACAAATTGCTAGATTGAGCCCTAATCCTACAGTCAATGTTATGGGAAGGGGAGAGATTTTTTTTGAGGTTTATTTATGCAAGAGTTCAAAGCAAGATCATATCATTGCTCTCAAACTACAACACAATCAGACTCAAGAAGGAACTAAAATCTTCCTTGTCAGTCTGATCTTCTGAAAGTCTGTTGTGAATTATGAGTCAAGAAGAGATAATGGACACTTACAGGTATTGGGAGGGGTGAGGGAAAGGTGTTATTATATTATTGAAAAATTAATCTGTGTAATTATGATGGGTGAGTTCAGTCTAGCAATCTCTCATAGCCACTAGTTGAGTGTAGGAATGGATTCTCTGTTGGTAGCTGAACCTCTAGGATGCACAAGGCTGACTCTGTGTCTATGCCAGGTTATAGCCTGTGTCAGACCAAGGATACAACCCAGGATCTTCATGGAGGCCCTTGGGGACATCTATCCTTCAGGCTCTGAAACAGTTCAATGAAAGGAAGCATCAGCGGAATATGAAGCAACCTGGAATGGCACATCCTGTATTTCCAAATACATGATCATCTTCTAGTTTGTCTGAGCTAGTGGAAGCTTGTGTTTACTTCAACAAAGCAACTAGACATAAAAATAAGGGTTATGGTACTATTTTCTATAGAAGTAGTAGAAGTACAAAATCTTCGGTTTGCAAACACGAGCTAATAAAGTGTAGTCTGGATTCAGCACTTTTCCTGAGCTCATGAATAGTCGCATTGTAAGCAAAACTGGAAGAAAAACTCAACAAATGGAGACAAATAAAAGGATAGCAGTTTTTCTTTGGATTAACTTACTTGGTGGAAGTGTGAAGCTCCTTTCCTGAAACTACATCATTGTCTTCTCTTCAAAACTTGAATGAATAATACTCTTTGGGGGAAAAGCAGTTCAGATGGATAATAGATTTTTAAAATAGATTTTATTTATTTTATTTTTGTGTGTTCTGACTATACCATCCATCTTTCTACATGAGGCAGATGTTTGTGGGGTATTATTTTTTTCATTTTCTTCACAGCTACACTTGCATTCTTCTTTACTATTCCCAATTTCAACAGCATAAATCAAAGCTGAGCTAGTTCTCTAAAAGCAAGTTTCCTTAAAATGTAAAATACTTTTCTTTTTCAGTGTTTAAAGAATTCAGATTCAGAACACAAATTTAAGCAACATTGAAATAAAGATCATGCAAAATTGAAATACAAAATTTAAAACTAAACACATTGCAATCAGCCAAATTCTACCACATTGCATCAATTCTAAACAAGTACTACAGGATTTAACCAATTAATATAGTTACTGAGTTTCAGGTTTGTCATTTTCAATGGAAATAAACACATGTGCTACATGCATGTTGATGAGGCTAAAGCATGTAGCATGGTGATATGTGATATCTGGTGCAAACCTCTTAAAGGCAAGGTCAAGGTGTCAGTGTTCAGCCCTGTCTGTTGACCCCTTGTCTCACCTCTGACTGTGAAAAGGAACCAGAAAAATACAAAAACTCCAAGGTATTCCCAGGTAAATGGAGGCAGCTTACACTTTTTGCCAACATGTTTTGCCTACGGCATTAGTGAGTGTTTCATAGATCAAAATATTAATTTAATATTAATTTAATATGAAAAAATGTATTGGCAACCAGCAGTGATCCCAAGCAGCCACCATCTTTACCTCCAGACAAGGCAATTCTCAACCCCTTTTTTTTTTTTTCTGTCTATGGCAGTTATTGCAATGAAATAAGCAGCAATGTTTCAAAACAAATCCCTTTACAGACTAATCTGAGGAAAAGAGATTCGAGGTCTGTCACTAGTGGTAGGAGATAATCTTGTAGGGCAGCAAGCAGAAAGTGCCTGAGCTGCACATAAAAGGCGAACTCCTGCCGCGGAATATTATACAAGTGCTGAAGATGCTGGAAGGAGGCCAGAGCTCCCTGGTGATGCAGGCTGGAGACACAGGGTACCCAGCCACCATCCTGCTGAGCTGCAAAGGGTAGCAGTGGCAGGATTCCATCAAGAATGGCTAGGGTAAGTGCCAGTGGGGACCTTTCATCTTCAGAGCTGTCAGAAAGCATGGACGTATGTGGGAAGCCAGCGCCGTGGTCTCCTTTGTCTACTAGAAGTGATGATGACTCAGACAGGGACAAAATACAGAAATAACAGGACAATGACTTCTTTTTTTATAAACCATCTGCTTCAGTGGTAACACTTGGCCTGGGCTAAATAATCCTGCAGCCAAGGCTGAGACACAAAAAGAGCTATTTGCCATAATTTATACAAAAACTAATTGATGTAGAACATAGTTAGTGAGCTATGTTGAGTGAAGGAACCATTTATCACTGTCTAATGCAGGTAAAAGAAACAAAAATAGAATATGTAAAATAAGGTTGCAGGTAAGCAAATTCATAGGTAACATAAATTGATGAGAAAACGGAAGCAAGTGAAAAAGAAATTTTAAGTTTATTTGCTCAATGTTTAGAAGATGTTCTGTGCATGTAACCTTAAGATAGGCAGAAAAACATAAAGCATGAAGGAAGTAACACACACTGGAAATCTCAGCAAATTGGTTGCATTCAGGGTTTGCATTCCAAATGATCCCAAAAGAATAGTGATTTGAGCAAGAGAAAAACCAAACTTCCAAGATAAGATATAGCTCAGGTTTGGGGACAAAGTGGGGCTGGCAGTAGAGGGGTATACAAATAGATGTGTGGAGATGAACCATATATTTATCTTATCTATAAAACAAATGTGTGTTGGCATGTGTTTCATAATGGCATGAAACTTACTCTTTAAAACAACAAAAAGGACACAAACAAATTAAAAAAAAAAAACAACAAAAAAATTCCAGTAAGATATCAAACTAATTTTTTTAAATGGCAATTACAAAACACATGCTTTTATGAACCATTCTAGTGTCTACGAAGGCCACTAAAACTGTATGTGTCTTCATAATGCTTCTTTTTTTAATTACTATGCCAGTGCTAATCACCAGCACCTATGGCTCCAGCAAGTGCTTCATCTCTGTCAGAAATAATGTACTGAAGCAAAAGATGCAATAGTGAAGTATGCATGAAATATGCACAACCATGATGTGGGAAAGTTTTTTAATATGAATTTTAAAATCACATTCACGTACAATACTGTAAAATCCATTTAGACTCAAACATCTTATTGTTTCAGGCCATTGTGGGGTTGCTGTTGAAACCTATTAACTCCACTTGAGCACAAACAGCTATTCTCTGGGCAGTTCATTAAAATCCACCCTTTCTTAAGCTCCAAGGGACTTCTGACTGCTTAGTTCCCATGGGAAATATTAAAAGAAAAAAAATTGCAGAAAGAAATCATAGCATGTCACAACACTTAATAATAGCTACAAATGGAGTAATTTTAAATAGTTTTCACTAACTTGATGGGATAAATATTCTGAGGTACTCAAGACCCTTAGGGAGAAGTGTCACAGGGATAAGCCATAGTGTGAAATTGCTATTTGAGTGCTGAATACCAATTATTTGTGATTTACTGTAATTTACTTTTAAACCCAGGAGCTTACCCAAAAGCAGCTGGTGTATCTTTTAAATGATGCATCAAGGACTTGAGTTGTTAAATATCCAGGAACAGTAATTGAAAGAGAACTATCCTCAGACAATATTCTAGTTACTTCCAATGACCACATGAAAACAAAACAAAACAAAATTATGAGGAAAATATGAGGAGAGGAGCTAGGAATGACATGAATCTACAGTATCTGCAACTGGGAGGCTGTGGTACTTACTGCAAACTAATTCAAGGATATAACCTATTTTTGGAGTAAGTTTACTCTTGTAAAGAACTGAAACACAGATGGAAGGGAACCCAACTTGTCATACTTACTACAGGCAAGTGTAGAGTCTTACATCTGGGCAAGAACAACCCCGTATATCAGTGTCAGTTGGGGTCCGACCTGCTAGAGAGCAGTGTGGAGGAAAGGGACCTGGGACTCCTGATGGGCAACAGGACGACCATGAGCCAAGAAAGCCAGTGGCACCTTGGAGTATATTACAAGGGGCATAGTCTGTAGGTGGAGAGACATTCTCCTCTCCCTCTACGCTGCCCAGGAGAGACCACATCGGGAATATTGTGTCCAGTTCTGGGGCTCTCAGTTCAAGAGGGACAGGGAACTGCTTGAGAGAGTCCAGCACAAAAATGATCAGGGGATTGAAGCATTTCCCTTATGAGGAAAGTCTGAGGGAGCTGGTTCTCTTTAGCTCGGACAGGAGGTGAGTGAGGGGTGACCTCACATAAAGAGTGAGTGTCAGGAACACGGAGCCAGGCTCTTCTCAGTGACATCCTGTGACAGGAGACAGGGCAATTGGCACAAGCCGGAATATAGGATGCTCCACCAAAATGTAAGAAAAAACTTTTTCACAGTGAGGGTGACAGAACACTGGAACAGGCTGCCCAGATTGGTTGTGAAGTCTCCTTCTCTAGAGTAATTCAAAACCCTCCTGGACACATTCCTGTATGACCCGGGTCTAGGTGCTCCTCCTACAGTAGAATCATAGAATCATAGAATCATAGAATCATAGAATCATAGAATCATAGAATCATAGAATCATAGAATAGTTTGGGTTGGAAGGGACCTTAAAGATCATCGAGTTCCAACCCCCCTGCCATAGGCAGGGACACCTCCCACTAGACCAGGCTGCCCAGTGCCTTGTCCAGCCTAGTCTTGAACACCTCCAGAGAGGGGGCATCCACAACCTCTCTGGGCAACCTGTTCCAGTGTCTCACCACCCTCTCTGTAAAGAATTTCTTTCTTATGTCAAGTCTAAACCTATCCCCCTCCAATTTCCATCCATTGTTTCTAGTAGGGGGTCTACAGACCTCAATTATCTCTTCAGGTCCCTTTCAGTCCCTGGCATTCCATGATTCTGTGAAAGAGGCAAAAAGCTGAGCTTTGTCCTTCCTGATGGGCTGCCAAATTCAGCTGATAGTAGAACAGAGCTTCCGCCCTAGGGCACCAACCTCTGCTTGGACCTCTTGAGGTCACTGCATCTTAAAAACTTCCTCGTATCAGGACATGGATATATCCTCATATTGGATAGCTTTGTGAGGAGATAGGCCAAGCAAGTAACTTTCCCCCCCTCCTTTTAACCCGCTGGGAGGAGAAGACCAGTGCTCACTTTGAATGGATCTCTTCTGTGCTGCACTGTAATATGCACACCATGCACAAGGATCTTTTTAATTTGCAATATGAGGAAAAACTTTTCACAGTGAGGGTGATGAAACACTGGAACAGGCTGCCAGTGAGGTTGTGGGGTCTCCCTTCTCTGGAGGCATTCAAAACCTGCCCGGACACTTTCCATTATGACCTGGTCTAGGTGTTAATGCTCTGACAGAGGGATTGGACTAGATGATCTCTTGAGGTCCTTTACAGTCCTGACATTCTGTGATTTCACATTCTGTGAAACCAGCTCTCCACCTCCACCAATTAACTTCTTGACCAGAGAACATCAGTGTAGCTGCTTTGCCCAGTATTTTAGTGAACAGATATTAGCTTAGAGTGGAAATCAGTGTGCTCATCTTCAGCCATCTGAACGTTAAGTATGAAGCCCAAGTTGAATGCCAGAAGCACTCAATACCATCAGTGGCAACAGGCAGAAACCAACAAGCAGTGATGCACTGCAGCTCCTGATTTTAAGATTGGTTTAAAATATGTCTCACTCTACTAATTTTGAAAACAAGTCAACAGTTTGGCTGTTAATCACCTGATCTGTCATTGGTAGACTGATTTGAAGTTATGTGAGATGAGTTCAAAGCAGAATCACGTGCTTTCTCAGTGGAGGAAAGGCAATTCACCTTTTAGAGGAGTAAAGTAATTCAAAAAGAACCAGAGGACTGGGTGAACAAGATGAAGCAAGCCATCAGTCTGCCGTTGCAGCAAGTGAGACCAGGTGCCATGCTTTATTACCAATGCAGATGGTCAGATTTATCAGTTGCATCTGAAATTTTGCATCACTTTTTTCACATCCAAATACAAGATGGAGATCCACATATTGGAGAAAGGCTAAAGGAGGAAGGGCACTAAGAGAGAAGACTGGAGCACAATATCCATAAGTAAAGGCCAAATGAATTGGAATTGCTTAGCCTAGAGAAGAGAAGCCTTGAGGGGCACCTAGCTGCAGTGTTGTGCAACCAAAAGCAGAGTTACAGAGAAGGTGGAGGCAAATCCTCCCTAAAAGTGCACAGAAAAAAGGAGAGGAGGTGACAGCCACAAATTACAGAATGAATTCAAATTGAACAATGGGGGAAAAAAATCTTCCCTATGTGAGTGGTCAAACACTGGAATAGGTAGCCTGAGGTGGTGGCAGCATACTCATCCCTGGACATATTCAAAAGTGGGGAAAGCCCTGAGCAACCTGCTCTGCTGTCAAAGGAGAAAAGGAGGTTGGACTGAATAGCTGACAGTAGTCTTTTCCAAGCCAAATCTTTTCATCATTACTTTTTATGTTGCCCTTTTTTGTCCAACTATTGTTTTCCTCTGTCACTGGTCAGTTCTATTTCATGTATTTTTCCATTGCTTTGAAATGTTCCATGAATTTTTTTTCCCATGTGGTTTTAACAGACCGTGTCATGCTGTCATGATATTTCCTCTAAGCTTGGAATGAAGGACACGGAATTCATACAGTGAGAGGAAAAATCTCCCTTCTTAACAAACAGCTCTGCCAACAACAGAGGAGTCTCAACCTGCTCAACTCTCAAGAAGGAGGAGCAGATAGTAGCCCTTTAGTTTCACAGCTGACCGTGACTAATTCTCTTCTCAGTAATATTCCCCAGTCACATAATACTGAGCATTGGAGACAGGATTTTACAATCATTGTGTAGTTTTGAGTAATTTCATAGAAGTGGTAGACGACGAGAGATTTGGTAGAGCATTTCAAGCTTTCACTGCAACAGCATGCAAGATGAGAATTTAATCCTCTTTCCCACCAGATTAATTATGAAGTGTCAAAAACAGATTTTTAAGTTTCACAAATTTCCCTAGCTCTTATTGCTTCTTAATAAGCTGGAAACATAAGCATATTTTTCAGTCTGACTCTTTAGATTCAACAGATATGCCAGAAGACAGACACCATTTGGGAATTCTT
>VZTY01000076.1:16261-99529 GCA_013400935.1 Turnix velox
TTTGTACTCCTCCCAGTATAGATATATATTTATATATATATATATATATATGTGGGGGTTTTTGTTTTTTTTTTTAAGGATAAAATTGCATATTTATTTCCTCTATCCTGAACAACTTGAGGAATCTTTGAAATACATAATAGTGAGTTTGTGACTTGTTCTGTTGCCCAAGCCTTATTGATCCTGAAAATCTTTCCACATCATAAAGGCTGTCTAAATTTTGAGTGGATACCTACATGATTATACAGAGTTTTGGCGGTTCACTTCTAGTCTGCAGTCAGCTTTTGTCCATGTGGTATGTAGCTTGCTAGGAAGACATATTGTGTTCTAGGTGCTGTAGAAAAAGGATGCTCTATGCACGTGCATTTTTCCAGTGTATTTTTCAGTTAATATGCAAAAACTGTTACTTTTTTCCATCATTTGGAATTGAAAACTTTAATATGATGTCTCAGAACATGATTACCACTGAGCACAATTCCCTGTAGGGAACCCAAACTTTATCATTCCTGTTTCTCCAAGCGGAAGAAGACACATGTCTGTATTTGTGAAACTTGCTATTTTATGGAGTTCATTCAGCTTCATGATGAGCATGATTCTTTTCCAGGCCTTATAAGATAGCTCTTTGGATACCCCTTAGGTTGCATTTGGATGGCCTTCACACTGCTTCAGCCAGACCCATGGCAGAACTCTCATTTATTACTCTTGTCAGTTTGAAAAAGGGAGTGCTAAGTGATTGGATTATCAGGGAGGAAGAGGTACAGGCAGTTCCTTCATTTTCACATTAGTGCAACTGTAATGAAAAGTATTTGCTTATGCTGTTACTTAAGGACAGTTAGTCCCACATAAAATTGCAAGGTCATAAGCAATGTGACTACCACCTGCCAAAATGAAATAACATTATGCAATTCTGAACAATATGTTTGGAAACGCTAAAGAGCAAGAAATTGTACTCAAAACACTAGCAAAACCTAGGAAATTTTCAGATGTGTGAAATGCAGTCTGTAAAAAAATGAAAGTGTTTATGTATCTTTGACCAAGACTGGTTTTACAGCTATTCCATCTTGGTCATATTTTGGCTAAGATTGTTAACTATGTACTGGTTAAAAAAAGATGAGCAAACAATAGCAATAAGAAATGCAGTTGGTTGAGAGAAATGTGATGTTTTGCAGTTCTGTTTTTGGTTATGTCTTGAGTCAATTAAATAGATTGTTTCAGAATCCAAAAAACTTTATTCTGTACATGATCCTTTTAAATTAGAATGGTGCTGTGCTAGGAGTACTAAGTGCACTGAAAACTTTACAGTCTTTGCATTACTGAATTTCTTTTCTCTCCCTGCACTGGAGGGAACCTGTACTTCTAATTCTTTTAATTAGCTCTAGAGCTTAAATGCATTTATTAATCTTAATATTTTTATATTTTTAATCAATAAAAATAATTTTTTACCAGTTTTTTGCTTTAAACTTTTAAAAGTTCTTCCAACTACAGTAGAAATCTGACCTAAATAGTTATGTTTTTAAATAACTTGTATTCATTGAATGAGGCCGCAGTTAACATTAGTAGAAACATAGAAGTAACTGAAAATTAACCAATAAGACTTGGGCTATTCAGAAAACAAAAATGACAACTATTGCATTGAGAAAAAATTCAAGTGCTGATATTTTGTGCATGTTATCCAACCTCTTTTCAAGTGTCCTTATTTTATTAAACTTCGATATTGATCCTTATTTCAGTGTAATTTGTAAGTTAAGTGTTTTGACTCACTAATTTTGCATAGATTAAATTAATAACTATGGTATTCTCTCTACTTCTTAGACATAACGAAGCAAAATGTTTTGTTGGATGTTAACTTTCTTGCTTACAGATCTAATGACACTTAATTATAATGATTTAACTATGTGAATTGCCCAAATTTAATGAGAGGAGAAAAAATGAGGTGTATTCTTTTTAACTTGAATTTCTCGGATTTCAGACGGTGTTTAATGCAGTTGTGTTTGCATTGTAAAGGAGAACAAGTATTACAGGGCTACTTTTGTTTTAATATTTGACAAATAGAGGAACGTGATTCAAGAGGTTTCATGTGTTGTTGTTTGTAAGATGTAGAGCTGTTCCAACTCAGTGTGGGATGTGAAGGGAGACTGTTATCCCTCTGCATTCTATATTGACAATGGCTGACCTCATGTGAAGGTTATCCTTACAGCTAGTCAAAAATTTTGATGAGCTTTTAAAATGTTAAAAGACTTGGGGGGGATAATTATTTTAGTAGTCTCATGCAAATATTCAGTATGTGACAAAAATAATGTAAGCTCAGCTTGTAATACAAAGTAGTAGTCTGTTGGTTATGAGGGAATGTAGCTATAGGACAAGGAGTAACAGTTTAAACTGAAAGGGGAAATTTAGGCAAGATATTAGTGATTAAATTCTTAACTGTGAGACACTGGAACAAGTTATCCAGAGAACCTGTTGATGCCTGATTCCTGGAAGTGTTCAAGGCCAGAGTGCTTGGGACTTTGAACAACTTGGTCTAATGGAAGGTGACCCTGCCCAGGGCAGGGAGGTTGGAACTAATGGATCCCTTTTCACCCAAAGTAATCTGTGATGATTACAAAAAAGTGAATTAATCTTTCATAACTTTTGTAAGTGAAACCAAACTAGCTTTGTTTTAACGTAACTTCAAGTGTTTGCTGTTCTGGGTTTTTTGTTTTTTTTTTTTTTTTAATAAATAGGTTAAATACTTAGTGGGCTTAATGAAAAAAATGTAGAATTTATTTTCCCATTTTAAGGTAGATTAGCTTTGAAAGACTAGTTTACAAAATTAACTTGAATACTGTATTAAACTTTAAGAAATCATCGAGGAATTATTTTTTGACAAACAGGCAGTTACATTATGGAATTAATAGCTTGGTTTGAGGAATTTATACACAAGGAAAGGAATGAAGTGCATGTCTTTGCAAGATGGATTGATGTTGCTGCAGCCCATTTCCTTTCAAAGCCAGTTCTGAATCTTCTGTGATTCCTTATTGGCGGAAGTACTGAAATAAATTGCTCCTCTTCCCCTCAAAACTAAGTTTGTGTGTCTGTAGATAGGTTGGACAGATAATGTTGACTAATATCAACTTGCACAGTTTGTGAAGATTTACTATTTTCAAGGAAGTTACTTGTCTTGTGGTATTGAGTCATTTGTTCCTTACAGTTAGTTTTTTTTGTTAAAATGGTTTTTAAAAAATAAGCTAGAAAAAAAGGAGTGGCACATTGGCCTTTTGGTCTTGAATAGTGCAAGTATTTCTTTCTGCGTCATATGGAGAAGAAAATGTAACGAAGATTTATGTGCAATTCTGGATTGGATGTATTGGTTTCACTTATTGATATGGATAGGCTTTGAAGATCAGTTTGAGGTGCATGCATTCCATTTTACTGTACATTATTGAAGAGAAAGAGAAGTAAATTGTGTTCCTCCTGATCTTGACATGATAGGACTGTTGCGTAGGTGTGTTCTCACCAACTTGGACAAGACCTCAGTCATGTCATTCTTCTTGTATTCTTCACTTACTCGGACTTTATTACAATGGCTATTTATTCTGTCTCTATTTCATTTTTTCACTTTGGGTATCTATCTTCCTTGTGGCTGACAGTTCATCAGTCTACAAAATTCATGGGTATCAAAATTTGGTAGTTGTAAAATGCAGCAGCTACCTGTATGATGGAATATGGATAACTACCACAGCTGTCCAGCACTTGATTGAATTGTTCTTTAAGCAATCAGATGTGTTACTGTAATTTTTGGAAGATAATTCCTTTATTGTAATTTATTGTAACACTTACAGAAACAAATACTGAACTTGTATAATTGTTTTGAATTTGTTGTTAAAATGAAAAATCGTTTTGATACTAGTCAGGGTTCAGAGTAATTTAAATTGATTATCTTCTTTTTGACATTAAAAAGAAGCAGATAGATTTTATTCCATTGACTGAAGTAGTTTGTAAGTTACCATGTTAAGCTACTGAACATTAGCTTTCTGTGTAAATACAACTCTGTGCTTACCCAAATGGTGAATGTTTAAGGTGGCCTAAGCATAGGGCACATTCAGGAAAAACAGGTTGTAACAGTGCATACTTAAGTATTTCAATTATTTTGCCAGAAATTTTGTAAAAACATCAACCAGAAATAATAGGAAAAAAAATCACTGATGTTCTATCCTCTTTTGATTCTTTTATTTGATACTACTGTGATTTTACTGAAAGATTTGGGCTACAAGTAAAATACATCTTGTCAATCCAGCAAATTAAGTATTAAAAATTCTTGTGAAAAGATTAAAAACTGTGTTAGGCCACAGAGTGAACTGGGCATGATTTCCCTATGTCTTTAATAGTTAATATCATTCTGGTGTTCTTGTCTTTTAGAAAAAATGGAAAAGAGAAGCATGACTTTCTTCACAAGATAGGACTACGTTTCAGACTTACTTGCTTTGGAGTCAAATTTTGGGAAAGTACAGAGCTAGAGACTGTATGGCATAAATACGGAAAGACCATTCATTAGTACAGGAGCTAGAGGCTGCAGAGTAAATTTAGCAGAAGAAGAGCTCTTAAGGAGGAGAAGGGAAGCAGGCCTTCTCAGATGATGCTGAAATTCTTTGTCAAGTCACTTTATGTAAACTTGGTACATGTGTAAGGTGAAAGGTTGTCTAGGCTTGTTCATAAGGGTCCTTAACATTGAGAGTTTTGAAATAGGCAGAAGTCCATCTTTCTTATAATCTGGTCCAAAAATAGTTGAAGTTGTGAGAGTAATGGGGCAATTACCAATTTATGCTCACACTGTTGCTGTTCTTGCTTGGACGTTCTTTTAGGTCATCATGATGGCAGGGTCCTGGTAAAGTGGAATATTAGGTTGCAACTCTTGTGTTTTTATTTTTGTACCAGATGTAATTGGTCATCCTAATCAAATGCTACTCTTTAGAGCCTGCCTCAGGCACTAGCCCATTTATCCTGTATTCAGTTGGGCAAGAGTAGATAAAGTAGAAATTTTGTGAATAAAGGTATGTGTGATCCTCTGGGAGACTAGTTAGCTAATAATTTGCAATATCATCAAGTTAAAGAATGAAGAAAACCACAGACACAGTAAAACTTACACTTGCAATATATTATTGCCATAATTTAACTGATTTATTTCTGTACGACAGAACTAAAACTTGGTTAGAAATCATAGCCGATAGATGGTTTCCCTCCTACCAAAGGTCTAGACTAGTGGCTTCCTATAAGAGGTTTTGGCTGTGTGGCATGATGCCTCCAACCACGACTATGTCATTAGTTTTGCTAGTTTTCCTTTTTCCCAAAGCAAACCCTAAAAAAGCACTGCTGCTCAAGCTGCTATTGAGCAAATGTCTTTTAAACGAACACTTTTTGTATTAGGTGCAAGACTTTGCTCAAATACATTAATAAAAAATTATCGATGTACTTGGAGTACATACACAAAAATTTCTGTTCTGTTTCCTAGATTAACTCCAGCTAATCATTACCATGTAACTTCATCTAAATTTTGGCTCATTACTGAGAACGTGATAAAAATAGGGTATCACTTTTGAGGAACATTATACAGTAAGTCAAATATTACCTAACTTCTGGCGATACTGTAAATGCTGAATATCTGAATTGTCCCTTAAGGGTAACAGAATCATGACTGTCAAATTTAGGACTACATTTCTGATGCACTAATATGAAATATTATGCTATGGATCAGGAACTTTTGTTCCCATGGAAAGAAATATGGAGATGCAACACTGTAGTCTTTGAACGCTCTTTGTAATTCTGCTACATCTGAACAAGTAACAGAAGTTCTGCGGTTTTGAAGACTACATACAATTTTTAAGGACAAACCATTTTTTAATGTCTAGTTGAAAGATGCCTGAGGAGCGTCAGGTTTCAAGGGGAAATAAAGTCTAGCTTGAAATAGAATATACATGTTCTGAAGAGGGCTGCAACTGCTTTAAGGCTTGGAACTCCTGCATGTTCTGCTGTTGCAAAAGTTGTCCCAATATACTGAGGACACATGGTCAGATCTCTGTTTATCTAGTTGTATGGTTGCTGTTACATGCAGAAGCACAGAATTTGATGCAGGATGTAATAATGGAAAGAAGCAAGATGGATCTTTGGGTAGCCACCCTAGACTGAGTTCAGTGCTGCTGCTAAGACTGTTAAGTGGATGTCCCTCAAAATTACATTTGTAACAGGCTATTATATTTGTAGTTTGTGTAGTCCGGTTGACAATAGCTTGAGTCATCAGTGTCTGGTAATCTTAAAATTGTACAAAGAGAGCTATGCTGGAACCTGTGTTCACTGAGGATCAAAATAGAAAATACTTAGTCCAGGAAGGAATGAGAGCAGTAAGCCTACCTACACACCTTGGATACAGAATAAAGGAAAAGATGACTTCTAAGAATGGAGGAATGGATACAGAGCAAAAAGTGAGATGATACTTCTAGTCTAAGGCCTGCAAGTGGGAGTGTTTGGCCTAAGTGCCCATCTGTTTCTTCAGTGTTAGAATTTACTTGTAAAATGGTCTTTAGATTCTTGAATCTATGTTTTTGACTGAAATAGACTCATGACTTTAGATGGTGTTAATTTGTCTTCATGGTTTTCTGGTTGAACTGATTCTTTCTTGCTTTGTAGTCTTGTGTTGTCTACAGGAAGGTTCTGATTAGGAGAGAATGGCAGAGAAGAGAAATATTTTATCTTTTCCAGAATTTTAAATCATCTTAACAATACAACAGAGAACAGGAAGGAATTATCTGTATTTTTACGGTACTACATTTTAATCCACTTAATACTAATTTCATTGGAGCAAAGATTGCTCTTTGGCAAATGTCTTATCTGAAGCAGTCAACAGTATTGGTGCTGTTTGAGTTGTCTTTTTTGCTTCTGTCTTTTTTTTAATACTAGCAGAATACTGACATTGTTCTTTTAAGTATATATATGTGTCTATCTCAGATACTCAAGTAGTCCGTGATCCAACAGTTTGTAGCACTAGCTATTTTGTGCTTTCCATTATTTTATTATTTTCTCGTTGCTGTAACTCTAAAGGGCATATTTGTACATGAGGATCATTACTTAAGTTGGAAAAGGAAGCTTTTAGTCTGGATGTCTGTAGAGTCAGCCTTGAAAAGTGACAAATATTGATAAAAACAGATAGTCTTAGAAATGAATAGTTGACTAAAATGCCTATTATTTCCTCAAAATAGCAAGATTTTATATTTTTTTGATGTAGTGGCTTTTTGTCAGTGATTTGAACTTCTAGTGTATGAATCAAGCTGAGAACTGTCTCAGAGTATTTGTTGGGTCTGTAGAACTGGTTTTGTTTATACTCTCATTTATGAAGTCTTCTATTTTCTTATAATTAGTATATTCTGCAGTCGCTCTGCTTGCCTTGCCTGACACACGGAATCATAGAATGTATTGAGTCGGAAGGGTCCTTCATACATCATCTAGTCCAAGCCCCCTGCAGTAAGCAGTGACATCTTGCACTAGATCAACATAAGTATAAAAGAATAACCACCATGGTGATGTGTTTTTCTTGAACTTGAAGTTGCAAATACTTTTAGACGCTCCAGGTCTAGAGTTTGCGTTTGGAGAATCTCTAATTGAATCATAATATCAAAATCAGTTTCCTACATCTGACCTAGGTACACTGATAGTACTACTGACTGTGGTAAATATTTTGTCAAAATCAATAAAGACAAATGACAACACTAGAACAATGGTTTCAGAGTGTTTATTTTATGGTTCTGACTGCAGTTTAGAAAAAAGCTAGTATTGAATTTTTTTATCTTCAGTGCAGTTATTTTTAGTATTTTTTAGTATAAATCAGGTGAATTAGAGCTTAAAGCAGTAGTAATTTTTCTGGCTGTTACTCAGAATTTAATTTTCCATCCCAGCTAAGTGTAAGAATAAAGTCTAATAGAGCCTAACTTCAGTTGTCTGTGGCAGTTTAAAAGACATGGAAAACTATTAATAGAAAAAGCTATTTCTGTTGAGTGACAAGTAACACATATATTATGCTTTTCCTTTCTTGGTTAAAATAGCTCTTTTTGGTTTGAGGTTTTAGGGGAAGAAACCAAGTAAGATGTGTACTTTATTTTGAGGCAGAATGCTGTTGTGGTGTACCGCTTTCCGCAAGGCTAAGGATGAGCTGTAGTAAAGCTTTTAGAAAGACATCAAAAAATATTGTGTTGTAAAGAGTATTACCACTGCAACATCTGCAAATCTAATGAATGACAAATTAAAAGGAGTGATGATACAGAGCTTTTTATAAAAACTGGCAAAAGTGTGTAATTATTTTGTAACTATTTCTCCACACAGTTTTCCATCATTAGGCACAATGTCTGCACTTGCAAAATAACTGCTTTTTAATCACAGCCAAATATGCAAAAGAGTATCGTGTAACTAAAAGCTACTCAGTGTTTTTTTAATTTTGATTTTTCCATAATTTGGATGTGGGACTTGGAATAGCTTGAGGTTTCTGATTCCTTTTAGAGTCAGTGATTTCAGTTTGATTCAGGAGTAGTTCAGTCAAAATTCTAGGCATTGGAACTAGGTTAACTTAATGTTTTAAAGTAGGGATTTTTGTGGCTGGTCTTTTGACACTTGTTCTGATGTAAGATATACATGAATGAGTGCAGAGATAAATCACATTGCATAGCATAAAGCATAAGAAGTAAAAAAAGATTGAATTTAAATGAACTCATTAATTATTGGGCAAGGATACATGAAAACAAAAATTCTTCTTTGAATAGCTTATTGTTGAAACCTACAATAACAAAAATCAACTGTCAAAAAGCATAATTTGATTTTAAAAAAGTGAAAAATAAAACTTTTGGAGATATTATATTGGAAATTTTACCTAAAAAAGAACTCTTATTAACTTAGATTGTGTGCTGGTTTGAGATAAAACAGAACAAGGTTTCAATTCAGTAATTTTACTTCTTCACTTGGCCTCTTGAAATTAACAACTTGTTGTGCAGAAAACAGTTTGTTCTTAAAGTGGTAAAAGTATCTTGAAGTCTCACCCATATTTATTGCTGTAACAATCAGTTTTGTTATTTGCCATGCTGGAGGGTCGTGAGTGAATGAGTGTAGGGGGGTCCCACCTGCAGGGAGGAGTAAACAGGACAGGTGACCCTAAACTTACCAACATGAGTATTCCATACCACTTTGCTGTATGCTTAGTATAAAAGCTGAAGGATTAAAGGGCCAGTGCTCTTCCTGCAGTGGTCAGTGTTTGAGGACCTGGATGAAATTGACTGGGCCTCTGATCCAGCTCCATGTGTTCTAACTCCACCTGCTACTGAGTCCAGCTGGGGACTTCCTGGTGACCAACTGAGACATCATCCTGGATACTTAATATGGGTTTATATATACTGTATATTTGTATACTTCTGTGTATATTTTCCAGGCATCTTGATATTTTTTTCTACAGCAGTTTTCTGTGATTATATTTTTTGATTCCTAATCTCTTTATTAAGAAATACTCCTTCTGAAGCCTCAGCTTTTTCTGTCAATGTCTATCTCAGATATTACGTAAGCATATTGTTAAGTTTTCAGGTAAACTTAGAGTAGATATCCTGGTTTAGGCCCAAAAAGACCCCCCCAGTGACAGATGGCCCCTCTCCTTTCTAAGAAGAGAGGAGAGGAAGGAATGAGGAGATTTGTGAGTTTAGAAGAATTCCAAACTACTTTAATAGATAATGAAATAATAGATAAAATTAAAAGGAAAAGATAAAAAGGTATACAATGTTTACAAAACCGTATCAAGCTGGGATGATGATCACGTCCCCAGCAGACGCAGGGAGAGTCCCAGGCTGGGGCCAGTTCAGTCAGGAGCTGGATGCCGGATCTGGATTCAGGAGTGCTTGGATCGGGGTCAAAGGCAGAGTCTTTTCCTAGATGTTGACCATTGAAGAAAGATGAAGGGAAGGGCAAGAGGCCAAGAGGCCACGGGCCTGAGAAGGGCAAAGAGAAGTGCCTGACCCTTCGATCCCTCAGCTTATATACTGAGCATGGGGCAGATGGGATGGAATACTCCTGTTGGTCAACTTTGGGTCACCTGCCCTGTTCACTCCTCCTTGCGGGTGGGACTTCTCTATGTCTTTCCATTTCCAGCCCCCCCAGTAGGGTGGTTGACAAACTTTCTGACCTTGATCACCATAGTGAATAATGAAAATAAGAGCTTCTTGCATACCATTCCCTGGTCTTACCCGTCTGGGAGTGAACAGTGTCTGAACAATGTGCAGTTAATTTCAGAGTTTAGTCAGACAGAAGAGGCCTAGCTGAAAAGTGAAGTTACAAACTAGAAAATTTACCCTATTTTACCTCAAACCAGGACAGTAGGTTAATATGCTTACAGTTGAGTAGTTGGTGTTTCATATTGGCTTTGAATAATTAGCATTTTTAATAAAGAGTTTTCATGGTTTATTAATTTATTCTACTAAAAGAAACTGTGTGCCATGCCTTATTCTTATTGAGTAATTAAATTCATTAAAGTATATCCAATCATAGTATTTGTATTTATATTCAATCTTCTCACATTATAGATAAATGTCTATATCAGTCTTAATTTGATGCAGATGGTCTTCCTTCCTGCCACAGTGAATATATCCAGTAGCATGGCAGCTTTCACATAATTGAGCTGGGGAAAAGGGTAATTTATCGTTGAATGTACAAATACAAATCAATGTGTAAAACTAATGCTAATACCACTATTGGAATGTGCTTCTCTACTGTAATATACATCCTTAAACAGCCCTGGAGCTCAAAGGAAAGCATCTGGAAGGAAGGCAACAGTGTAGTGGTGCAAATCTGGCAAAATTAATTTTATTCAAATGATTTAAAAGAAAATTTAAAAAAACCTCGTATTTCAGCATGAGTTCTCTACAGGGATAAAGGCACTCACCTTTGCTGATGAAGGCATAACAACATTTTGTAGAAATAAATTTTTTAGGAGATTAGAACAAAATTAATTAAATACTAAGATGCGGTCTATACCTTTGAAATTCTGTAAACCTCAGAGCTGGAAGCTTGTGTCAGAGAGGGCACAGTAACACTTCCTGTTTGATTGATGGCATGAAAGGAAGCTATTGCCACTCTAGTTTTTTACCATCCTGCTAATTGATAATTGTCTCTGCAGTTTCTGCCTGTCTGATCTGTCAGAGTTTTCACTGATAGTTGTGCATCCATCATGTATGTAACATGTATCTGATGCAGCTTCCAGCAGTCCTGCGGGTGTGCTCAGAAATCCTAGATCTCTTCTGATCCATTTGGGTTTCTGATCCATAGAGACTGGGAATGAGCACATAATCAACAATCTTGACTCTTAACCTCTTTCCACATTCCACTTTCTAGAGGTCATATTTCAGGGACCTCTTATTCAGGGACACTTTATTAGGAGGCATTTCATCTTTGCTTCCAGCTTGGCCAACGATTTTCTTGGCTGTCATAAAATGATCACAGTGCCATCTGCTCCTGAGGTTTTTTGCAGCTGATATATCTGTATTAGTGCTTCGAAATTTTGTGGTGGCCATCTAACACATTCTGTCAGTGAATCTCAAGGAAAAGTCACATCTTTCAACTACATTTTTGCTACTACATAACTCTCATGATTGTTACTATAATCTTTTAATGGTTGAGATAGTTCAGTAGCTAAAGGGAGCCCACAGGAAAGCTGGGGAGGGAATCTGTCACAGTGAAGTAATAGAATGAAGGGCAATACTTTTAAACAAGAGCAGAACAGTTTTAGATTAGATGTTAGGAAGAAGTTCTTCACCATAGAAGTTGTGAGGCACTGGAACAGGTTGCCCAGAATGGTGGTGGAGGCCCCATCCTGGGAGACATTCAATACCAGGCTTAATGAAGCTTTGAGCAACCTGATCTAGTGCAAAATCTTTCTGCTTACTGGTGGGGGGTTGGACTAGATGACCTTTGAAGATCCATTACAACTCTATGATTCTGTTGTAATATTTTGCTTGAGAGTTTGGCTTTTGGTTGTCTTTGGCTCCTGAAGTATTTACTAAGGTTCTGGTGACAACTGCGATCCATCTTCACATTTATGATGTCTTTTTTGTTTGTGTTTTAATTTAGTTCGATGCAGTTTTTGGGTTTTTTTTGGTTTTTTTTGTTTTAAATAGTAACGAGACCAATCTAATCTCATGGGTAATCTGGATGATTTGTCATCTCAGGAGTTCCTTGTCTTGAGGCTACTGTCTAGCAAGTACTGACTCTGTAGTCTTACATGTTTTGGAACCAGACATCTCTGTGTTAAATGGATTCCTTGGAAATTCAGAACAAAATTTAGAGAAAGTGGTGTAAACCCCGAAGTAGACAAGTTAGGCTGTTGGTTAAAGCGTAGAAACAAATGATGGAATTGATCAGTTCAATACATAAAAATGTTAAAACAAAGAAATCGCAAGCACCCATATAGAAGGAAAAAAGATTAAAAAGTAGATCTTGGAGATCATTTAGTATTTAGTAAGTAATCATTTAGATCATTTAGTAAGTAATTGCACACTGAAAACTTAGACTTTTTTTTTTTAAACTGAGGCAAAACAGAGAAAATAGAAAGACCATTTGGGGTATTTCATGAAGCCAAAATGAGGATACACTACTACCTGGGTATGTACTTTCAAAAATAGTCACTGTATTGGAAAACAAAATGACATTTTCCTCAGTTTTATTATCAGATTTGAGTTCCATTGTTACTATGTTTTCATCAAGTAGGACCACACAGCTGTTCACTCCCTCTCCTCTACCTGTCACAGCGTAGAGAATATGAAGAGTATAACTGAGAAGAAACTCATACATTGGAATAAAGACAGTTTAATATGCAGAGAAAAAGCTGTGCATGCAGGCAAAGCACACAAACAAGGAAGTAATTCATTGCTTCCCATCAGCAGCAGGTGTTCAGCCATCTCCAGGAAAGCAGTGCTATATAATGTGTGATGGTTACTTCGGAAGAAAAGCACCATAGCTCTGTACAACCCTCCTTCCTTCTTTTTCCCTCAGCTTTATTTTTCTGAGTATGAGATCAGTTTGGGTTAGCTGTCCCTGCTGCATTTCCTCCCAATTTCTTGTGCACTCTCAGTCTGCTTGCTGGCAGGGGGATGTGAGGACCTAAAATGACCTTTACTGCTTTGTAACAATGAAAAACCTTTTCTGCTTCGTAACAATGGAAACCATCAATGATCTTGCCATTCCAAACCAAAGATATAGCACAATATCAACATCTAGAAATAAAGTCAAGTCTATCCCAGCTGAAACCATGACAGCTCATTGCCTCAGATACAGACGAGGATACCACAGTCATTCTTTTCCAAAAATGTAACAGGAACAATGGACTTAATCCATGCTGTTCTCTCCTATCACAGTTTAGTGAAACTGAAGTTTTTATTTTCTCACTTAATAAACCCAACAGATTTATTTGAGGAATAATTTTGCATGAACGTCATTAGGATTAGATTCTGAGTCTGTCCTAACATAAAAATAAACAGTTTGCTTCCTTGAATGTGTAAAAGACAGGAAATACCCAGTAAGAATCTTTCATGCTGTATATGTGCCATCTCAAAGTTTTGTGACATAGTAAGCAAGAGATTGGCATGGATGAATTGAGACTTATTGGTCGAACTACAGGGCAAAAAGGAAATGCAAGGCAGTAGAAGGAGGGACAAGTATTCTAGGAAGAGCATAGTGATGGTGCCCAGTTGTGCAAGGATGGAGTTTTGAAGGCTAAGCCACAGCTGGAACTGAAGGTGACAAGGGATGCAAATAATATTAATAAGGGTTAGTGATTTTTCCCTGTACTTAATTCTATCCATGTTCTTTTAATTGTATTTTTTCTCCCTGGCTAGCTGAGGAGTGACAGAGGAGCTTTGGTAGGTACCTGATGTACATCCCAGCATGGTCTCTTCCAACTCAAACTCTCCCATGATTCTATGAAAACCTGATTATATTCCAACACATTTTATATAGGCACACTGATTTGATTGCCTGCCCTTCCAAACAATAAATCATGAATCAGAGAGATCTTTATGAATATATTGGATGGCATAGTTTGATCCATCTTGATGAGATCAGTGATGATGTGCATTTGAGTACAATATTAGAGCTTAATCCCTCAAACTGCTCTACACTCAGTACCTTTAAAAATCACCAGAATTCCATGTAATCACAGCAGCCTACATGCTAAGAGATTTTTCTGGATTTGTTCCAAATTTTAAGCTTTATTATTTCGTCCACGGATTTGACTTACAGACAGACCTTAACTCTTTCTGCACTGAATGGTATCTATCTTGTAATGGACTCCTATGGCATAACTGTTCGCAGGTTACTTTTGACAGAAGTATCTGGTGGTCTGAAATTAGTAACTATTTGAGTTAAAAATTAAAGCGTGACGGTATTATCTTCTCATCTTTGATTTCACTCACCATTCAAAAGAATGGAAATTATTCTGAAACATACTACAAGGAAATTGGTGTAAATCCTTGAAAAATTGAAGTTTTAGGAGTGTTTTCATATCAGTAGCCATGTCATAGGACTGTATATTCAAAATATTAAGGTGTACTAAGAATTAACTGCTGCATGACTAGTCTTGTTATGCCACAGAAAACATTTAAATTCCCTTTTTATTTACAGATACTTAGTTGTTAACTGTACAAAAACTTATTGGGCTTCTGTATTTGAAGGACTGTGTCTAAACTGATGAAAATTCTCCTTTAAAGACATTGTTATGGTATACTCTTAAAACACATGTAATCATGAGTTCGGGAGAAAACTGTAATGGCAGTTCATGCAATTTTTCTAATACAATTGTTGGTATAATAATTGAGAGTTACAGTTCTTAATTATAATCAAAGGTTAGGTAGTAGGAGCTGCAACTAATACTGAGTTGATAAATGTGAGACTAAAACCGGATTTAAATTCTCTTCAGAAATTAAGTTTCTTAAGCAGTGGCAGTTTGTAGACATGGTGCTCTAACTTCGTAACAGCATGGGCGACTGCTTTATGGAGCTGGTGATTACAAAGATCCACTTTAACCATTTTTTTCTTGCTGGAAGGTGTCCCACTGGCCTGAGGCCAGGGCTGTGAGTGTACAGCAGCTTGCGGTTTACACTAGAGTGTAGAAAATGCTGATACCAGCTGGCTGCACATAATTAAGCTGATTGCGGTCTGACAACTTGAACCATGATACAGATATGTGATAAATGCACAAAATACCTTACAAATTTTACTGTCTGACCTATTTTATCTATTTTTTAAAAATCCTTAACAGATATGATATTTGCACTTACAAAAACAAGCCTTGTGGAACACTGGGTAAGTCTGTAATTTCAGTTTGTTCTTTCCTTGCTTGATACTCAGCTAGTGATTTATTGACTGATTTAGATCTTTTTATATCTATGCTTTCAAAGTCTTTTGGTTCTATAAACATGAACAATAAAAGCTAACCTACACTGATTTTGGCTTTGATACATAGCTGGAAGCTTCAATTAAAGGAGCTGCTGCTGTATTCTTCTTCTCTGGCAGCTGTAGTTTTGACAAAACGTAGTAGATGACTCAAGCTTACTGCTTATAGAAAAGAATTTGCTGCTTGTTTCCATTTGACCTGTCTCCGTAATTTAGTAAGAAAAAAATATAAGTAAAAGACCTTAGGAAAGTTAAAAACCAAGCCAACGCTGGAAAAACGCTGACAGCCTTAGAATAGAAAAAGACTTTGAGTTTTACACTGTTATTCTGTTATCCATAGGGAGTTCAGATTCAGATCATTCCTTTTAAAGACAAACAGAAAATTACCGCAGTGATAGAAATTACATTAATTTTAAAACTCCTTGAAACAATGCTTTGCACATGGAAAAGTGCACATAGTGATCCAAGGAGCCGGAGGGAAAAACCACAGTTCGCTCCATAAATAATTTTTCAACCTGAAGTTATTTGCTATATTTTGTTTATTGAATTTCATAGTTCTTTAATATATGAAAGAAGCATTATTAAAGATTAATGTAAAATTTATTCTACTTTTTTTTCTTCCATTTGCATCCTTTCATAGGTCTCTTTCTCAGATGTAATTAAAGATGCAGTTTTATGTTGGCCAGTTCAGATTTTTAATACTTTTCTCAATCAGAGTTCATAATTGTATTTACTTTGTCTTTCCCTTTATTACTTAACTTACGTTAATTTTTCTGTAAGTCTCGCTCTAGTCAACACAGCACTTCTGGTAGAGGGATATCCTTTTCATGGGGAAAGGTAGCAGAGTTTGTCTTCTGTAAATGTAAACAATATCCACAGCATGTCATAATAAAAGGCAAATGATGATAATGAATTTCTAAATTCATTATCTCTAATTTAGAAATTCATTATTTCTAAATGTCAATCTAACTGATTGACATTTCTGTAGACTGAAGAGACTGACTGTAGTGATGTCACGGAATTGTTTTCCCAAAAGAAGAAAGTAAACTCTGACAAATGTTTTATCAAACAGAAAGCTTGATTAATTTTTTTTTATTAAATAAAAAATTTTATTAAATAAAAATCACATACTGTATCAGTTCCAACTCAGTCTCATAAGACCGTTGGCAATGCAACCACAACGATGTGTTTGAATTGTAGGCATGGAATTGAGAGACAAGGCCCTCTTTTGCAAGGCATTTAATATGCTTGAGTTCCACTGACTTCTGCTAGTTGAACTTAAGCATATGGGAATCTGTGAACAGAAGTCTCAGAGGGGTCTAAAGCCTCAACAGAAACCTGAATCATTGATATTCTAGTAAGAAACAGAAGTAAAGGATTTCATGTGGCATTAGCATCTCTCTCCTGTTCTGGTTTCTGAAACCATGGTCTCTTAGAAAAGATAGATTTCAGATGTCATTGCAGCTCCAGTGAAGAACAACGTCTTCTCAAAATCTGAGACATAGACTGAGTTCTTGACTTCATCTCTGTCACTTTCTGCAACCATGGAATGGAATTATGTCTATCTGTTCCTGTAAATCACTGAAGCAAGTACTCAGATCTGGACGGAAATTACTTACTCTCTAAAATGTGGATGTGCAAGAGAGCATGACACTTGGTATACAAGTATTGCCATGTTGTCTTCAGAATATCATAACTAGAATAGCGAAGGTCAACAGTAATTACTACATTTTCTACAGGATGCAAACTGCAAAAATTACCCAAATTTTTCTCTGTGGATAGTCTTTTTGTCTTCTGATCTTTTTTCCGATCCTTAGGGGCTGTGATTGTTTATAGCACTAGTGCTGTTTTGATGCAAATTGTAAGGATTGCATATTGTCACCTTTTGCTTTTTTCAGTTTGGCTATTGGTGTAGTTCTGGTGTTTGCGAACTGGATTTGGAGAGAGCTAAGTTACTCTGCAAGTGCTCCATATGTGCCTACAGGAGATGCTAGATCTGAATCATGTTTGCATGATACTGTGTAATATTTTTCCACATCAGAAAGCTTTGAACTACGGGTGTAGTGAGTATGTGCAGTGTGCAATTTGAAACTGATCCGAAGTAGGGTGTGTAATGCACCTACAAAATTATGAGGTGCCTCAATATCAGTGCTTCATTCTCATGACTCCCTTCCAGCACCAACATACTTGCTGATGAGAACAGTAAGGAAACACTTGTCATCTTACTACTTGCTTGCTGTTAGTCCAAAAAGAATAATTTGAAGTGCTTGCTCTTCTAAAGACTGCAGTTGCTTCCCTGCCCTCTCCCTGCTCCATTCCTCCCATCACCCAGCCAAAGGTGCACTTTTTCCTGACATTTTTTGGTTATAGCGTAGTTAACTGAGCAGGTAATTTCCTTAAGGAAAGTATTACTGCTTCCTTTAGATAAGAAACCCTAGGGAGGATTACACTAAGTAAATCTGATGTTTAGGGCTTTCTCTAGTGGCACTGCATTACTGCAGCATGTTCTGTGATAATGTGTTGCTGAAGAATGTATAAGGTATGGAATAACATATACTGTAAATGCCTGAGGCTTTCTCTCTCTAAAGAAAGTTTTTAAAGTTCTTGTAGTATAATAATGTTTTAATTCCAGAAGATGATGGGTGATAATTGCAACAGACTTCCATGGTTAAATGACTGTTTGTTATTATTGTTTCTCCTCTCTCTTCATTGATGAATTCGATTTTGTGTTTTTTAAAATTCTTTAGTATACCATGTGGGGCTTTTCATAGCTAAAGAAGTTGCTTGTATGTTTTTATGAACCCACTAAACTTAAACAGATTTCTTTAAAAAAATAATGTGGATACATTTTGCTTTCTTCAGCCTCAAGAATGTTAAAATATAAATGCTTTCTTGAATTCCCTCTCCTGGCTCACGTTACTAGGTGGTCCCAAGTTACCAGAAGTAAAATTTATAAATCTAACCCCTAGTCTAGACATTTTCCAGCACTGACTGTAGTTCAAAAAATATTAATGTCTAGCCGGCAACGTGAAATTCCCCACAGTGATTTTGCAAATGACTAGAAAGTTAACCTTTTGCCAACTGCTCCTTCTGTGCATAGAGGTTATTAAAAAGAATCCAGCATATATAACTAGGGCTTTTAAGACTGAAACACCTTGGCATGACCCTTTGTGTCTCCTTCTGTTTATTCAGGCTTGGCCTCTGTGGCTGGAATGTGTGAGCCTGAAAGGAGCTGCAGCATTAATGAAGACATTGGCCTAGGTTCAGCTTTTACCATTGCACATGAGATTGGTCACAAGTGAGTGAGTTTTAAAAAAAAAAATTAATGTATCACCGTTTTAATATTAGTTAATAATAGATTTTTTTCTTCACCATGGCTGTACCATCTCCATTCTGGTGCTGCATGTTTCTGTATGTAGTATTAATGAGTTGCAGTACATTTTATTTAATATATATTAATAGGGGCTTTTAATTTAGAACTGAAGACTCACTGTTTACCCTTTTATTTAAGATAGCAGTTAAATCTGTGCTTTTGAGATTTGGCTTACAATCTTCTTACTCTGTTTCATATTTTTAAATATTTGGCTTTAAAAATTTCTTCCTCCTCCTCCCCACTGCCTCTCTGCCACTTTCTGTAAGAAACAAAAGCCGTTTAAAGGTAGTTTCTTGGTTTTTTGTAACATTGATTCTGGTGTTGATGTTCATTCACTTTTAGTCATCTTTCACTCAAGTGTAAAGTATATAAAAGAGAGATAGCATCATTTCCTACCTTTTAAACTTCAACATAGCATTTTTAATGATGATAATAACTGATAAAGTCTGAAGAGAATTTGGTCTGGAAATATCTCAGGTCTTCCTTCAAAAGATAGCATTTTTACTATGTTGTGATGACTCTGAAAAGACCAGGCACCTCCTGTTCTGGATGACATGTTTTTCTAGTCATTAGCTGATGAATCTTCTAAAAGTTACAATGCAGACTGAAATGGAAGCTATAAATCAAAAAACAAGAGTTGGAAGTAAGCAGTTATTTCCAGTCCTCCTTTCATGCAAGTTAATCACTAGGCAATTATTAAAAGTCCACTGTAGTTGCACTGAAGTGGAAGAAACTTAGAATCCAGAAGCAATTTTATAAAATCTGAACAAAAAGTTATTTAAACCTTAAATTGAGTAATTAAAAAAATAATTTAAATTCTGCTAATCTTCATTTGCTTCCTTCCTTTCCTTCACATGCATGAGTTGAAAACAGTAGGGTAAAAGAAAATACCTTTCAACTGTTGAGGAAATTCTTATTAATAACATCTATTCTAGCAATTATTGACCTAGATGTGGATGTTACATGTTTAACAGGAAAAAAAATCTTCCAATACCACCATTTGTCATGGAACTACATATTTTACAGAGGCAATATCCACAGATACTTAAAAATAATACAAATATATGGAGCTATTTTATCATGCAAAGCTGGCACGATGACAGGAATTGATTTTCAGAGCTTAGATTTTGGTTAGAATCCTAGAAAAATAATATAGTGGTAGCACATATCCTGTAATCATGGGCATTTTTTTAACCACCTGTGTTTTCTACTTTTCCTATCTTTTGGCTTTTTATATGTGAAGTCTTTTGACATTCTGATATCTGAACTCTTCAAAAGTTTTCACTTCATCCTGTAGTTGGCATGCTAATTCAAATGCTGGTTTGAAAAGAAAGAAGAAATCGTACTCCTGGCTTTTACCCAATGCACTGTGGTAAAAGGAAGCTGCACTGCAAGCTTGATGTTAAGAGTGAACAGTGCCACACAGATACCTCCAGTATAAGTTGGGGAAGAATATTTCTGCAAAAAATCTTCGAGGTTAAGAATGTTTTGAGCCTTCTACACATCACCTCATTCACCCACACTGTGACTGAATGTCTCTGCAACTAAATCAAGGAAGTTATTTCTTCTAAACTTCCTACTAGAAGATACTTGCATATACGAGCAGTCATTTTGTTGAATCTTGTTAATTTTTTTATTTGGATTTACTGTGATTATTGGTTTTCTCTTGAGACATACATGGGAAAGAGGAAATTGGCTTCATTGTCAAATGAAAAATAGAGACATTTTAAGTAGATGTCTGCAATGACTATATAGCATACAGCATAAATGCACTCAATTAAATTAGAACTGGTGGATTGCACTTTGGAAGATTATGTTTCTATTCATTATGTAGTTGCTGTGAAATACTGATTTTTTTTAAAAAATACTGAGCTGAGGAGTATAATTCTCTTGTAATTAAAGTGATGGTAGTACTAATATGTGTATATTGATAGATTATCCACGGTTTCTCCAAAATTGGATGATTCCTGATGGATATACTGTTCAAATTAGTGTCAGTTTCTAGTAGTTTATTAAATTATAGGGTGATAAGAAGTGACTAGATCATTCAGTTTGACCTTCAGTGTACCATAGTGTATTAAATTTATCTCATTTAAACTTGTTTTGATCCAAGTAACTTCCATTTTGATGATTATTATCCAGAAGAGCAGTTAATCTTCAAGAATTAAAGAGACCAAGAGTGTGATTATTATTGGCAGTTATACTTTAATATTTATAAAAACTGAAAGAATTTTTTTTTCTTCCACTTTTAGTATTTTTATGCGTATAACTCAGTGTTGGTTGAGATGACCTGTGTGGAGTTGAGACTCAGAACCAGCTGGTGTTTTTGAAAATAACCTTAGTCTGTGATTACCTCTGTGTTCCCTTTGTGTGCTGTTACACTAACAGTTTTATGTTTGTTTCTCCTTTTGCATAGTTCTGAAAACAGTGTTGTATTAGTCTTAATAAGAGCGAGGCCTTTAGTCTTCAAATGGTGCCTCTAGAAATTTGAATTATGATACTTGACATACAGAAATGCTCGTCTTCTTGCTATGAAATGTTTCACATCAAAGAAATGTTTACAATTTCTGGTAAGCAATAATGACAACCAAAGGTTTCTTATGACAGGAGTGAGCAAAGTTTGACTTTTGCTTCTTGATGAGGAAAAAAGAAACTATTTGTGGACCTGAATATGCTATTCTGTCAGACAAATTGTAAGATCCAGTACCAGTTTTTTCCTTGCTATTTGACTTAGGTGACTTTCCAGTCTATGGTTTTTCATATGGATACTTTCTGAAATGCCTAGTGTGTTCAGAGTGTGCTGTAAATGATACTTAGTTGAACTGATAAGGAATTCAAGTTCCCCTTCAAAGGGGTATATCCCTAACAGAAAGGCATTGTACTGTTCTTCCTTGCAGTTTTATGGAGTTAGGTGAGATCTGCAAAGTTGTGAACAAAGTGAAATAGAGTAAGTAGAATAAAAGGGGAAAAAACCGGAAATGTCAAAAATGTGGTTAGGATTAAGCTTTTAACATAAAGGTTCCAATAAAGCTTGGAGTAAGAAAAGAGTATATTATTAGCATACAGCTATTAAGGTGGGTACGGGAGGGAGAAAAAAGAAGAAATGCTGGTGCTGCACAGAAAATGTAATGAATTTCAACTCAGAGGATGTCATTTCAGGGTGAAAAAAATGGTAAAAGAAATAATGGTGACATAGATTGTAGTCTAATAGAAAAGAAAAGGCTTTAAGATGAAGAACAGCAACTGTATTTTTCAAGTATGTGTTTAATTTTGAATTGGTTCATACTGCTAAAATGTGTGTGCAGTTCTGACAGTTTTAATTTTTTTTTCTTAGTCTGTATGCAAAATACAAAAATAGGAGAAATGATCCTCCTCTGATGTGAGAAAAATAGTCTTCACTGTTGGAGCAGAAATTTTTAAACTAGGTGATCCTGGACTGTTTTCAGAAGCAGGTTATCTTTTCCTCTTTTTTCAGTGATCATGTTTGATCAGCTATATTTCAATTTCAACTTTGATGAGCTATGTTATAGGACTTGAGTCTGAGTGAGATGTTTCATAGAAGAAATAGCTGTCCAGGAATATGTTGTTGTATAACCAGTAAGAAAATACTCCAGTCTGAGGTATCACCTCAGGGATACATAAATTGAAACTCAAAACAGCTTTCAAAATAGTTGAAACATAACCAGGATATGTTATAATAGTGACACCATCTCCTGTCATATCACTGCTGAATAGCTATGTAGTTGGTGTTGTCATTGTTGTTTTATCTATGACAATGGTGTCTTCCATCTTCAGTTACGGCAGGGATGACAGACTGTCTCAAATGTACAGTTTATAAACACCTCAACAACAGCTAGAAGAGTCAAAACTTGACTATGATAGGTGCTGAGTGTCCCACTAGCCACGTGGGATGACTGAAAATGATGCCTTAAATTTTCTGGGAAATTGAAGTAACTTTTTTAGTTAAAAATTACAAAATCAAAAATATGTCCACTTTTTGTCTGGACAAGCCACACAAGTCCATACCTAATCATATTCGTTATCTTTGGCTTACCTCCCCCCACTCATTCATTCCATGTCCCAATCTATGGTTTATGTGGTTTATGTCTGCTTTTATAATATAGCAGTATAAAAGCATGCTACTTCTTTCATTGAGACTCCAAGTGCAAAGACATACCATACATATAAAATGAAATGAAACGTAAGGCTAGAAAAGCAGTTTCTGTAGCAATATTTACAATATGAAAAAAGCTTGCATGTATATTTCTATGAAACATTATTTGATGTTTAGAATTTGCTGTACTAAAACAATTTGTCTAAAAGCATTCTAATCAAGGAAGAGAACTGTAGTGACATTTCACAGATCTTAACAAAAGTATAAGATGAATAAATGGTGGTGAAGAGGAAGGTTATCAGAATCTTAAGGGCATGATGGGTTTCCAAATGAAAACAGCTCTAAAGTTTGCTTCCTGATTCAAGCTGATAATTTCCGCTTGGACCTGTAGTGTAGAGACGCATTCATACTCTGCTTTGTGTAGTTCACAAACCTTGCTTGATGTTAGTCTTTGGCATGACATCTGGATTGATATAGCAATGTAGATCATGTGAACTTTAGAACTTATTGTACTTTTAAGACCTTCATATGTTATTTAATACTAAACTATACTTACATATAAAAATTTTATTTGATTGAGGGAGCAGAGTGACACATAGGAAATAAATGTTATTATAAAAATATGCTAAAATTATTTTAAATTTCTTGTCAATTACACTTTTATAAAGCCTATCCAATTAGTTTTTTTCCCAAGTTTTCATGGAAGAAACATATTTTAGCAAAGTCAAAATGTAAGGGCTGCATAACTTTAGAAAGAAGGATTAAGGATCTAGTGAAGTCTATATTAATACATGGAAATAGAAGTAACTAATTAAACTTGATTCCTCTCTTGAGGGGAGCAGTGCAGTATCAGATAGTTTCAATAAAAGCTTCCAATTGTTTGTTAAAATAAATAGATTTTTCAAGACTATATTTTAAGGTTTTTTTCCTTTGATTTGTGATGTCATTTGAAGATGAGTTGCTATTTACATGCTATTTGTAGCTGTAACTAATACTTCTATAACATTTGCTAAAATCATAAGGAGATACACATAGAAAGAGAACTTTCTCTTAAGAGGCGTATGGCGGAATACAGTTACAAAAAATAAAAAGTGCTGACCTTCTATTGCTATAAAATCATATAACATGAATATTGTATCATCTCCAAAAACTTACCATAACATCATATCAGTTGACAATTACCACACTTTACATGAGTATAATTGGAGAATTTACATGTATGACCACATTGAAATTGACCTTTGCTACAGGTAGTTCATAGCTCTAATGTTGTAGGGGGAAAAAATGTGTTATTACTACCTAGTAGTTTATATTTACTTTCTATTGAACAGAATAATGCGGAAAATATGTTTCTCTTTCCCCCCACCTCTTTTTACAGGTCGTGATGTCACTAAGAAAAGGAAATTGAAAGCTGTAGTGACATTTCCAGATAATAGGGAAGCTGATAGTATTCTTGTTTTTTCATTATGGGCTATAAATAGACATTCTAAGTTATACAAATTACATAGAATTAAAATAAGTAGAAATATATAGAAATACTGTCAGTTTTTAAAAGCAAATTATAATTCTCCCTTTATGTCTTATATCTAATACAAGACCACTTGTTCAAGCATGCCTTCCTTTCATCTTCCCACTGTAGTAGAGATCTGCTGTTACAAATCTTTAAATTGCTCTTCACCAGTGTACTCTGTGACCCTTCCTTGCCTTTCACTTCATTCTGTGCAAGTGTTGTGAGAGTGTCAGAGCATGTCCTAGTGACATACTGAGTCACTGGAGGAAGTTATGGCAATGTAGCTGGTTCAAGAGAGCTCTGAAATGATCCATTTTGCTCTTGGTATGTATATTTTGTCTCTCTTAGTGCAAATAATTAGGATAATAAGATGAAGATTTCTCTTAGAAAGAAAGGATTAGTTTTCTTAAGGAGTTACTTACAGTTATGGAGCTGAAAACTGACCTCATAAAATTGACAAAGAAGGTCAAATGTTTGATTTTACAATATTTCTCATGTGTGTGTTCCTATAATTTCATTGCCTCACCTGATTCTCAGTCTCTGGTACACTGTTCAGGTGGCAGAGCAAAGCAAGCACCACTGCTTTAAAAGAACTGGTCCAATTTCATCTAATTCATGAGTTGGTAAGTGAGTAAAAAGTTAACGTAACCTGTAGTATTTAGAACACACATCAGTGGTGTTCTCTGCAGTTCTGAGATCCTAAGAAAGGTAGGAAATGGTTTGTAGGTCATGCGTAGATCATTAGTGTTGCAAGCTGAAAGCATGCTTGATTTTGATGAGGAAAAGCAGTTCACTCAAGTAGCACATTTCAGATAAATTTTCTGCTTTTTAAAAATACACAGAGTATACAAAATAAACTTCAGAGAACAGTACTGAAGAGCATTTATGTAGGTTTGGATCTGTCTTCTCTAAATCTTAGGAGTTTGAATAATAGGACGGAAGAATTCTGTCTGCCTTGAAAAAATAACTGCTGTCATCTTAGATACATCAGCAATACATGTTTTGGCAACCATAACCATCACAGCATCATGATTTTGCGTCCAATTTGGCCCACAACTGGACAGTGACAGAATGTCCCCTTTCTTTACTGTCACACAGAGAAAGAAGTTATAGATCTATGCGTTTGTAAGAATTTACACTACTTTAATGAACAATAATAATAAAACAAAAAAGGAAAATAATGAATAGAGGTATATACAAAACCATATTAGGCTCCCAGGGTGATGATTCTGCCAGTCACCAGGAAGTCTTAGGCTAGACTCAGTGACAAGCAAAGTCAGAGCACACAGAGCAGGATCAGAGGCTGATGAGCCATACAGGGACCTCCTCAAAAATTGACCCTTCTTTCCTTCAGCTTTTATACTGAGCATAGAGCAAAGTGGGATGGAATACTCATGTTGGTCCATTTGGGGTCACCTGTCTTGCTTGCTCCTCCCTGCAGGTAGGACCCCTCTACCCTCTCCCACTTGCTATTCTCCAGCATGGCAAATAATGGAATTAGCTGACCTTCGTTGTTACAACAGTGATCATTGGCAACAGCCTCACTTCATGCCCTTCCTTGTCACAAACTATACAAGTTACTTTTACCACTTAAGTAACAAACTGTCTTCTGCACAACATGCTGTTAATTTCAAGAGGCCTAGTGAAAAAGTAAAATTAATGAACAGAAATTTAGTTCTGTTTTTCCTCAAACAAGGACACATAAGTAAAAACCACCTAACAATGACCTCCTCTTAAATAAAAATAAAATTGTAGAGACATTGTAAAACTGTAAGAAATCAGGGAGTCAGTCTGTTTAGAATTTGTAATACAGAAAGCTGCATAGACTGACCACCTTGTATAATGCTCCAAAGAGCAACCCTTTAGCTGCTCCAGATGTGCAGAAGTTCAGTTCATGAGAAGTGGCATTCTCATTAGCTGATACTATGTCTCAGGGTTAAGGAGGCTTATGTGTTGAGGAAGATGGAACAAATTTGACCAAAGATGAATGGTTTAATAAATAAATTATTCCACCCAAATGATTGAATGGAAATTAATCAAAGGCAGCCTCAGATAAGTAGGTTTAGAAAAGTTTATTAAGCAATACTCTGTTCAGATGTTCCATTTATATCAGGCCAGTTGGGTAAACATTATTGATTGTTTTGGAATAACGGTAATAATTTGACTGAAGACAGTCTGTAGTGAAGGTCTTTTCTAGTAGGTATTCTGTGTATTTATTTCTAGATTTAATTTGGTGCTTTCGTGGATGATCTGTAGTTTCAAGGGTGTAGTTAATTCCAAGTTGTAGGATTCTTTTGCCACGTTTTTTCTTTCCCAGAGTTGTATCATCTTTTCTGAAAGTTAATTGACTTTTCCTGCAAATCTCTGCTAGCCAAGTGCTACTCAGACATTTCTTACTGTATTATCAGCTGATTTTTATGCATCTTCATGATGACATTTCATGTCTGAGCTGTTTTAGAAGGGCTCCAAGCCACTCTGTGAGTGGAGACTGAGATTCCCCTGTTCTTCCTGAATTATCATTGCTTGCTGTGCACCTATACTATACCTGTTCTCTATCTTTATTTACTAGTCCAAATGTCAGTGCCACAATTCCTTATCCAGGTATAATACCAAATTAGGATTGAATTATCTCTATTATGATAGCGAGAATATTGTTTTCTTTAAAAGCTTTAGAAAATAAGTGAAAAACATTTTACAGTATGTGGGAGAGAGGAAAGATATGAAATTGTGCATTATTCTGAGAAATTAATAACTTAAACAGAATATAGCTGATCCTGATTCTCTGCTTAAGAGTTGTCCTGTACTGACTGTGTTCCTTTAGGACATGAAGTTTCACGAGATGTCAGATCCTGTAAAAAAGTAATGGTCTGTTTCTCGCCTCTTCTTTTGACCAGTTTTGGTATGAATCACGATGGAATTGGAAATTCCTGTGGGACCAAAGGTCATGAAGCAGCAAAGCTAATGGCAGCTCATATTACAGCAAACACCAACCCATTCTCTTGGTCAGCCTGCAGTCGGGATTACATCACCAGCTTTTTAGAGTAAGTAATTTCTCAAGAAAAATCACGAGTTTTAAAAAATCAACACCTTTCAAGGTAAATAATTGACATGCAGTAACCAGCTCTGGCCATTTTCAGTTTTAGAGTGAACACACATAAACAAAACAAATCTCTGAAGACTTTTATAGAAGATTTTTTCTGTGCAGTGGCGAGAACTGCTTCTGCACCATTCCCCACATGACAGTTCTCTTTTTTAATCTATTAAGAACATTTGAAGTGCTGATCATATCTCATGACTTCATTAATCTCAGGATGTGAAATAGAGAAGGGTGGAATTTGTCTATGAATGGTGGGAAGTTTTATTTTCAAATTCATGCATAGTGTGAAGGAAACTAGTAAAAGGAACTCCTGTTTCTTGCACATTCAGTTCTCCAGACTTTTTTCATACAGTCTTTTGCAGGTTTTATCTGTCAATGTTCTTTGGTAGGAGTGGAGATAGTAAAATGATTATTGGAGAGTATGTCATAGATCTTTATATTAATGCCTTAAAACTGTGCTAATCTGTATTCCTTGGCAATTTTTATCCAGAAATAGATTGCTATCTGAAATTTTAATTCCATAAGGAGAAGACTAGAAACAGTCAAAATGTGTTAGACTCAGAAATGTGCTTATAGAAATGGGTACATTGGTTTGTGTGATGTGTGAATTGTCATGTGTGTTTTGAATTGTGGAAGACAAACATAAAACTGTGAATTCACTGAGAGCAGATTAATAACTAGAAATTTTTAAATGGTGTTAAATTGAGTTTTATGGCAGCAAGTGGTGATTGGTTGTTAGATTCAGTGTCATCAGTGCAATTCTTCCTTTGAGAAGAAAAGGTTGTACAATAATGCAGACATTTTCTGTTATCAATTTAAAACAATTAAGTGGTCTAACCACTAGATTACTAAAACCAGATCAGCTTCTCCTCCTCTTTCAGAGATCTAACCTCAGAACAAGGCTCTGTATTCTGAATCTTACCTGAAGGGACTCATCCACATTGATAGATTTTCTTTCAATTGGTTCAAATGTAGCCCTCCACAGTGTAGAGGATCACTGAATTGTTGTAAACGGATGGTTTAGCTCCCTGCAGAGTAGCGGGGCAGACCCCATGTATCAGTATAATTTGGGGACTGAGATGTTAGATAACAGAGTAGGGAAAGGGTCCTGGGTTCCTGGTGGACAGCAGGATGACCATGAGCCAGCAATCTGCCCCTGTGGCCAAGGAGGCCAGTGGGGTATATTACAATGGGTGAGGTTAGTAGGTCGAGAGAGGTTCACCTCCCCCTCTACTCTGTCCTGGTGAGATCACATCTGGAGTATTGTGTCCACATCTGGGGCCTTCTATTGAGGAAGGGCAGAAAACTGTTTGAGAGAGTCCAGCACAGAGCTACAAAGATGATTAAGGGGTTGGAGCATCTCCCTTATGAGGAAAGGCTGACACTGCTGGGTCTCTTTAGCGTGAAGAAGAGAAAACTGAGGTGTGATCTAATAATATTTATAAATATGTAAAGGGTAAGTGTCATGAGGATGGAGCCAGGCTCTTCTCAGTGACATCCAGTGAGAGGACATGGGGCAGTGGATGCTAACTGGAACATAGGACATTCCACATAAATATGAGAAAAAACTTTTTCGCAGTGATGATGACAGAACATGCAGAGAGGTTGTGGAATCTCCTTTGGAGATGGACACCTGAACGCCTTCCTGTGTGACCTGGTCTAAGTGTTCTTGCTCTGGCAGAGGGATGAGACTAGATGATCTCTTGAGGTCCCTTCCAGTCCCTGACATTCTGTGATTATGTGACACACAGTCAATGTTGATGCAGAGGAGGAAGAGGTCTCTTCAGTTCATGTATCAGGTTAAAGCATTTTGAATCACATAACTGGACCAAGAACCCATACAATTTTACATACTGGAGGTTTTAAAGTTAGTGTCTAACTAAAGGACACTGAATAAGTCATTCTTACATATGATACAGGCTTCTCACAATATAAATTTATTTCACAGTACTGTTACAGAAAAAAATGTCTAGGGTATTTTTTTTGTCATTGCCAATTGCATCTTTTAATTCAACACTGTTGCCCTTTGCAATCTTTCTAGTAAGTTATACAGCCTAGATTTAATTATGACAAAGAACATGGAGTTTGTTTCTCTTCTTATGCATAATTTCACATCTTGATAGTTCTGACTGTAACCTTAAAGTTCAGGTATTTTCTTGTTGCATTTGGGGGTTTGTTACTTGCTGTCACAGTTCTTCTGCTCTCTGTCTCATTTACTTTTATTTGCTGCTCTCCTCTGAATCCCATTATCCTATAAATTGTCTATTGATGAAGACATAATTCAACAGATAGTTAAGAAACTATTTTTATTTATGTATTTAGGAAAAAAATATGGTAAAATTGTGTGGCTTGTGCATTTGTAAAAAAGCTCAATATTAACTTCATAATATCTCTGCACGGTTTTTGAATTGCAGCCTGAATAGAAGTTTTTGTTTCTTTACTCGATAGATATGGTGTGACCTTTTGGAATTTAATGCCAGTTAAACATATTTAGCTTGTACCTACTGTATTTCATATTTAATTTTTTAAAGGTTACTTTTAGTGTCTCCATTATTCTTTTTTGTTCTCTAGATTTGGTTGTGAAATTGTTTCTATATTAGCATAAAGCCAGAATAGAAACCTGCTGAATCTGTTCCCATAATTCCCATAGTTCTGATAAATTTCTTAAGGTCTCGTGAGATAATTCTGTCTTTGACAGTATTTTCTAGCCTAATTAAATTCTGTCATCTGTGAATTAAAAAAGTAAAAAGTTACTGAAGATACTAAGCAGTATTTGAGCTTTAGTAAAGAAAATTCTACCAACATCAGATTAAAAATTAAATTATCTTCTAATAGTTTAGTTGTATTTTTGTAACCTGGAGTGTGACTTTTTCAAAACTGCATTAGATAAACATCATTTTACACATTGAAATTATTAATAGATTTTCTAATAGTGTAGGATACCTTGTTAAATGATGTACTGAACCAAATATGACTACTCCTTTATCAACTAATTTCATAGTCTGTTTTAAGAAAAGTCAGATATCTCAAACATATCTGTTTGCCTCTTATTGTTTGTGGTTCTAATATCTGATTGATGCTTTTATCCTTAAAATAGTTATTTTGTCATTTTTTAGAGTAGCATTGGCTGTGAAACTGTTGTTTTTATTCTAGTTTCCTTTTTAATCTCCAGCTTGTCCAGTTTGTTTGTCTCCAGTTTGTTATCTCCTCAATAACAGCAGGAAGGCATTGAGAGAGAGATACACTGCAGGACAGATAGAAGTAGAGATAGAGGTACCTGCAAGACAGCTGCCAGAAGCCTCTTTCACTTCTTTTTACCCTTTCATTTCTGTCCTTAAGGAGGAGCAGCTTTATGAGCAGAGTTTTCTATTGTAAATAACAATCAGTGAGCAAGAAGCAAAGAAGAATAGTGAGTTACTTGTGGTTGTGATTCCCTGACTGGTCCTGTGAGAGCAGCATAGTCTGCTTCCAGTCAGAGGAACTTAGTGCCTTTTTTCCTAATACTACTTTATAACATGTCAACAGATGAGGGAAGTGTTGATTTTCATGTTCTTACATCATGTTCAGCATGTTCTTACAAGAAAGATGGAGAATGACTCTTTGTGAGATTGTATAGCAGTAGGACCAGGGGAAACAGGTTTAACTGAGAGAAGGGATATTTAGATTAGATATTGGAAGAAATTCTTCACTGTGAGGGTGGTGAGACAGCAAAACAGATTGCCCAGCAGTGCCAGGAAAGGAAACTCCATAGTCCAATGACTGTTAAGCAGGTGTAATAACAGTGTAATTGCAGTGATGGGCATGCAGGGGTTTCTCCAGCCATTTGCACTTGTTGTGAAGAAGAGTTTACAAAATAGAGTATACAACTCTAACATACATAGTCATACATTATCATAAAAATCATGATCTTATTTATGAATGTTCACAAGTCCAGTCTCTCAGGTCACCTCCTCTGCTAGGGAAAGCAGCCATGGCCTGATGAAAACTGGTTTCAAGATCTCTTCTTCGTCTGCTGGCTGGCTAGACTTGCTATCTCCTTGTTCATAAAAAATGAGACACAAGGACTTGGCTAAGCAGTATTTCCATAGCAATTGCGCTCCTCAACTACTGTCTAAGAACACCTTTAGTGCCTAACTTTTCAGTTGTTCCATCCGTTTTCAGAGGCTAGCTGTTTCAGTTCCCTGTTTCACCAGAGGTGTTATGGCAGTGTTCAAGGCCAGGCTGGATGGGACTTTGAGCAGCCTGGTCTACTGAGCTGTGTACCCATGGCAGGGAAGTTGGAACCAGATGATACTTCCAACCCAAACCATTCTATGATCCAGTGACTCTGTGTTGCCATCTGTGTCTCTAGATGTTTATTCCAGATCCTCCCCCTTTCTTTTTTCCCTCGGGGCTGGGAAAATGGCCTGGAGAAGACACAGTAGACTTCAAACACAGAAGACAAGTGGCTCTTTTTGTGCTGAATGAGTGTGGGAGCTTAGAATTCATTTAGCTGTATTAAACAAGAAAGGTAGAACAGGATGGGATGTAATGCAGATAACCAAGCAGAAATCTGAGCCAGTGAGTCTTTATGACTGCCACAACACCTTTTAGATTTATTGCTTGAGTCTGGATGCAGAATGTGATGGCAACAGGATAATGTAGCTAGAATGGATTTCATAAGAATATCATTACTTCTTCACAGTATTATATATAGTGAAGTAGATTTCTGTGAATTTAGAAGTTTACCAGCTTGGGTCACCACTTACTACAGAATTTTTGCACCATGGGCTATTTTGTGCTGTAGATACCATATTGTCTTGAACATTCATTTTGGTTCATAATAGTTGTATTATTATGTTCATTAGACTGCAGGATTGACTGAATGCAGTTTATAAACTGAATTGTTTGTAAGTGCTTTATGATGGCTTTAGATTTAACTAACCTTTTCTGGAATTAAGTGTGACTTATGGAATTAGACTCAACTACTTTTGTTTTGTAAGAACAAAACGTGGATGATTTCTGAAACCAGGGTTCATTGATCTTGTCATTATTAGATAGGAGAATGTGACAGAAAAAGCCAGATGCCTTTCAGAGGCAGAGTTGTCATTTGATGATGAATGGAGAAGAATTAAAGGGTCTTTAAATTATTTGATTAAGTAAGATCTATCATGGAAAATTCTTGGAGAGACTCCAGGATTGCCACACTCCAGGATTTGGATGTGAGACTACATATTTCTAACTCTGGAAAAGAACCAAAACTACCTTAATCCAAGCAAGTCCATGTATACAATATAACAGGTCATCCAGTGTTTGGCTCCAGATACCATCTTCCCAATAATCTTGGGCATGCAAGTAAACATTCAAGATAAATATAAGATACACCTATGTACTCTTTATATCCTATCTGTGACAGATTGGCCAGTCTCCCTGGTACTTCAGAAATCTAAATTAAATTTTTCAGAAAGTACAAGGGAAAACTGGTTCTGAAAGCCAAGGTCACATCTTGTACCCTTTTGATTAATTCTTTTAAATATATCAGATTATTCATTTTCTCATTTGCTTTGGGGAAGCAAAAAGGAAGGGAAAAGAAAAAGGTATGATCTCAAAAGTATTACACTGTACCCAAGTGCAGGAGAAGTGTTCTCTAAAGGTTATGTGATCCTAAGCCTGCATTTATACTTTGCACAACTTTGTGAGATCTTTCATTACCAATGGGAAGTCTTTTATAACTCATGCTATTTCTTTTTCAAAATACTTCAATTCACAGTATCAGATTTTCCTACTAAGTTTATATAATGTGTCGGTTTTACTCAGCTGCTTCAGAGAAATAACAGAAGTGTAGCAGAAGGAAAGAGAACAAATTTGCAGTGAAGTGGTGATGTAACGTAGCTAGTGGGTGCATAACTGCTTAATTGTAATTTTCTCAGTATCATACTGCTACAACAATATTGCATTATTGTTAAAATCCTGTCATTAGAGTGGAAGAGGTGCATTTTTTGTCTTTACTACGTGGATTTTGACTTATATTTTTGCAGTTACATGTCTTATGACATATAGTTTAAATTGAATTTAAAGATTTGGATTTGCTCCTAAATATGCCTATTCAGTGAAGGTAATATTAGTATTTAAATGCTGTGCTCTTGACTGTCTGTTTACAAGATCACAGTTTATAGACCAAACTCTAGTAACATTTGACTCCACAGAAATATTCCCACCATATGCAGCACTAGCTGAAGCAAATGTCAAATGCTAAAGTTCCCACTGCTTGTTTAAGCAAAATTCCTATCTATAGTTTGGTCTAGACAATGCAGAAAAATCTTACTGAATTTCAGCGATATTCATATTGGAGATACTAATACGTAGTCCTCATACATGCAAAATACTACACTGAAAAACTCCCAAGTTGTGCTGCTAAAAAATTGTATTGGTTGCAATAATTAAAACTGGAATAAAGAAGCAAATACATTGTTTTTTGTGACATAACTTCACAATTGATAATTTAAAGGTAGAGTTCAGCTAAGTATTTTAGAGTGGATGTGTGTGTGCATGCAGATGAATCAAAATACATTATTTTTTTCTGTATTTACTGTGTTATTGCTTAGTTTCTGTTTGCCTTTTTCTGAAATGGTCAGCAGTTGTTTTTCTTTGTTTTTCCAAAGGGTTTATTTTGTTGTTTAAAAGAATTTAATAAAATAGAGTTAAACTGAGAACATAAATTGTGTAGTTAAAGAGGGGAAGTATGCTCTTTTCATCTGCAGATGAAAAGTATATAAAACCAGGGATCTCCAAAAACCAGTGTAGAACATTCACTTCTGAAATAATACTCCTTTGGCAAGATGCATGGAAAAGATTTGGGAAAAAAACCCATAAGCACTGGCAGAATTTATAGGAATGTTGGAAAAAAAATTTAAAGTATTGGCGTAAGAATTCTTTAAAAATCCTCTCTTGTTCACATGTGAAGTGAAAGTAAAAAAGCATCTGTCATCTTTTATGCACACTGACTAAATAAAACAGAATAATTATTTTTAGCAAAGTACCAAGTTTTCTGAACAGAACTGTCTTCATTTGGCTGCTTTGTTATTAATTCCACTATGCTAAGATATTGTGGGGATATTTTGGAAAAACACCCACCAATCACCAAATACAAAATAAATACAAAAGAAGTAAAAACAAAAGAAGTAAATACAAAAGAAGAAAATATTACAATTTTTAAAGATTATGATCTTACTTACTACATGAACTTTTTAAGGTGAGAAAAGATCTTGGGTGCATAAAAAGCTTTTCACTTGTCCTAGTATGAGGAAATCCTACAGAAATTTTACTACCTGAAGTATTTTGTTCACACAAATGAAAGAAAAGCATGTATGTAAAGATCCTAATCCCAGAAATGTTTGGTCGTATTGAAATTTAAATGTGCTTCATATAAACCAGTTGAACTGTTCATATCTGTAAGATTGTACTTTGATATTTAATATATCAGAAAGATCACTAAAATTGTAAACAAAATTTCTCTTATTTGCTTAATTTTTGAATGATGAAATGCAGCTATTCTTCAGTGAAAACAAATAAGAATCTTAGAACAAAAATGAAAACCAGTCTTGTGTGGCTCACAAATTTTAGCTCTTAAAAAAAAAGATAAAATATGAAATATTTTTAACAATCTAAAATAAGCACTTCTGTTTGTAATCATGATGAAAAATTATTTTTATTTTTTAATTCCCTCTAATGATTTTTCTTTTTACTATGGGTGTACCATCTTATTGTTTGTTTATTGCAGTCATATTTGTTTCACACCCAATGATGTTAAAAGTAAGAACTAGATACATGATATCATTAGTGTGATTTAAAGTCAGTAGAATTCCTAATTGATTTGGTCCTTTATGTTGAACAGTTCGGGCCGTGGTACTTGCCTTGATAATGAGCCTCCCAAGCGTGACTTTCTTTATCCAGCTGTGGCCCCAGGTCAGGTGTATGATGCTGATGAACAGTGTCGCTTCCAGTATGGAGCAACATCCCGCCAATGTAAATATGGGGTAAGAAGTCTTAATCATTATGCTGAGTCTTCTGCTTAGTCATTTATATATATTCCTTTATAGCATAAATCTCCAGTTAGATGCAGTAGTGGGTAGCAGATTTCTGATACCATGTCTGGTGCCACCATATGTAAGCAAAGGGTACGTTTTAATCCTTATGCTGCATCTTTTGCTTGAGTCATTTGTGTGGATTGTACACTAAAATATCTGGGTAACAATGAGCTCAGGAAAACATTCTTTAATTTTAGGAAGAAAAGGAGCCCATAACACTTGACCTTGCACTTTATAAAGTGTACTACAGTGTTTTCCCTAAAGTACTGAAATACTACAATATTTTAGATGGATGAGATCAGGTTTATGCTTTATTATTCTTGAAACATTCAATCTGTTGTGTTGGCTTTTGCAGTTGTGAAATTACTTTTCTGCTTATATTAATTTGTCAGATCTGATTTTATTTTTTTCCCATCCCACCTCCCTTCCCCCACAACATTAATGTTTCTCACATTGTTCTCTTTTGGGAAAGATGGAATAGAGTTGAAGGAAGAAGGGAACATGCAACTAGATAGACAAACAGGATGGTGAATAACTAAGTGCTAGCAAAGCTTTGACTGCAGTTACCAGGGTGCAATAATTAAGCTAAATAAATTTACAGTAGAATAAAAGCTTGCACACAATGCACACATAAGTCATTATGCAATGACTATTTAAAATCTTTTAGCCCAAGGTATGTAAGAAAAGGATGCATTCTGCTGTCCTTGTAATCAAATAGTCAACTGAGACTAAATTAAATTAAGCTTGAAAATGCACATACTGTTTTAAAAGTAAATACTTTGATATTTTAATTTTTAACCTATTAATACAATCATCAAGCTTATACTCTTATTTACTTCTCTAAAGGCTAGCTGCTGCAAAGGAAGTCCATTTTTAATAACCCTGAGGTGATAACTATGATATTACACTTGGGATCTCTCTTTGATATATCACATTGTGCAAAGTGTTTAAGAGCTGTATATAGGTGGCTGGCTAGCTCACTGAGTCTTCTACTCCTGATCCCAAACCTCTTTTGTACCTTAATTGTTCCTCCTCAAATTCTCACTTACCTCCACTGTTCTTTAAAGGACCTTTATCATGTCATCTAGGTTATATCTTTTTTTATTTCTTTTTTCCTTACAAATTCTCACTGCACTCACCACACAAGTTTTCCTTACAAATGTCACCATAAACTTTTATTTCCAGACTAAGGAATTCTCTAGGTATTTAATCGACTTGGGAGATATACTGCATTTTAATTTAAACTGGAAAGTTGATAATGTGCAAAACATGGCTTTTTCAAATATATGTAAATTTTTTTCAACCACCTCTAAAATTATGTAATCATTGTTATGATTATCATGCTGCATAGCATGCTGTCCTTCTTAAACCAGTTTCTAAAGCACAAACAATTGGAAGTAATGAAGATGTGTAGGTAATTTTGACTTTCTGCTTTATACTTTTTGGTGTAAGCTTTTTTGGCAGGATTGTCTTATGGATGCACAAAAGAGGTTGACAATCAAGACAATAGCTAAAGGGTGTTATGTCTTCATGTGACTTTAGAAGTCCTCTGAATTGGTATAGCATGTTCTAATCCCATTAGCGTACTATCAATGTAAGCATAACATTTAACTGTCTCAGTAATGGGATTCTGAATGTATGTATTGATGAAACAGGTTATTATAGAAGTCTGGTAATATCCATTCTAAGAAATTGTATGCTTTTAAAATAGTGCCTACATTTTAAAATAATATCCTCTATGGCCAGCGTGCTCTGAAATTGTAATCAAGGTGATTATGATCTTACAGATCTCCAGGGGAGAAAATAATATCTTTGGAAGCTGGTAGTGTAGATGGAAAATACCCACAAAGAAGAACCTGTAGATGTAAGGGAACTAGATCTAGACAACACAGAAAGCTGTGTTGAATACACTGCTCAACTTTATCAAAAGCAAATTTTGAATATTTCTATTTGATGTCCCGTTCACTTGAAGATGCCATTAATGGTTCATTGGTATTAGCCTTAACAGACATGTGCAACTATGGGCAGAAAAACGTAGTAAAAATCCCTAAGTAACAATGAACCTAGTTTGTATACTGACTTCTCTTTAGCACTTTAATTTTTTTTATTTTAAGTGACTGGTAAAAGGGGGTAGAGCAGCTTTTCCAACATGGGATCTGCTCACTCAGAAGGAAATAGATTCTAAACCAAATGGAAATCTAAGAGAATACTGCTTGCTTTTTTTCTCTTGGTCATGTTCTTTACAGATTAATGGCAGTAAGACATGACAAGAGAATATCAAATTCTGAAATCAAAGGCCAAAAAATTACAGGTCTCCTTCGTGGTCTGATGTAGCTATTGAGATGGTTGGTATTTTAAAAGTAATGTATTGGTTCTGCTTTGGAGTTCATAACTTATTAACCTTCAGAAAAATTACCTCTTTCTGTCATCTAGCTTTAATGTTAATCTTTGTTAGTTGCTCTTTCTCCTGCATTTCCTCATCCATGCCCTCTGGATGTTTAATTTTTTTTTTGCCTTTGAAAATATATCATGTCCTAATCCTGCAAAGAATTTTGTGTGTTTAAGCACCTGAACCTTTTTTGCTTAGAAACATGAAATTCAATACATGGACTAATGGACAGAACTGTTACAGCAAAAGTACTGTGGCTACTGGTCAGATTTCCCTGCATTGTTCAGCACATTAACCTGTGCACAAATGCAAATTGATGCTCCAGCTCTTTGAAAAAAATAAAATAGTCTGTTAGCAAGCAGGCAGGGATCCTTCTTTATATGTGCTTTCTGCTATTTTTGCTGTAGTTTACAAAGTTTAAGTGAAGAAATTTGTAGTTTCAATGAAGAATTGAGAAGCTCAAGCTGCTTTTCATTTTTAGGGTACACTTTCAAGTTCAAGAGAACATTAAGTTACTATAGTGAGGCGAAGGATAATAGTGTGAATGGTAATGGTGTGAATTTCACCATGTAATACTGATGCGTAGTTTTTTGCTGAAGGCAATAAGTCCTTTCACATACCTCACTGGATTCACTGTCTGGGGAGCTTTGGGATGCTATTTCCTCTTCATTTATATAGCTCCTGGATATGCTACATTTTCTGGGATGATCCAGTATGAATTCTCTTCTGCTGGTAGTGAACTGCATCTCTGTTCTTTGCTCTGTTTATATGCAACTTCCCCCAGTTCAGAACGTTTAAAAATCCTTTTTGTTTAGATGAGTGTAAGGAGAATTTTCTTGTTGACTCTTTACCTCCTTAACCTTTGGGCATCTACCTAACTGTTGGCTGTTTACCATCTCAGAGTTAACTCAGGAAAGAATTACAGTCTTGACTTTCTGTGTTTTCTTAGTTTAACTAATCCATGGAATATGCCTGACTATCTATGCTGCTAGCATGGGTTTCAGAGATAGGGTCTTACAATCCCCTGATATATTTTTTTTGCTTTCTATGCTTTACCACCATTTTTCATATCANCTATCGAAGTCGTGACTTTCTGTGTTTTCTTAGTTTAACTAATCCATGGAATATGCCTGACTATCTATGGTCTGTGTGGGTTGAAATAATGCTTTGCTTTAGAGCTGGTCTCCACATTTTTAGGATGGGCTTTAAAACTTAATACAGTTTATGCATACGGTTGATATTGCTGTGGTGCATTTTATGGTCAGTGGAGCTGTTGGCTGCTAGCATGGGTTTCAGAGATAGGGTCTTACAATCCCCTGATATATTTTTTTTGCTTTCTATGCTTTACCACCATTTTTCATATCAGTAAATACTTTGAGTGGGGAGAAAAGGGGTCACATTCTCCTTTCCTTTGCGTATGTGACTTCACTGAAATCAGTAGAACTACTGGTTGTATTTCATACTGTAGTTTAACACATAAGATAATGTATTTTAGCTGACGATAGGTAGCTTTCTTTGTCATGGCCTTGCATTTGTGGTCGGGTTGTTTGCCAGTGAAAACAGATTTGCACAAATACCGGGTTTTATTCACATTCTATTAGTGCATTTTGGAGGACAGATAGAATTCAATCTGTGAACTTACTATGAACTTGCTTGCAAACCAACAGAGTGAAGATATATTTTCAGAATGAGTCTTTCTGCTTTCAGTAGCTTCCATGCTTTAGTTATCCTTGGGAAATTTTTACTAATTTACGGATAATGACCATAATGTTACTATTAATTAAATGTTACTAGGGAAGTGCTGACTACACAAATACACGATATACGGTTATTCTCCTTCTTTGCTTCCTAGTTTCCCAAAAACCAGGACAGAGACAGAATAGGTTCGTTGAACTGGTAATAAAAATCAGCATCAACTAAATTCCAATTCCATGAGGCTAAACAAATTGCAATATGTGATGGTTTGGTGGTGTCTCTTGTATGGCTAAGTAGCATGAATAATAGTTGACCACTTTAATCAGATGATAGAAACTTTTAAATTAGTGAATTAAGCTTTCAAATTTTTAATGAAGCGGAAGTGCAACCTACTGCAGTTCAACAAATAGGGGTATTAAGCTTTGATTAGGGTTTTTTAAGGAAAGTGAATGCACATTCTGGAAGCCAGTTTTTGTTGGGTTTTGTCTTGTTTTGTTTTGTTTTTTTCTCAGAATGCCAGATCAGTTGCTGGTGTATCTTTACATGGGCATTAGCAGTTTCCTTTTGTTCCCTCACCTCTTGATATTAATGGTGAGGATTGTGCATTCAGTTGAATTTGTACACCATCCCTTTTAACTCACTCAAAAGTGAACTTCCCCCCCCAGCTTCATAAGTCACACAATGGCTAAATTTCTTTATACTTGGTGTTTGTAAGCTGAGCATATGTTAATTCAAGTGGATTGGTGTTAAAAGTATGTGTAGACAAGGACAAGAGTAATTTTTATCAATCTTCCCATTATTTTTACTTCTCAAGATCCAGCTGGTCAAGTACAAAACCTCATCACTATTGTGCAAGGCTTTTGCATTTAGAATTATTAAAGTTTAAAGCTTTTCTTATATAAAGACATACAGGATTGTGCTATGACTAAGAACTTTGGAAACACTTCCAGTTTTATTCTTCAAGAGAATTTTCTCTCTTGTTTTTAAGATGAGGATGAGTACAGCCAAGGGATATCACAGGGATTTTCCTCTTTCTAGAATCCTAAAGTACATTTACATCTTTTTATTAAATCTTTTTCTAACAGGTTCCTGTGTTCTCCTTTCTTCTTTACTTGGACTATGTAGTTTACAACCCTCTTTTCTCTTTCTGTCTCTTTTTTTTTCCTCTCTCTTTCTGTCTCTTTTGCAAGAGACACAGTAATGTGTCTGGATCTTAAGAAAGCTGTTTATAAAAGTGCAAGGGGAAGCTAGCAATATAACCAGGAGGAGTGCATTAGATTACAATGGTTGCATGGTTCTTTCCATAGAAGGAAAGATGCTACTTGGAGGTGACTGAACTTGTGGGGTACCTGTAGTTTCCACAAGGTTCACATAAACACCCAATATGTGGGTAAATATTAGTAACATAGTATGCATGTACAACTTAAGCTTCAGATTGTTTCACTTTTTTTTCAGCATGTTATTCACTGAAACACTTAACAAAGCATTTGAAAGGAGAACACTAAAATGGTAACTTTTTGGGTGCTTATCTGAACTAAACTTTGAACCTTTTGAAGTTTACTCATAATTATAGTCTCTTTTTAGTCATGTCAGCAGCAGTATCTCAGCAGTGAGGGAGAAAATACTATAGGGTGATGCTTTTCAGTTCTGAACTGTAAGTTGCAATTCAAGGTAATTACTTCTATGCGCTATTTTAGTAAATGCTCATCAAGAGATGCAGCATATAATAGATTAAACGTGCTGAAGTAGCATGAGATCCTAATTAACTTCTTGAATGAAAAAAAGCCAAAACTCCCAAATTATAATAGTTTATTTTGCATTGTGAATGTATTTCCTTTATTTTTTTCTTTTTTTTTTAACGTATTACAGGCCAAACTGCTGACTTTTATTGGAGGCTTTCATTAGTGTTGAAAACATTAAGAACAGCACACCAATAAAATTTTTGCTAATCATTTGATTGTGCTGTGTCGTTGCAGTTTCTTGTGATTGTGATCTAGGACACTTAGATGTTACAGAATTTGAAATGCTTATATGTAACTCTGCATGACACAACACAAAGTGGCTCCATGATTGATAACACTTAGGCAAAAGGAAGATGATTTGATTTGCTGTTTTTTTTCTCTAGATGGGTTCAGCTTTGTTTAATTTACTGCAAATACAAGCATCCGAATTCCAAACTGAAGTCATGGAGCCCTAAGATACACCGTTACAGGTTGTCATCTGTCTTGTCTTGATCTTATGAAAGGCCTCAGCTTCAGTTTATGTTTCCTGGATTTTAAAAAAACTTTGCCTTCTGTTCTTTACAAATTAGTAGTTGTTGGCTCCACACATTTGGAGACTGACTTTAAGATCGTTGGTTCATTTTCATATTATGCATCTTTCTCTTAGTTTGAGTAAATTATTCACATAAATTTAATGCTGGTAAAAGATACATTACCTCCATCCTGTGTCCACCAGTGAAGAAAAGACTGCCCTAAAGGATTACCTTATGTTGATGGGTGGGTTGATGTGGGTGGGTGGGTGTGTACATGTGCATGTGGGTGTGCGTGTCAGTATGTGACAAAAAGCAGTATATTTTCTATTAGTAATTTTGAACCGTATCTTGCCTGGACAGTTCTTCATAATTTTTTAAGGCTGGATTGCTAAAACCAGCTGCTTTCAGATGTTACAGATAGAATTGTGTTAGTAAGGAAACAGCTGAAATTGATAACTCTGGAACTAATGTAGCACCAGGTGTAGGTTTAAGGAAGAGGGCAGAAAGCTTAGTCAGATTTTATCTATTGGCTGTCCAAAGTAAGCTGAAAATAAAAAAGGTATAGCTGTGGTGCTACCTAGAATAATTCCACTTTCATTCAATGAAATAATACAACATAAGAATTTTCCATTTCTTTTTACGTTACATTTTTTACATTATTTGTTTGAAAATTTCTATTAATATTATTTTTAATTTCATCTACAGGGTGATGGGTTCTACTTTTTCTTTAAATGCAAAACACCAGGGAAAACTAAACCACATTTTAAATAAATTTGGGTATATTTAAAATGAATTATGAAAATCCTTTAATTTCCTGAATGTAATGGGGATTACATCTACAAATTGATACATGGTGTTATTTTGGTTAATAATCCACTGTTTTGCATTGTTTTCAGAAATATTTGGTTAATTTCTGTGATATCTAATATCTGTGTCACACAGAACTTCTTTTGATCTAAGCAGAGGGTTTTATGCAAGTATTAATAGTATGATACCGTTATAGTAATTTTAATTTCCTATTGTCTTTTGGGCTTTACTAAAGCAAACTCTTGCTAATTGAAGTCTGAATAAAGAGTACTAGACTATATCAGTAACAATATTTAGGTTTCATATGGAGCTTTTAATTTTGTCTTCCAGCTGATTTTAGGAATAAGGGAAATGTTTTTCTCATTTTGTGGACTAGGGAGGTGAACTGATGTGTTTAGAATCATCCTGAAAATAGATGAATGACTGAAATAGAGTTGGAGTGCTTCATCCATTAGTTTACACAGTTCAGTTGATGATTTGTTTAGAAGTAGAATATGTGTGTGATGTTAGTTCAGTAAATTTGGAGGAGTCTAGTGCCATGAAGAAACCTGAGTATACAGAAAGAATGCTATTGGAAGTATAGTGTTGAACACTTGTTTCTGAGTGTGTTAGCCTGGCAATGAAATACATATTTTCCTTATTAGTTCCCCATATATGTTAACATATACGTGGTACACTTCTGTAGGCATATCAAAAATGAAATTTCACATGTAAACTCCATAGCAAAAATCAGAATTCTAGATTAAATTACCCTGAAATGCAGATGTTTTCAAATTCCATACTGTTATCCAGATGTGATTGTTTGCTTCTGTCTATACTGGAGTGGGAAATACTTGTTTTGTGCTACAGTTGACTTGTTTCAGAAAATTGAAACCCAGTTCGCAAAGCCAGCAAGACCATTAAATTAAACATTTGACCTCAGTCAGATGCAAGGTAAAGATGAGGCCACAGAGAGACTCATCATAATCTGACACTTCTAATTCTGATTAGACAATGTGATCCAAACATGACAAGTTATATTGCACTAAAGTTGTTCAACAAAATGAGCAATTAAATGAAATGTAAAAGCCAAAAATGCAGGAGTAAGACAGGAGCACCTCATACTGTGAATGGAATGAAACAGTTCAGGATTTTCACTATGGAATCCATGTTTGGATTCATCGTTCATATTAATGTGAATTTGATTTAGCAATGAATTTTAACATCTTAATGGTTCTGAAATGTGCAATCTAGTTAAATTTCTTGAGAATATTTGTACTTTATCTTCTTTCTGTATTCTGTTACATATTTTAAGGTATAGATTTATTTGTATGCATCTTAATCTGAAACTTGTACCTAAGTGGCAGAAATGTTTTATTCGAGGGTGAATATTGCTCCTTAAAAGTGAGAGCAAATGCCTCCCCCTCTCCCAGCTTGACCTAGTTGTGAAAAATTGGATGGAAACTCCGGAAGTTTCAAACCATAGTTTCATATCAAAGCATTCTAATATGGTATGTTTTTATTGCATTTTTGAAAGATATCTTGCTTCTTCCAGTCATAAAACAAAAGACACTGTATTAACAATTTTGCATTGATGGTACCAGCTGATCATAATCTCAGGAAACAATTTAGCATTATTCAAGGAAAGCTTGTACTGTTAACTTTTACTGAATGACATGCAAGTAGCACTGTATATGCAGTACAACAGAAGAAACATGAATCTTTGAGTAGAACTTGATGGATGATTCTGTTGCTGTGTATAGAGAAGATAACAACATTCTCATTTCTCTCCTCAGAGAAAGTGAACCTGGGAGGGGGAGAAGAGGGAGATGGGAGTGGAGAGAAGGGAGGGATAGGAGAGGGAAAAAGGGGAGATGAGAGAGGGGAAAGGAATGCCTGGTGGCTTTGATTTAATCACAGTTTTTTCCTTTTGGCTCTTTGTACCAGGGTTCATCCATTAAATTACTTCTAGGATATAATTTCAAGCAGCAGTTAAATAAAATCATATGGTAATTACTCTCTTAAGATAATTTTAAATATCTGTCTTTTAATTTAAAAAAAATTAAAAAATAGAATCATAGAATCATTGAATCATACAATAGTTCAGGTTGGAAAGGACCTCAAAGATCATCGAGTTCCAACCCCCCTGCCATAGGCAGGGACACCTCCCAGTAGATCAGGCTGCTCAGTGCCTTGTCCAGCCTGGCCTTGAACAGCTCCAGAGAGGGGGCATCCACAACATCTCTGGACAACCTGTGCCAGTGTTTCACCACCCTCATTGTAAAGAGTTTCTTTCTTCTATCTCTCCTGAATCTACCCCCTTCAAATTTACATTCATTATTTATAGTCCTCCCATCACATATCTTATTAAAAAGTCCTACCCCTGCCTTTCTGTAGGCCCCCTTTAGTTATTGGTAAGTTACTTAGAAAATATATTTTTGCACATTGTGAAATCTTGCACAGCTCTCAAAGTAATAAAACAAAGATTATTGTGTCAGTCACTGACTTTACAGCAAAACACCTCTGACGCCATTCTGCATAATTGAATCCAAGAGCAACTGATGCAACTATGAAGATTTTCAGTGTTCAGCCAGCATTGGATTGTGCCTAATTTCACTTACGAAATAGCAGCTTTAAATCTAAAAAGCTTTAAGGAAATAATATACAGCTCAAACAGTACTAAACACACAATGTGTGCTGTTCCAGCAAATGTTACAGAAGACAAGTACAAGTAGTCTGATCTCAGAAACTTTGGTTTTTACCGAAGAAAAAAGAAGAAATGCTGCTTCATATTTCAAAACTAGCAGTATCATTTTTCCATGTAATTTTGAGGCTGATGGTGACAGCAGTGGAGACTAATAATGACAGTGCATCTGAAGATTAGTTTTACAGTAATGCTAAAATATGCTAAGCCCAGTATTAGCGCTAATCAAGAAAAAGCAACTGTAAAACAGAATTCAGAAGGCCTGTGTGAAAAACATATTCTTGTAGTACAGTAGTACACAGTCCAATACTTCCATATTTTTTTTAGCTAAAATTTGGTGGCTTTGAAATCATTCCAGAATATTTCATGATCATCTACAGTCCAGTACTTGATAGTCTCTGTCATAATAAATTTGCGCTTATTTGTGTATGAGAACTTGAAACAATTTTAGGCTTTTATTCTGATCAACTTGCTTCTGCCTTCTTTCCTAGGAAGTGTGTAGAGAGCTCTGGTGCCTTAGCAAAAGTAACCGCTGTGTTACTAACAGCATTCCAGCAGCTGAAGGTACTCTTTGCCAAACAGGCAGCATTGAAAAAGGGGTGAGTATAACCGTTATCATTTAATGGCTAGAGTCAGAAAGAACTAGAAAGTTGAAGTACTTAGGAACAACTATAAGAGGTCAAAAAAGAGCTATTTTTTTCAGAATACATTTGCTGAATACAGTTGCTGAATTGTTTCACAATTATTTTGCATATGTAATTTAACAAAATTCATACCCTTTTCTGGGTATGCAATTCTACAATCTCAGTCAAAAAACTGTTTAATAATTATTAAATTTTATAAAACTTCCATAATAATTGTTATAACTCTAGGTTGGACATAGACTTTGAAAATGTGAGACTTAGATCTGGAACCTGCAATCTGTTACTTTGCTAGAAGATAAAAAAAATCTATTCATTCCAATACATGCTGGATTATACAAGGATATAGAATAGACTGTGCTGTTTTCTAAAAGCCTGTACTTCCCAATGAACTTTCTATTTTAACTTTGAATTACTCTTACAGTATTCAGTTGCACTTGCATAACGGTTTAGCTTTAAAGAACTTTCCTTTGCAGTCTGTTGAATGTCAGTCAGTGTTGTAATAGGTAAGCCTAATGCTACTGTATCTGAACATGTGAATTTTTATTTCAAAATTATGTCTGTAAAGCTCTGTTTATCAATACTGTCAGATAAAGTTCTGAAACTTAATTTTAGACTAAGAATTTCTGAGTGTTTCTATGTTGTAAGGCAAAGTATATGCAGATCTTCAAGAAGAGAGAGTAATGTTTTCATTATTAATTTATAGGACAAGTGGTGGGGAGAAAGTGAATCCCATTTTAAAGAGAATGTCATTTTTAAGAAAATATATTTTAAAAGATAACATATTTTACGCAGGTTTGTACAAGAAGTGAAGACAGCTTGTTATATTATACAATATCCTGTATTTCCCTGAGATTTGCCACATCTGTTTGTAAGGTTTACTGCTTCAGAATTTTTTCCTAGCAATTACTGACATCTATTCTTATTCTGACTTTGCCATGCTAGCTGAGTTAGTTTCAACAAAGATTACACTTGCATTTTGACATGCAATCTGGTGTTTAAACAAAAAGAATGAAAGCCTTTAGGCAGCTGTCAGTGCTTATTAATGCTTTTTGACAGTTTCATTCAGGGCCTGTGACATAGCATCATGCCAATGGCTTTTCCATGCTGAGTCTGGAAATATTGATAATCCAGCATGTTAAATAAATTCATTGAAGAGATCATTTAAAAAAATTGAGTGCATAGTCAATGAAAACAGAGAGACGTCACATCCTACTAAAGAAGTTACCTTTTATTAGAGTAATAGAAAATATTAGAGGCCCTACTCTTAAATCAACAGTCTAGGTTTATTTTGGAACCACCCCTCCTTGTCAATGATGAGGAACAATTTACCTCAAATTATATATTTTAAACATGAGACTACAAGGAATGAGTTGAATTGCTTTAATACACAGTTATGGTCTCCACTTGCCAGAGACTTTGATCATTTCTTTTTCCAGTAGTTAGTATCTTGTTCCATCATTAGATTTTAGAGGGAAATGAAAGAACTTAGACCCTTTTATAAAGGTAAACTCTTCATACCTCTTAACAGCAGAGAATTGTATCTGCAAACTGAAGCTTCAGAGGTTCCTATAAATTAATAGTTCCTGGTAGTAAAAAAACAGAAACCACAAGGTCTTCTCAAATATGTAGTTCTCTTTACTACACACTCCAGAAAATAATAATTTGCAACTCTGTAGCATTTATTATTTCTATTTTTATTTCTTTTTTAGGAATATTATGTTACTTTATTGTATTTATTTATATTTCAGTGATACCTACAGACCATTACCAAATTGGGCACTGTTTTGTTGGACTCTGTCCATGTGTTTAATAAATGTTCCCCACTCTAAAGGCCTCAAAGTTCTTCATCTTACTTGGAGAGACAATTTCTTCCTTTAGTTATACGAGTGTAAATTCATTATAACTGTGAACTCAAAGCAAAATCTGATGCAATGTGCATTAATACCTTATTGTCAGAGTTGGGAGGAATTTCTACAAATAAATAGCCTAATGCTCTATTATAATATCTTCTTTCAGTTACTTCTATAAGGTTGCCAAACTTTTAACTCTTTGAATTGAAATTTTGCACTCTAGAAGCCTTAATGTTTTTAGAGTGTTTTCCATAGAAGTTACTCTCCTGTTTTTTGCATGCAAGAAAATAGAGTGATTTCTTGCTGCTGATGGAGCTTGCACATCTGTTCTGTTTCGAAGCTTTAATATGTTCATGCTTTGGTGAAGAGTTTTATGACAAGGTCCAAAAAGGTACATTTTTCTCTAATTTGTAATAATAATTTTAAATATCTCTGGAGTTTCTCTCTGGTGTATCCAGAGACTTGTTTTGAAGGTAAAATAACTGATGAGTTTTAATAAATGCTCTGATGAGGAAATGGTGCATATAAAAGAAGAAGACCAAACTGATAGGAATGTTATTTTTTCTTTGAATTTAAAGTAATAATAACCTTTACTAACATGCTGGGGATGTAAATGAGGGGAAAAGTGCTGAAAGTGAAAACACCAGTGCTAAAATTAAATATTAAGATAAGGTAAATTTAAGTTATTATTGGACATGAGTTTTCTTGCAAAATAATTATACAAGCAATTTTTGAAAATACACCATTAAAACTGAGATGGCAAATTGAAATTGTGTTAATCCTCCCTCCAAATATGAAGTCAGTTTTCCTTGATATTAGAGTGCTTTGTGAGTTTTCTGAAAGCATGCCATTGTAAATTTTCTGTTAAAAAGCTCATATAAATGTAATCCTGAATATGACATTATTGCTGGTAATATCTATAAGAAAAAATTGACTGCTTTCATCATTCACAGATTTTTTTGCATGTTCCAGACATATTCAAATACATCACCACCATCTTTTCAGTTGAACTATTTGAAAGTTACTTATTCAGTGTTAGAGAAGAATTAATATTTTCATTTTAAAAGTTTCATGAAGAATTGTTCCATGGAAGTATTTGTCACCTTCTCTCTTCTTTCCTACTCTGGTTAGTCTGTAGTCCTTACCTTATTATAACAGATGAGGTTTCTACAGTTTGTGGTGGAAGTGTATATATCTGTAAAACATTTTCTTAATTTTGAATTACTCTGAGAGGGATTCTGTGCACCACTGCCTTCTGATGAAAGATAACTTTTGACAAGAAAATTGAGAAGAGACTTTTCAGATCATCCAGTCCAACCATTAGCCTGATGCTGACAAGAACCATCACTAGACTACATTTCTAAGCTCTATGTCTACACATAACTTAAATACCTCCAGGGATGGTGTCTCAACCACTTATCCGGGCAGCCTGTTCCAGTGTTAATAACTCTGTTAGTGTAAAGATTTTCCTTAATATCCAGTTTAAACCTCCCCTGGAGCAGCTTGAGACTATTTCCTCTTGTCCCATTGTCTGTTACATGGGAGAAGAGACCAATCCCCACCTCACTACAACCTCCTTTCAGATACCCGTAGAGAGTGATAAGGTCTCCCTTAGCCTCCTTTTCTCCAGCCTAAACATCTTCCCCTCTTCCACATCTACTCATGACACTTATTCTCTAGCCCCCAGAGAGTGTTGTAGACCCTTCAAAGTGTTGTCTCAGCAGTGGCTGCTTTGGAAATAACCCCACCCTGAGAATGACTGCTGAAATATGGAGAAGCACAGGAGATGAGTTATCCCTTTGGTCTACTTGAGTCAGCTGTCCCAAGCTCTTGTCTGCTTTTAGCCTACTCACTTGTGTGGCTGGCTGAGGAACTGAGAGAGCTTTCTGGTGTGCAAGTACTGTTTGGCAACAGCTAAAACATTGCTGTGTTATCAACATCATTACAAACCTAAAACACAGCAGCAAATGGGCTCCTGTGATAAAAAAACCTGCACCAGTCAGACCTAGTAGAAATGGCAATTCATTTTGAACTTGAGATTTTAAAGAAGCTGGTTTTGTTTCCCTGAATGACAGAGGATGAGACTTACAAACAAAAATGTGCTGGAATAGAATAGCTGTGTTTTAAAACAGATTCAGCATGTACATAGGAAAAAAAATAGGCCATGGCAGATGAAGAAGTTTTGAGAGAAGTAGCAAGAACGAATCTGGCTAGAAAACAATGCTGCATGTTTTACTTATCAATGTGGAAATAACAAGAAAATAATATAATAAAGACTGTATTAAATAGTAGCATGTATTCATATGCAAAACTAGGTTGCTTCTAGGCTCATTTCATGATGATAAGCTAAAATTTTAATATTAATGTACATTGCAGAAAACTACACAATGAGACTCTGATATGACTGACAGGAGTATCTTTTATTCAAAATTAAATATACAATGAAAAAAATAAGGATTTTTGTTCATTTTCTGTAGTTAACAAGTTGTAGAATCCTAGTTTGTGTTAAGCTCCTATGAATAATCTTCCCTTTCTTCCCCCCCTGCTCTGAGTAAGTACTGAAGGTTAGATTTTATTTTTTTTCATAAAAGTATAGAGTAATTCTTTACAGTATAAATGGCTCAATTTTCTCAGAACCATAGAATTTCCTAGGGTGGAAGGAACCTTCCAGATCACCATCCCACCATTAGCCTAACTCTGACAAGGCATGTCACTCTATGTTTGCCTGACTCTTTAATATGGGATGGTGCTTCAGCCTGCTCCAATGCTTGATAACTCTTTTAGTGTTAGTGTATCCCATAATGCAGCTTGAGGCCATTTCCTCTGGTCCTTTTTCCTGTTACTTTAGAGAAGAAATCAACTCCCACCTGGCTACACCCTCCATTCAGGCAGCTGTGGTGAGCAAAAGGTCTCCCCTTTGCCTCCTTTTCTCAGGGCTGAATAATTCCAGCTTCCTCAGAGACTCCTCACAAGATTTTTGCTCCATACTCCTCACCAGTCTGGTTGCTCCTCTTTTGACCCAGTCCAACAGCAAATTGTGTTTTTTGTGGTAAGGAGACATGGTACTGGACACAGTAATCAAGATAGAGCCTCACCATTACCAAGTACAGGTCCTCATTGATTGAACTGAGGTTGAGGACTCAGGATAAGAGAAAGTATAGAGTCAACATTAAATATTCATGTACGCTTATGGTGTACATGTCTTGTGTCCAAATCTTGGTTCTTTTTGTTAAATTCATATGGCTGGTTTTAGACACAGAAGTTGTCTGTGTTTCTTTTTTAAGATGATCAGTACTGTGTCTGTTATAAGAATTCAAGGGAGTTAAACAGTAGGTCCTCGCCTTTTGGAAGTGAAATACGCAGATTCTGGTCATAGTAAACTTACCATAATAGACATAATATAGAGGTCATGTTCTACTCTGTAGAGTATACATATATGCATAAATAAAACCTACAATGGGAGGAAAGAGTTACCTAACTAAGCTACTCTAGGTTCCCAGTGATGCAGTAGTGATACCAGCTTGTGAATTAAACATGGGCTCCAGAATTACTTTCAAATGATTTAAAAAGGTTTCCGGTTAAAAGAAATGGTAAACTTATTTTAACAGCTAGCCTGTCATTTTGTATGTCTGTTGTAGTTGCCAGTATTGTAAAGTTTGGCTGTCTGCATGAGTGAAGTACATACGTTAATTCAGTCCCCAAACAAATGACCAGTGACTATTATATAATAATTCTCTATAACATATCTAATGCCTTGGCACTGCCTTTATTATGTCTGTAGGCTTAGTATAAATGAGGTACTGCAACAAATTCTTCTTCCATTTTAATCTTTGTCTAGATTTTCTTTTTCAAAATATAAGGAAGTATTTTTGAAAAAGTCCTGTTGTGAAGGACTTCTGATTTTGTTTAATGAAGTCCCTACATGAACCTTAAGGGCAGAGTGTTTTACTAATCTAATCTTATAAATTAGTGGTTAAAAGAATGTAAGCAACTTGCAATTACTTTAATGCAAAACATTAAGGAGGATGTATGAAGAAATAAGGAAAATCTTTTTAATATGCTTGCATTAACTTCTGGTGCATATTAGGGACATGTAATTTGGGACTTGGTGAAGATGATTAACAAATCACACATGCCCTCACTAATGTCTAAACATGGCTAGCAAAACTAAAATATTCTTGTTATCTATTGTTATCTAATAGTCTTGTTATCTATACAGAGAATGCCAATGCTTACAATTGGTCATTGCCTGACCCTTGTATTTTTCTGTCCTGATAACTGTGTCAGCCTGGAAGCTAATTTTGTGCTTTCTGTGAAATCTTTCAGTGGTGTTATCAGGGAGAGTGCGTACCTTTTGGCACTTGGCCACAGAGCATAGATGGGGGCTGGGGACCGTGGTCAATATGGGGAGGATGCAGCAGAACCTGCGGGGGAGGAGTCTCCTCATCCATAAGACACTGTGACAGTCCAGCGTAAGTAGCTAAAGTAAGCCAGAGCCTACAAAGGGACACATTTGGAAATTATTCAGAACTGTGGTTTCACATGTTATCTGTAAAAATGTTCTCCGAGTTTGCCAGCATTTGTCTTCAAAACAGCAGACAGAAACACTTAAACAGGAGAAGTTCACTAGACTAACTTTTAACATTTTTAATGTATCTTATGTACTGTAAAGATAGCTGAATATAAATTTAGCAGTAAACTGAACTGATTTTAATTCTGCAACTTGTTGTTCATCCAAAATAGATGATAGATTTTTTCTTAAGACATACTACCGCTAGTGCTTTTCTAGGGTTTAAAATAACTGGGTAACTTATTATAGAAGTAGCACAGCTTTTCCATACTTTTGCATACAACTGCTTACTTGCAAACCTTGGTTAATAATGTTCTGCTGCACACAATATATTTATATGCTGTCATATCCAAGTCACTTAGTTGTGCCTTCTGGCTGACTCTTAAAACCGTTTAGAAACTTCTCTCCTGGCCACTACTGTCGGACTTTCAAAAAGGGAGGTCAACTTCTACGTTACAGCCTGATCTGTTGTGTGTATCTTTACTGATCTTGTCATCTGTCTGCTTTCTAATGTCATGACCACTTTTCCAGGGAAAGTCTATCAGGTTGGTTCCTCTCTCTCTGTCACCAGGTCTTCTCAAAAGCAAAATTTACCTGTGTGCATCAGCAATGTGTCAGACTCTTACTGGAGAATAATAATTTTATTTTTTCCCAGAGCATTTCCCAATGCTAGTGAAATGTTTGTTTAAAGCGTGAGTAATAGCCTAAGATGTTTTCTCTGCTTTTTTCACCATGTATATATGTTGGCATATTAAAAGGGGAATGAACTTTAAATGTTTAACAGTACAGCAAACAAATGTTTCTGGGGGGTATTTGTCTGCATTTGGAAAAATGTCCTTTTGGTTCCAGGACAGAATTGCCTGGTTAAATATTTGTAACATGAAAGAGAGTATTGATTTTCTTTTTAGTTGATTGTAAATTCTTTTATTTCTTTAATGTGAAAGAGATGCCATGAGTTTTTCCTTTCTGCTTTCAAGTTATGAGCCAAAGAGATGAAGTCTTACTAATCTTCCATTTAAGTCAATGTTAATTCATTATTTGGCCACTGTGAAAGATAGATAAGGTTCTTGAGCAGTTTGGGAATTTAAGAGCCACTGTTTTATTCACAGTTCTAGAAGCCTACTTCATCTGGAGTTCCTAAGATTTAATACTGCTTAATTCAAATCAGAATAAGGTATCTGAAGTCAAATTCAAGTCAGATATTCTTGAACTAGAAAATGCAGTCTTTACTGGCTTAGTATTTTTCTTCATTTTGTTATAATTACATGAGCAGTAGGAGAAGATTATTCGAAGAAGTATCATATAGATTGCTTACACATTTCCCATTCTAGTGTTACAAATACTAGAGCAAATAATTCAAAACAATGCCTTAGTATGTTCAAGATACAGTGAAACTACATGGCTTGGAATTTATGCAAAGTAGATTAATGCCATAAAACTGATGATTTAAAAGTACACAGTATGTTTCTATGACTGCTCAAAATCAAGTAATTGTAATAGTTCTTACTAAATAAAATATTTTTAAAACACTGAAATTTTAATGTACTATTTTTATATAATACATATCTATTGGACTTGTATTGCTTTAGTATATTTCATAAATTTGTGTTTATACTAATGCACATACTAACACATGAACAATGTTTTTCCAGGCCTTCAGGTGGAGGCAAATATTGTCTTGGAGAGAGGAAGCGGTATCGCTCCTGTAACACTGATGTAAGTAAACTCTCTTCTGCTATAGTAAACTTGTCTCTTTTGTATTTTAGCTGCAACAGATGGGGTTATTTTTTAATTCAGAAAAGCTTGTAATTGTTAAACAGTTCTTTAAGGCAGTTAACTCTCTTATCCATTTTATATTTTTATACCTTTCAATGCTATGTGTTACATAATACTCTTACTCATTCTGTGAAAATGTACTTCTTTCAATGTGTTTTAAACCTGTGGTTTTGCAATCAGGTATCCCCTAGTTCTTGTGTTACCAAAATGATAATGCAGTTTTATTTTAGAACTGAGATCATCAAATAAAGTAATACCACTGAGGGAATGGGGAGGAGTATAAATGTATAAAAACAAATTATGAACCTGAATTACAAATTCAAGTAAATTAAAAACTGAACCATGAAAGAAGTACACAACAATAAGGAATTTCACTAGTGTGTTTCCAAGTCGGTAGCAGTATAAAAATAAACAAGCTTTCAAGTTACTTTAGCTTCAAATTAATCCTAAGTTTCTTCTTAAATCAAGAGGAAAGTTTGTGGTAATGGAGAGTTAATGGAGAGTTTTGTTTCACCTGTTTATATTTTGCTATATTTCAGGGAAACATATAATAGTTAATATTTTTATTCCTTTAAGAAACCTAATTTTTATGATTGTTAATAGTTGTTACCCTAGTCCTGCAAACTTCACTTATTGCAAATTTCAAAATAGAGTATTACTTGCCCACTGCTAATCACAGCTACTCAGCTTACACAGGCATGAACTGTATCAAGCCTTTTGGCCACAATGTTGTAAGAGAATCTGAATATGAGAGAGAAGAGAGAGAGAATCTTGTCTAGTAGGAGCTTTAGTACTTCTCCAGCAAGTACAGCTTCACAAATTACAGTACACTGCTGTAAAAATTTGGCCATCGTAATTTTTCTCTGGATGCATATCCTTCTGCTTCTGTCTTTGTGCCCTTTTCATTTGAATGGGCTCAACTTACCAGATGATCCACCTCCCTCTTCTTACGTATACAATCTTTTAATAATTGGAAGACTTCTTAATCACAATATTTTTTCATAGCTCCTATTCACAAATGAAAATGATGAGTAAAACTGTGTATTTCTTCTTACAGTTGATAGGAAATTCACCTGTGAATTCACCAACTAAGTGATGATTCCTCATTGAAACATGTCTGTTCAAATTCGGCAGTTGATAATTAATACACTTGATGTATGCTTACTGAGCTAGTGCATGTTCATTTTTGGTTTTTCAGTGTGGATGTTGTGTAGTACTATGTTGTGTCTTATCAAATTCTAAGAATATACCTTGAAACTTTTAAGTTAACCAGGAACTGTAAAAATTCTTATTTGATAAAACCTGTTGTTATGTGTTACATAAAAAACAATGATTTCTAATATTACTTACCTTTCTTTTAAACGTGTATTGTTCAAGCTGACCTGTTACGAAATAATTTCAGTGTGCGAGATATCGTTGGGATTCTTACATTTAGAACAATTTTAATAAAATGCAGTATATATTTTCCAGGCATTTAAGATAGAATCCCTTCCTATCCTTCAACCCCTTTACTTTCTGTTTCCCCAGTAAGAATAAGGCTGATACTATTATGGAACCTTAGAACTGTAGAATGCATTGAATTGGAAGGGACTTTCAAAGGTCATCTGGTCCAGCATCCTTGCAGTAAGCAGGGACATCTCGCACTGTATTGGGTTGCTCAAAGCCTCATCAAGCCTGTCTTTGAATGTCTCCAGGTAGACACCTTCTGCTCCCTCTTTGGGCAACCTGCTCCAATGCTCCACCACACCCATTCAGAACAACTTCCTAATGTCTAATATACCCTAATGTCTAAACATATCCTCTCTAGTTTAAAAGTCTTATCCCTAGTTCTATTGCCACATGTCCTTGTGAACAATCCCTCCCTAGCTTTCTTGTAGTATCTGAGTAGATTCCTGGTACCCTTTAGGTATTGGTGGGCCCCATGAGTTCTCCCTGGAATCTTCTCCAGGCTAGACAGATCCAACTTTCTCAGCCTGTCCTCATCGGAGAGTTGTTCCAGCTCCTGATCATCTTTGTGGCCCTCCTCTGGACCACAATAGGTCTGTATCCTTCTTGTGCCCCAGAGTTGGAGGCAGTACTGCAGGTAGGGACTCACCAGAGTAGAGAAGCAGAATTGCCTCTCTTGATCTGCTGGCCATGGCTCTTCTGATGCAACCCAGGATACTGTTGCCCCTTCTGGGCTGTGAGCATACATTGTCCAGCTTTTCATCCATCACTGCTGCCAAGTCCTCTTCTGCAGAGCTGTCCCATATCATGTCATCCTCCAACCTTCATTGATAACAACAATTTCTCTGACCCAAATGTAGCACCTTGTACTTGTCTTTGTTGAAATACATGATGTTTGCATGTCTCTAGACTTTACAGGTGCCACTGGATGACATCTTATTTGTCTGGATATCTGTTTGAAATACTGCCCTCTATGGCAGTATTTCCTGGTTTTCAGACTAATATTCCATTTTCTTAGACTTCTTTACTCTGGACAGTCTCTGTGTTAAAAGCCCTTGGGACCTGGGTAGTGCATAGCTTCTTGAAATGTGATGTCTAAACATCATCACAGGATTTGGGCTAAGGCCAGTCAGAGATAAATTTAACTGTGAATTTAGTCTGTGATCTTAATGGTGGGGTTATATTTATTAATTTGTATGCATTTTTCTTACAGAAGTGACAATATTTATTTCTAATACAAGAATCTGCATTGCCAAAATCCCTTTTGTTAGTTCTAGAGTTCAGGCAGTCATTCCTCAGATTGTACTGGAACTGTTGACTATTCCTTTTCAAATGTAGTAATTTGTGTCCATTGCTTTCTTTTAAATTACTGTCTGATTTGTCAGAATCACTTAAAAGTTATAGTTGTCTGTTCCAAAATGTTATTTTCCTACCTAAACTTAGATTTCAATCAATAATTTAAACAGGATATTGGAAAGTAATCTTTACACTTCATGTCTAGGCCTTAAAAACAGTTACTGAACAATTGCAGGCTCAGACTTCAGTTGAAAATGCCATTCTTACAGTTTGAATAAGAATGTTTTTTAACGCATTTTTTTGAAATTATTTTCCAGTATATAACCATATTGGTACTTGGAGAAGTTTAGACTTACTGACCTAATAGTTTTGACGATTGTAATTTCTTTCTTTTATAGTAATTGAGATTCTACATAACTAAGAATTGCTGAGACTGGTAGATTTTGTTCCAAGATTTATGATAGTCTTTAGTGCTTGACATTTTTAATGGAGTGGTGTGCTTGATTAATGTGTTAACAGCATGCAAATCTACCATTGGTTTTATGAAAAGTGGAGGTTTTGTACACCTTTGGTGATGAAATTTATTTTGCAGTGTCAACATTCATTACACATGTGTAATTGTAAACATAGCACTCCATAAAGCTCCTGCTATTCATAAACCAAAAACCCCACATTTTGACATAATTTTTCTTTCAGAGATGAGTTAGTTCCATTGCCTTTTCTTTTGAACATTTTAATTCTTTGGAAGCTGCACACACACTCCTAATGGGCTTATTTCTCATCAAACACTTGTAAAGCCATATATGACTTATTAATTCAAAAGGTGTCTGCAAATGGAAACATTGAGGTCAGCAGAAAAGTACATTAGCTAATGAGTTCTGAAAACAAAAGGGTGATAGAAAGAATACACTCATCACAAACTTATTTTTTAGCACCAAACACACTGTCTCTAACAAAAAAATATTAATTTTTCCAGCCTAAGTATTTTTAACTTAAGAAAAGATACAAAATGTTAACAGAATTGCAAGGGACATAATTACTAAGTGAAATCGATTACTGAGTTCAAGTAACTCTGATTCAGAATATGTATAGCATGTGAAGCTTACTTTGATATACATCTGAAACTATAAATCATTTTTTATACATTATAATAAGCATATTTTGCTTACAAGCCTTGTGAATGGTTTAGCTGCATAGAACATATATTTATATACTTTCTAATACAAGATTCTTAATAGGGGGTAGACAAATGTTTTTTGTTCATTCCTTCACTATACACACATTCACAGATGCTGTTTGTTGCTTCTGTAATTTTTATATTTGCAAGCCTATTTTTTCTAAAATGCATTCACGTGAGGAGCTATGTCTTGGAATAGCATTTGAGTTTCATCTGTGACCCTTCTGGTTCTGTCTCTCATTTTGTGTGAGAAGTAGTGTAGCCTTTCTTAATAGGAAACACAATCAGTTCAATTACTGAATTCTGCCTGACTTTTAAATGATAACACATTTCTTCGATATGTTTGATGTCAGTATTTGTTCAGTGATTTGCTAACACTGTTTAGATGATGTATCTGTGCTTCAGTCTGAAGTTTTCTTATGTTCTTACTAAGTAAATCATTTTTTAACCTCTAAATTATAATTACTTCATCGTCATCTTCTCAGGACCTTCTTCTGCCCTCATTTTAAATTATTTTGTTTTTGTTAGATTGCTACCTCATGGTTTTCAGTCTCCTAAAAGAGGAACATTTTGAAAACTAAGCCAAGCAGGCTCTTGGTTGATAACAGGAATCCATGTGTGGTAACTATATGAAAAAATTGAAAAGTCTTACCTGATAAAGAGAAGCAGTTGCTGCATGTTTACTTTGAAAAGAGCATGTGCACAAACAGGCAGTGACAAAGAGTTGATGTTTTGTAAATGCATTGTAGCTTAATTTTGCATTTTTATCCCCTTGATTGTCATGGAATCCTATAATCATAGAATACCAGCTTGGAAGGGACCTCAGGGATCATCTGGTCCAACTTATCTTGGCAAAAGCATGCTCTAGACAAAATGGCCTGTCCAGACAAATCATAAAATTCTCCAATGTTGAGGAAACCACTGCTTCCCCTGGGAGATTATTTCAATGACTGATTTCTGTCATTGTGGAATATTTTCTTCTTGTATTCAATCAGAATTTCCCCAGGAGGGATCTGTCCATATTAGCCCTCTTCTTTTCAGTTTGACTCCTTATAAAAGGGGAATCTTTATCTTCTTTGTAGCCCCCCTGTAAAGACTGGAATATGATGATAAGGTCTTCCCTAAGCCTTCCTTTCTCAAGGTTGAACAAGACCAGTTCTCTCAGCCTTTCCTCATATGGGAGGCTTCCCACTCCTTTGGTGATGTTTGTGGCCCTTCTCTGGAGCCGAAACTGAGGACAGTGTTCCAGATGTGGTCTGCTGAGTGCTGAATAGAGCGGGAATAATGACTTCTTTACAGGTGATGTTCTTGTTGATGCAACCAAGTATCGTATTGCCTTTCTTTGCTACGGAATCACACTGTTCACTCATGGAGCTTGCTGACTACCAGAATCCCCACATCCCCTTCTACAGAGGTCTGAGTTTCTGCTACACTCCTGGATTATGTTTTTTGAGGTGCAAGACCTTACACTTGTCTTCGTTGAACTTCATGAGGTTCTGGTTCACCCATTCTTCCAGCCTATCCAGGTCTTTCTGTAGGGTGACTCTCCATTGCAGGGAGTCCCCTTCACAACTTAGCTTAGCATCACAAAGAGTCTTCACACTTGATATTGTCCAGATCTCTTATGAAGATATAAAACAGCTTGTGAGTTTGAAAAGGAACTATTTACCACACAACTCTTGGGTGTGGCCTGTCAGCCAGTTCTCCACCCACAGTACAAATCACTTGTCTAGATCATAATGTATCAGTTTCTCTGAGGAGACTGTGGGAAATAGCAGCAAAAGCCTTGGAGAAATCCAGGTAAACAATGTAACACTTTAATCAACCAGGCAGCTTACTTTGCTGTAGAAGGCAGTCAGGTTTGTCAAGGATGATTTTGGATGCATTTCTTGAGATCTAAGACTTCTGTTTTACTCCCTTTCAGGAATTAGTGTATTACTAAAAAAGATAACAGCAATTATAAATTTCCAAGTGTTTTATGCTTCAGGTTACAGAATGTAGCAGATTTCAGGCTATTATTTGATATCTGCAGTCTTCAGAAGGACTGTCTGAAAAATCCAATATATCTACCTGAAAACTGGATTAAACTAATAATTTGGACAAATACCAAGATCCTGAAATGAGATCTGGCACTTGTCAGTACTCATGGAGAAGGCTGAGCCACTAAAATGAAATTTTTTGCGAATGTCACAAAATCTGGCTGTGGGTTGATGCATTTGCATTTTTAGAGGTAAATCATGGAGTTGTGTAAAAGCTTTGATATCATTTGCTATCATAGTTTGGAAAATAATTCAATACTACTTGCAGTATAAGAAACTTGGATGATTTAATATGCAGGACTAGTGAAATCAGATAAAATAGCAAGAAATCCAATGCTTTCTATGTGGAGCTCTGCCCTCCCAGTTCCTTTGGTTGCTACTAGGAATTCACAGCCTTGTCTGCTGTTCTTGTCAACAGTGAGCCTGCATGCTCTCTGTATTTGTAGCTGGATTGTTATCAGACTGCCAGTTATGTTCACGAAGAAAAGAGGATATCAACAATAATTTTACCAGTTTAAATTGTGTCAGTAATTGAATCAATATTCAGTGAGGTGAAAGAAAGACTTTGCTTTGATTGCAGGTGGATCTCTGGATGTTGTCTAGTACAGCCGTTCTTCCTGACGCTTCAGACAGGTTAACCAGCAGGAGCATGTACAGAAGCTTTTTCTGTATTTTCAAGTGGGAGATTACACCACCACATCTTTGGGAAACCTGTACAAGTGCTTGATCACCCGCACAGTAAAAAAAATAGCACATTGTGATGTTGAGGAGAAACTTGTTTCCATGTGTACCCATTGCCTCTGTTCCCATCGTTAGACCTTACTGGGAAGATACTTTCTCTGTACTATTTACATCCTCTCTTCTCAATATTTTTATGTATATTGATGATATCTTCTGATACTTCTCTTCTTCAAGCTGAACAGTCCCAGCTCCCTCAGCCTCTCCGCATATGAGAGATGCTTCAGGACGTTTGTGGCCCTTTGTTAGACTCATTCCATTAAGGCCATGTCTCTTGTGTACTGTGGAGCCCAGAACTGAATGTACTGTAGATGTGACCTCACCAGTGCTGAGTAGAGGAGAAGGGTCACCTTCCTGTACTTACTGTTGACACTTCTGTTTCAGCTCAGGGTACCATTAACCTGCTTTGCTACAAGAGCACATTGCAGGCTTTTCTGCAAATACTCTTTCCATCTGTTTGGCCTCTCTTGTGTACTGGGGCATGGGGTTTTTCCTTCTGACTGCAAGATTTTGCACTACTCCTTGTTGAACTTCTTGAGGGTCCTACCCTATCAAGGTCTGCCTGGACAGGAACACAACCACTTCTTGTTTTGTGGAAACAGCAGATTTATGAGGGTACACTTATTCTTCCCCACTATCCAGATCATTTATGAAGTAATGAAAGCTTGAAATCCAGCTTCACTATCAAACACGAGAAATGTGACTACTACATCTCAAAGATCAGATTGTGAGATTTTTTTTTTTTAGAGTACAAATATGGAAGAACTTGGTGGAGTTATAATACTACCCATGTTAATTAGTACTGAAGAAAGTGGAACTGATGAATGGAGTGTACCATTATTGGTTTGAGTTTGATCCTTTTACTGCTTGAAGAATATGGTGAAAAGAGGCAAATTTAATTAGTCTTAATATTAAATAACACTTCTAAATTAAAACACCTGTTGTTTTATATTATATAGTTATTTTTTATTCAGTATTACACAGGATTAATTAAATTATGCTGTTCTGTTTTTTCCAACAGTAAATGCATTACATTCTGAAATTTATTTTTAATTCAAAGGAGACAATAGAAGCAGAGAGATTTAAATACTGTCTAATGTTTACTATTTAAATTTGTATCATAATATATTCAAATTTTTTTAAAAATTCCTGGTTTCTTAATTATATTGAAATGAGCTGGCTTGATCAATATATACCGTGAGTCATAAATGTTCTTTTAGTATTACATTGTGCATTAATTTTTGATCATACCTGTTTATAGAGACCTTTTTACTTGAATACATTTTGGCTTCCTGAACAGTGCTAAGTAGCATAGATATGTAGGAAGAGAAGTAAAACTTCCATTAAATGGATTCTCTGTTGCTCATAATGTCGTAATGTTTATTAATACCTCTGATTTTTGTCAAACCAATACTTTTCTGTTTTAATCTGTATTACTTTGTCTGATGAAGCTTGCAATTTTAACAAGTACCTAAATATTGATAACAATTGTTAATTTACTGTCTAAATTCTGAGTGTCCTCAAGAGTAGTTGTCATTATCTTTTTGAACCAGCTGATGAAAAATATGAGAAATAGCTAAAAATAGTGTTTCTACTATAATTCTTTCAGTGTTGATTTTCATGTGAATCTACCTTTATTCCAAGTAGAAAAGATGCTTTACAGTTTTATAATTGGTAGTACTAAGTAATGAAAATTTAAGTGAAAGCAGTTTTTATTTCTTCACTCTTGGAGACTGGTAAAAATCAGATCCAAACGTGATATCTGTTCTTGTTCTCAGTCTTAACATGACTCTTTTGTCGAGGCTACAAGTAAGTGAGATGATATAGCTCTCTATAAAATGTTTTTATTTTTTTGGTTATATCTTAATAGCACATCTCAGTGCAGTGTCTTAGTAGAGTTTTAGTGAACCTACAGCTCTAACTAAAATAATTTTGGTTTACTATTTTGTGCTGTTTCAATGTGTGTTTATAATGAGGTAGCTGATGGATTGATTATGAAGCATGGCTTGATGTGATTCTCATTTAGAGAAACTGTTGTGTAACATTTTTGTTTAAATTATTTCTGTTATTTCATGGCAACCTAAGACTGCAAAATGGATGCTGCATCTGAAAAGCAATAAATCAGGTTTCAGGATCAGAACCACAAGATTAAGCAGGGAACCACCTCCTGTTCTTTTGAATATTTATGTTTGCAATATAACCTTATAAGAATTTCCTTTTATGTTGATAAATGGAAAAAAGTTAACTGTTTTAAACTTAATTATTTTAGCCATGTCCTTCAGGGGCCCGTGATTTTCGAGAAAAGCAATGTGCAGATTTTGACAATATGCCTTTCCGGGGGAAGTATTATAACTGGAAACCCTACACTGGAGGTAATTGTTGGCTTTGCAAAAATACTACCATAGGTAACTTCTTCAAAATCATATAAATTATATAGAAAGAACTAAAAGCATTTGTAAGAGTCTCCAATTACTACTTCAGTAATTACAAGTATTATCACTGTGCAATAATAGGATATTATCAATAGGATGGTAGTCTCATTTTCTCTGAGACAATTTAATCACGTAATATTGCTGTCATTGTTCAAAGTTCATAGGTTGCTCTTTCATTATTTTGTTTTTTTCCTGTTGTAAACCCTGAGGGAATAAGTTCATGTTTCACCCTGATGTCTTAGTGTTTTATTGAAGTATTTTACTCTCAGTTTTTTAGATTAAAAGCCTAAAAAGGATTACTATAATCACTAGTCTTGAGCCATAGTGTAATTCAATAGGACTAAATCCTTGATTCAAAATAGTCTGACTTTGGTTTTGAAATTTATCCTGTTTACTTTTAGTACTTCAATTTTTTTAGTTCTCATTTTTAAAATAAAATGATAGCCATTTTGGTTTATATTGTTCAATAATCATAAGGTTTGTATTAATTTTATGGATTTATGGAGACAGACAGCCTTGCCATATCTTACTATGAGAAATAATCCTTTTCCCAAGAGAGAAGAGTAAAGTAGAAAAAACAACAAAGGGAAGTTAAATAAAGTATATACATTTTATCCACCAGGTATGAGATAAGATTATGAAATTCAGATATGTTCATGCATGTATATTTTTAACTAATTGTTAGTTTTTAAGGATTTCTGTTGGTATAATGGTGTTGTTTATTTGCTTTTGTTGGGTTTTTTTGGTTGGTTGGATTTTTTTTGTATTTGTTTTTGTTTTCCAGGAGGGGTTAAACCATGTGCGTTAAACTGCTTGGCTGAAGGTTATAATTTTTACACTGAACGTGCTCCTGCAGTAATAGATGGGACTCAGTGCAATGCTGATTCACTGGATATCTGTATCAATGGAGAATGCAAGGTTACAAATGTTTTATAAAATACTCACAGATTGCTTCATGGTGTATACTGTCTCTTAAATTTAATTATGTTACTTGTTAGTTACTTACATGAAGTGGGAATGTTGACAGGTCCAGCAGTTAATGAAAGAGTAAGATTCAGATAAAAAGATTTAAAAACTATTGTATAAATTAGACAAATAATTTCAGTTTCATTAGCTTCTCACAGACTTCCATAGAATCCTTTCCTTTGTCTTCTTTTTTCATTCTTTATGGATTCTTTTGAAAATTCAGTGAGGAGATGGATTCCTTGCACTATTTAAATGCATATTCTATTGTTCCAATTAGAGTACCACTCCATCTGAAAAACATTAAATGCGAACATGTTAATCTTTCTCTCCATCTGGTTCATCCTGTTCCAAGCAATCCTGCTACTCTTTCAGTTTGGCAAATCATTTAATTATATATTTCATACGAGCTGGATAGTGCTGGTGACTCTAAAATTTACTGAAACCACCAACATAATGCCAGCTTAGAATCAGTTGTAGTTTAGTTTAGTTTAGTTGTAGTTTATATCTGAGATTTTACTAGTTTTGAGAATCTTTTAAAACTAATAATCTAAGTCATAAGTTGATAATGAGCTATGTTGGATGCCTGTCTTCTTGATGAATCAGAAAATCAAAATGTAAATTGGTAGAATATTACTATTTTTTCAGTATTTAAACTTTTCTTATGTCCTGTGTACTTTTTTACAAGATAATAGATAATACTGCCAGACAGTAAACAAAGTTATATAGATTCGTTTGTATGAATCCTCGAAAAATTTTACAAGCTGCAGTGTTAATCCTGTTTAAGTGTACTTGTGCATTCTGTCTCTCTAATTTTTTTAAGGATCCAGCTCTTTTACCAGCTTTGTAGGGTTCAGTCACTAAGTTATTGTGAGTTATTTGTTGTCCATTTTACATGGATATCTCAAAGGAATAATCAGAAATATGGTGTACATTTTATGATCAGTTATAGACACTTCTTTTTATCCAAAAGCTTTTGGATCCTGCTTAATACAGCTTGTAATTCAGCCTTTCTCTAAGTTTCATTCTGTGTTACTCTTACTGTGAAGTAATTAACACTGTACATTCAAAACATTCAAAATTTTGCCCTGAGGATGTTTAAATACAGTTTAAGGCACTATAAATGCCTTTGGGAACAACAGTAGTATCTCTGCTGTGTATCATTTTAAGCAATATGCAGCAACTATTCACCTTAACAAAGGAATGAAGCTGAAACACAGAGCAGACCAGGTAAAAACTAGAGTAGATGAAAATAGTAATTATCACAAATTTCAGAGGAACAGTTAAAAAAACTCTGTGACAGTAGTGGTGCAGGATCGTAATCCTGTTAAAATTCTTGTTCTTATCTGTTCTCAGCATGTAGGTTGTGATAATATTTTGGGATCTGATGCTAAGGAAGATAGATGCCGTGTTTGTGGAGGAGATGGGAGCACATGTGAAGCCATTGAAGGTTTCTTCAATGATTCATTGCCCAGGGGAGGTAATCACATATATGTTGATTTTATTGCACAATATATTTAGATTACTTTTTTGCAAATAACAATGCTGCATTGATTTTCAGTACATTCACTCACTTTGACTTTTGTCTCATTGTCTCCTTGTATCAGTTTGGATTTATATCAAATGCAGCAAAATGTTTCATTAATTAGTACTTAGTTCTCGTGGCCTCTAATGCGTTAAAATAAGTAAGTAGAGTCTTTTATAATTGTTTATTTATGTTGGTATAGTAAGTATGATGTGTACAATTTTAATATATACCATATAATCTGATGTTTAATCATACAGGAAATTTTGGAATAGAAGGAATCTGGAAATGTCTCATGAAGAACTCAGGAAATGTGTATGTTTATAGTGTAGCTCAAAAAAGACAGTATATTAATGTTGTGATCTTAGTGTTTTTGTCGGTTTTGTACTGCCAAATACAGGGAAAAGGTTTATGTTGGAGTGAGTTCTGTTCAGTGAAGGGCCACTAAAATTATTAGAAATTGGAGTGCCTGCCCCTCTGTGCAGAGAGAATTGGGACTGTTTAGCCTGGAGAAGAAAACATTTGTGGGAACCTAGTATCGGCCTTCCAGTATCTAGAAGGAGGTTATGGAAAATACTGAGACAAGTGTTTCACAGTAATGGATACATGGTGGAAGAGACAACAACTATGTATTAAAACAAGACAGGTGCTGACCAAATAAAAAAAAACCCTTGTTCCCAGGAGGACATTCCTGCAGTGGATCAGGTTGCCCATCAGGGTTGTACAGTTTCTATCTTTGGAGTTTTTGATGACCCAGTAAAATAAGGTGCCAAGTAACTTGGTCTGATATCCTAGCTGACCCTATTGATAGGCAGTAAGTTGGACTGAATGGCTATCTGAGGTCCTCTGCAGCCTGATCCTAAGGTCATTTTGTATGTTAATTTCTTGTGATACACAGTTGAAAAGACTTTGCTAACACTTAGAAAAGGGAATTCCTTGTCTATATGCTAAGTTCTTGCTGTAATTGTCAATTTTTTATATGGAATACCGTTTTCCTTTATATCATGTGAAATAAAATGTATCTCTTACTAAATTTTATAGTAAATAATTTATTCAAGGTTAGTTTCATGAGTAGTATAGATTTACTTGTTTATAGGTTTATTTACAAGAAATAAAATTTATCTCTGTCTTCCAGGCTATATGGAAGTGGTTCAAATTCCAAGAGGTTCTGTGCATATTGAAATAAGAGAGGTGGCAATGTCAAAGAACTACATTGGTAAGAGCAGTGTTTAAATAGAAGAATGGTATTAAATCAGAGTTTATATTGTGATTTTAAGGTATATTTTCTGGTTTGACCAAACTATATACATTAGAAGCAGCAGCTAGTTGTTAATATTAACAGCTCCATTCCAAGATAGTGGCTTAGTGGTTTCTATCTGTAAAGTCTTTAATGTTGAAAGATTGTAGTATTTTAAAACATAGTTTTATTCTTGGAATGATTATTCAGCCATAGTTACTTAAATGATAGCAATACTATCTCCTTAACTCAAGGCAACTTAATGTATGGATTGTGCAGTGTTTTTGTTTTGTCCATAGTGAAAATCAACTTCAGATAATCTAGGCACTTAATAAAGATCTTTCTTCTGAAAGCCTTTTATAAAAACAGTATGAAATTAAAATTCATGGGCTATTATTCTTTTTGTTATACAGCATGTTAAAGTTGCTTTCTGTTTTGTTGTTTGTTGTTGTGTTTTTTTAAAATGGACAAGTACAAAACTGGGTTCATTCAATTCAAGATAACATGCATTTCTGAAAGTCTCTGTACCCTCATTTTATAGCAGTCAGTTCACAGTACTGCAAGAACTCCAAAAAATAGATTGGAGATGTATTCAGCAGATTAACATAACCAAAGGTTTTTGGTTTTTTAGGATGAACCACAGCTGACAAGGCTATTTTTGACAATCTCTAGTCCCCATGTAGCACTAATATGATGGAAAGATTATGAGGCCTGTGAGTAAGAAGGCCAGTTGCCCTTTTAGGCGCATTAATTCCTAAATTGAGTATATTGATGATAATGGTACCTTTTACTGTTGTAAGCCTGCTATTATTTCTGCCTGCTTCCACCCTCCTGTAGTTTAGCAGATAATCAATTCTACTGGAATAATAATGCCACAAAAGCATGATTAAAATGCTTATTATTCTTCAGAATCGTGTTCTCTCTGGCCCCTCTCCAATGCCAAAGTACATTACATGTAAAATTGCTCACATATCCTCATTGCAAGCAGAAGTGGTGGGAGAGGGGCATACAAAGCATCCTATCATGGTCATTTTCTGCTAAGAGCTATTCAGTGGTCAACTGAAAACTGAGATAAACAAGTGAGTTTGTTAATTTTATAAGCTGAGGAAAGTCATGTGGAAAAGCATTCAAATTGATGAAATAATGCAATTATTTTGGCCTAAATAAAAAACATAGACAAATCTATTGGTATTTAATCTGGCCACACATATGAAAATTTGAAGTACTATAAACATATGTTTTTAATGTGCTTTTCACAATTTTAATGGGTTTCCTGAGTTGCAGGCTCTCTTCTCACTATCTTGCTTCATGTGACAGAAGCCCTGACTTCACAAATAAAGGGTGCCTCTCCTTCACTGGTTTCTTGGGTTTTTGAGTTTCAAAGGTACCATGGTAGCCCTATGAAAGTTAATCTTAGTAAGTTGCAGAACATTTCATTTTGTGATTGGGATGATTTGTTCTTTGAGAGTGAGATAGATCACTATTTTAGCATGGGTCACTAATTTCTGGGAAAAGGAAGGCTTCTGATTTCCCTGCTCCCTTGAAAGAAATAGCCATTTACAATGGAAGCTGAAAATGTATTTATAATGTTAAAATAAGTACCTCAAAAGCATTGTTTTATGGGTATTTCTTTAGTAGCAGTGTCACCTTCACAGCTCCTTCTCTGTCTTTAAGGAGTTTCCTGTGTTCAGAGACAGCTGTTTGTGTGGCCACACTATGAACCAGATTAGAGAACTGATTCAGCTGGAAATAACCATTTACACATATTACTGTAGTTTGTTTTATGTGCACTACTGCCAAATATGTAACCACAGTCCAAGAAATCAATGTCTCCATTTGAAAGTATACAGAAAAAGCTAAAAATAAACCCCTCTTTCTCTGAAGCTGTTACACTAGCTTCTAAGTTTCTTCTTTGTCCATTTCCATTTGTAGGTTTCCAAACTGACTCGCCACAAACATCCTGGGATCCATTTAACTGAGATCCAGTTCTTTCAGAACTATGGTGTCAGATTTAGGCTGCAGTTAGACATTTGGCCATTCAGTTAGCTCAGCCATCAACTGTCTTCCCTCCTTCCTGCCTGGCTGATTGTTTCTGCACTAATCATAGAATCATAAATTTGGAAGGGACCTTCAAAGGCCATTTAGTCCAATCACCCTAGAGTAAGTAGGGGCATCTTTCTCTAGAACCTCATAAAGTCTGGCCTTGAATGCCTCCGGGGATGGTGGGGGCATTCAGTTCCAGTACCTCATTGCCCTTATGGTGAAGAATTTTTTCCTAATAAACCTACACTTCTGTAGTTTAAAATCCATGCCCTTTGTCCTATCACTGTATGCCCTGGCAAATAGTCCCTCCCCATCTTTCTTGTAGGGCCCCCTCCAGGTACTGGTAGGCCAAAATGAGGTCTGCCCAGAACCTTCTCTTCTCCTGGCTGAACAGCCCCAGCTCTCTCAGCCTGTCCTAATAGGATAGGTGCTCCAGCCCTGGTGTCATCCTTGTGGCCCTCCTCTGGGCCCTCTCCAGGAGTTCCATGTCCTTCTTAAACTCCAGGTGGGGTCTCATCAGAGCGGAATAAAGGATCATAATCACCTCTCTTGACCTGCTGGCCATGGCTTTGCTGATGTAGCCCAAGATATGATTGGCCACCTGGGCTGCAAGCCACACACTATTAATTCATATTTGGTTTTGTCCCTGAGTTGTGACAGCAAAAACGTGTTTCTGCACCTGCATAATTAATTCAGTATTTTGAAGTGCTCTGACACAAAAAACCCCAACAACAAAACTGCTGTTTTCAGAAATGCTGAAAATAAATTTGCATGTGATGATGCCGTTATTTTCCTTTAAGTGAAAATATATTACCTTTATTCTACAGAGTGTTGTGTGCTAATAGTATTCTCATGAATTATTTTACTAGAATGTTAGTATGTTCCTTCTGTCTCCACTGTGTCATTGCTGCCATGTAATTATTAGAATACTATTCTCATGTGTTTGGTTTTCACCGATGCATAACACTCTAAGTACAAATTTTGGTTATGTGGAAAGAGGACCACCAATAAAACAAAGTTCTGATGTTCAGTTGTAACATGGCTGTTTCATATAACCATGTAAAATAGATTAAAAAAAAAGTGCTATTTGTTTAATTTAATGCAGCAGTGCTTGCAGTTTGTCTTGTTCTCATATATTTACTTTTTCTCCATCTCCTTCTTGTACTGTGACAGCCTATATGGATAATAAGGAATCTGAGTTACGCTGAGAATTTCAGATAAGAGCTACGTTCCTCAGAAAGAGTGCATGTATATTTCCTGTGTAAATCCAGGGAGGTCAATGTAGTAAGTTTTATGCCCTAGATAGACATTTCTTTTTCAAACTATATGGTGCTCTTGGAATGGTTACTAATCTCCAGCTGCTTCTCCAACTATCTCCTGCTCATATCCTGCTCTCTGGTCTGTTTTAGAAAATTTCAGCATCAATTGAGATGTTTTTTGTAACTAAAATCCACACAGATGAAACTGAGAATAAACTTGATTTTAAGTTAACTTATTCCTTATGATTATGGTATGAATTTGTACCCTATCTAGAAAAGTCAGTTATTTGACTCAACAAAAAGTGACATACCTGTTTGATCATGTATTTCCAGCCATCATTTTGCCTTTAAGAACATGCTTTATTTAAAGTAAATATGAATGCTGAATAACCTGGCCAGCTTGAGAGAAAATCAAAATGTCGGTATCTATTTAAGAGAATATTTGCAAAACAGAATCAAAGAATGTGTTGACCTGGAAGGGCTCTTCAGAGGTCATCTAGTCCAGTGACCCTGCAACAAGCAGGAACATCTTGCCCTAGAACAAGTTGCTCAGAGCCTCATCAAGCCTGGTCTTCAGATATTGTCTGTTTCCTATTTATGAACTTAATCTGATACTATTGATAAAATATCAAATGTAATACTCCAAGTAATATGTGCTTGCACAGCCTAATCGGTCACTCGTTAAGGAATCTGTGTTATATCTACAGTACTTCTAGGATTTAAGGCTGTAAATTTTTTAGGAATAATAAAATTCTTAGCCAATTGTGAAGCTAGTGCTTGGATGTGGGGGACAAATAACTTGAATTTGTTCTTTAAGAAAAAAAAGGGGATAAAGGCCACCATGAAAGAACTGATTGGCACCTTATGTCAGACTTGATGTTCCTTCTCTTTTTTCCTCTGCACAATGAGATACCTAGCTCACGCCCTGACTTCTTAACCTATAGATTAGATTGGTAAACTCTGATACGTTTGAGATCTACTTATATCTTACATATATAGATTGTACATCAGCTTGGTTTTAAAGCTGAAGGTATATTGCAAGTTGCATGACGTTTTCTGTTTTGCTTATACCACCTGCATGTTGAAATCTGTGAAGTGTACTGAAGGTGACGGCAGAGGCAATAGTGTCAAACTGCATTTGCAAATTGTGGTATTTTCACCAGGGCTAAATAAAAAGGCTTTATATTGCTTGAAAAAATAGTGATACTGAGCTGAGGTCTACATACTTAAGATTAGCAGAAGTTGCAATGGCTTCTCCATTATAAATGCTGCTTCCAATTTTTAGGTGGCTTGTATTTTTTTTTAAGCTTTAAAATCTGAAGAGGATGACTACTATATTAATGGTGCCTGGACTATTGACTGGCCAAGAAAATTTGATGTTGCTGGAACAGCTTTCCATTACAAGAGGCCAACAGATGAACCAGAGTCTGTGGAAGCTCTAGGTCCTACTTCAGAAAATCTCATAGTCATGGTAAAGTTATAATTAATATATTTATGAAATTTTAGATGTTTACTTGTACTCTGAGAAAAGACAAGGTTATTAATAAGATCACAATAGGTTGTGTTTTCAAAGAGTATGCAGCTTACCTAGCTGGGACTTTACATTTGTGTTTTAATATAGCTTTCTTACCTTTCAAGACTGACAGTCTAATGTCATGATGAAACAGGGATAAAGTCAGAAGAGTCCCAGAAAATCTCACTAGTTCCTAATCTCTTAAGCTAGAAAATGCTCTGTCTAATGTTAAATATGGTTCAGAGTAACAGTAGGCAAAATTGAAAATGGGGTGCATATCTTGCGTTGCATACTGCTGACTCATGGAAGTTTTGAGGTACAGTGTGACAGTTCCTGACAGTTCTGTAAATATCAGTATTTTAAGCTTGGCCTGAATGTGAAGTACACTCTTTTCACATCAAGAAACATCATGGTTTTACATGTATGATTTGACAGTATGTTGCTGTCACGTAATTTGCTCTGAACAGATTGTTCAAAATAGGAGAATGTTACCAAAGATGTGACCATGCCTCTGATGCCCTGACTCTGACAGCAAGAAATAGTGAACTTTTTGTTACACTGCTTTGTTGAGGAGGAGTATAAGAACAACATTGTACTTGCCCAGTATATCCTGTCAGCTGCCAGATTAGTAGTTCAATGATTTCTTGAGCCAGAAAGGATATTTTTTTATATAGAAGGACTGTTGCCTGGATATTTGCATTTAGACAGCATTTTCAAACACCTGAATTTTGGGTTGTCTGCTGTAAAGTGCAGATAAGCTGTAGCGTCCATACAGCTCCTTTTCTCCTTCAGTCAGTACTGCTAACTTTCTTACTTAATTTATCTGGTTTTTGTCTGATGGGGATTGGCAGATATGATTTTGCAAAATATCTCATGAGGTAGAGGGGGATGAGAAGTAGCTCTGAGATGCATCAGATTGGTGCATCTAATGTGACATACATTTGTGTCATAAAGAAAAAGTAGATAGTCAAAGGTGTTATGTTTGTAGGTGGATGTGGAAGCAGATGTTCAGCAGTGAGGGCAGACAACAACTCATGGTGAATATTGCACTTCTCCTTTTATCACTTACAGTGATATGGCTGCAGTGAGAATTTAGTATTCCTTTAAGGGAATTAAAGGTGTAATTCTACCAAGCTGATGCTTTGGGCTGTTGTATTAGGGAAGAAAATTGACCTTGGCAGCTGTCTGTTGCTGAAGTACAAACAAGGGCAGAGCTAGGTTTGTAACTACTATACAGGTAGCTCATCTCAAAGTTTCAGTGTAGACAGAATATTTGCACAGTAAGATCCTTAATCAGATTTGGCCTCACATAATTATCCAGCAGTCAAATTAATTTTTATTAAGATGCTGATTTTATGAAAATTGTCTTTAAAACATTTAAGTTAAGACTAAAGAATTGGCAGAAGTTATCAAGTTGAGTTAAAGGAGGGAAAAGATACAAAAATCACCTTAGACAGTAATGATTTTCTTGTCTATGTGTTTTAAAAGTTCGTTCAGATTCTTTTGGAAATACTGCTTTTTTCCCTTCCACGGGGAATAACGTATTGTCACTACAGTGCTTGCCTGTTTTAATGGTATAACCAGTTGTTTTCAACTACAGATTCTGCTACAGGAACAAAATTTGGGTATAAGGTATAAATTCAATGTTCCCATCTCTCGCACTGGTAGTGGAGACAATGAAGTTGGCTTTGCATGGAATCATCTGCCTTGGTCAGAATGTTCTGCTACTTGTTCTGGAGGTAAGGCTGCAAGGTAAACTTACTTGCAAGATACAATTCACTATATGGTTATCAAGGTAACTAATTGAAAACATTTCTCTCAGACATGTCTCAAACCTTAATTTAGCAATTTGTGAATTTTGTTGTTTTCAAGTACATTTAATGTGTTCAGATGTTTTTGTTAAGTAGCGTATCTTAGAACTGTCTTTCACTGCTGATTCCTTTTCTGAGATTCTCTTGAAGCTAGTATGTTTCCTTTTCAAAAGAGCTTTCTTTATAAAGGACATGAGAAATTTTAAATAAGGAGGTTAAAAACCAGAAGGCAAATAAAGGGATGTGTCTTTTTATCTTTGTAGCTATGTTTCACATAATCCCAGTCATCCTTTCTGTCTTCCAGCCATCAAGTTTAGGATGCTAACGGCATCTTCTCTCTAGCAGATGAGAAAATCTGGATGCTGATAGCAGTATCTGAGTAGCTGAGAATTGTTGTTCTTTGGCAGCAGCTGGGGATTTGTAGTTGTCCCGTGTGATTCATCATGGGTGCCTTTTGTCCACGGTTTACTGTATTCCTAATCCTCCCTCTAGTGGCGTCCAATGCAATTCTTTGTCCCTGGGAGAGCAGGACGGTTGGTTTCCTTCAAAGCCATCACCGTTACTGCTGCAAAGGGTGGTGAGTAGAACTGCTGTGTGAACAGTATCTTCTTGTCTCTAGAGTCTGAATTCATCATCTCCCTAAATACTCCCCAGTTTCATACTATTTGGGAGAATCCTCAAAATCCATCTCAGAATTAAAGTTTTTTACTGCACTGTGCCACCACCCTTATCAAGAGAAAGACACAATTTTTTTTTTAAATAACCCTGGGACCGAATATTTATCCTTTTTTTTTTTTCCTGACTACTGAATGTATTAATGTTTAGCATTGTCTTGGCACATCCTTCTTGCTGGATGCTGTTGGTACTGTTTGCTGTTTCAATGCAACTGTTGAGCTGTGTGTGAGACATAGAAGACAGTTTAAATTCTCTTCTGTGCTGCTAGACAAAATGTTGAAACAAAGCAGAAGAAGGTGATAACTTTCTGCAATATTGTTATTATTAATTTGCTGGATTCATGTGTGACACATCACTTTTTCTGCTATTAGTGTGGAAATGGTAAGTCTGGTAGGAGGAGGAGCATTTAATAGAAGTATGAAGAGGTAAAGTGCCTAATGTAGAGCAAGACAAAGTTCCGTATATCACAACGTTGCAAGTTCTGCCAAATCCTGTTTTTATGGTGGCAGTTAGCTAATAATCATTTTGAAGGCATGATAAAAATCCCATTGATTTAGTAATCTTATGTAAAGACAAGATTTTAGCTATGGATTTTACGTTGTGCAGGTCATTGTCATTTCATGATTCAATGGAAGTATACAATGGAAAAAAATAATTCAGAAGGAGTAGGCACAGATAAAAATATTTTTACGTCATTAATTTACTTCAAGGGATGATTTTTGAAACTCTAAAAACTGCATGCACATATTCATTTGAATTTGAATTTTTTTGTGAGACAGCAAGATTTTCTTTGATATCTTACAGTGGCTAAACCAGGCACTTTTCTATTCTTCATTCCAGTTTAGTGTGAAGATAGACTGTGGCAACTTTTCAGTCAGCTCTGTGCTCAGGGAATAAATATTTCATTGCAGCTATAATGCATGTTAAAAACTGTGTCTGCTTTATGTAAAGTAATAGTGCTTTAATTTTTCAGTGTTCTAGGGCCTGTCTCAGTTTTGTAGAATGGGAATAACATGGTAAATGGAATGGTAGGAAGGAGAGAGGTGGAGGCTTTCCTGCTTATGACAGTTCAATGCAGTGTCAGAACTCTGGATTCCATCCCTACCTGCCTTGGGTTGTTCTCATGTGAAACTGAGCAACTCGCAGCATACATTACAGTGTTACTTGCTAATTATCAGTTCATAATTATATCAGTATCTATCTGGAATGTCTGACCTTTGAGGCATGCAGTGAATTTCATCGTTGCATGGAGTGTGTGTAAAGCAAAGAATTACAAAAATTCAGCCAGTCACATGTAATTATTGGACTCTTTCTACAGCAGATACTATAGCATCTCTCCCTCTGCATTCTACAGAGGGCAGTCTAGGAGACAAGCTTTGTGAAACTTTTGCATATTTAGAATGCAGCTAAAAAGTAGAATGAAGTCAGTTTTTCTTTCATGAGAGACTGTAAACTCTGCATTAGTAGCATCATTCATGTTAAAGGAGAAAGTCTGAGCTTTATTTTGGTGTTGTTTTAGGATTCCTCAAGATAGTTAGGAAGGCTTCCCTGTTAACAAACAACTTGTCTGTTTTCCTGAATTAATGTATTCAGGTGTAGGATAAGAATATAATTTAATTTATTTTGTATATTTCTTGAAATCTTCTCATGGTCTTGAAAATCCAGAATTGCAGCTTTTATATTTTACACTAGAACTGGTATTTTGTATACTGAAAAGCTTCTCTTTGAAGTACATTTTATAGTATCTGAACTAGCTCTTCTTTCTGGGAACACTGTGTAAAATTGAGCTACAAGAGTTTTCTGTATTGATTCCCATTTTTCCCCTGAAATTTCATTAATACCTATTCTGCTCTGAGTGAAGTGGTTTCCGAAAGAGAGCTTGTATCTTATTGCTGGAGGCAGACTTGGAGAAGACTACAGGAAAACAATGCAAGAGAATACCAGAATATAATGTGGAAGTTTATCTATACAGAGAAAAGTTGGAGAGGAGAATTGAGAAGGGAGAGGTGGATGAACAGTTCTCTGGTATGCAAGGAAAACTGATGATAGTAACAGAAGGTTGTCTTTAGGAACTCAATTACTTTAGTATTGAATGAGAAAGTCTGAGAAAGGGAAAACCAGAACATGTAGGAATAGGAAATAACACAATAAAATGAGGGCTGGGAAGAGCAGAGGAAAGTTCTCTGGTATGCAAGGAAAACTGATGACAGTAACAGAAGATTGTCTTTAAGAACTCAATTACCTTAGTATTGAATGAGAAAGGGAAAACCAGAACATGTAGGAATAGGAAATAACACAATAAAATGAGGGCTGGGAAGAGCAGAGGAAAGCAGTAAAATAGGAGAGAATAATACATATCACAGATCACAGAACTGTAGCTTATTTACTCTCATGTCTGCCTTTCCTTGTAGCTTTCCAATGTGTATGGCAAGTGTATGGCTTGCTCCAAATCTTCAAGTATTCTCAATTTAGAAAGTAAACTTCTGGTGGTATTGTTTTAAAAAATTCCACAAAGGAAAAAAACATGTCTTTTCTATTTTAATATACATTGAAAAGAAATTCCAATAAATGTGTATTTTGCTTTTTAAAATTTCTTTCATGTTTAATGAATTCTAGCAGTAAATGATAACATATGCCAGCATTTATTTTCTGGAGTTTACCAAGTATCCCAAGGACTGGGTTTGTTTTCATTCATTCATTCATGTCCAGATGAGTTAAATGTTTTGATAGTCATGGTTTTTTTAATGAATCAATCAGTCTGTATGGTACTATAGGTAACTCAATTGCTGTAATTTTTTTTTTCTCATCACTTTTGTACAGTGGTACCTAGTATTTTTTCCTTTCATGCCTTCTTATGAATTCTGAAACTGTCTTGAGACAAATAAAACATATTTGTCCTCATCAAGAAAAATGTAAATTTGCCTGTGTGATAAATACCTTGTGATCTGATGAGTGAGTCAGAAAGTATGACTGGGTTAACCAGCATGCTCCAGTTCTGATGATGCAGGATTCAATATGTATTCATTCTAGCATCTTTGAAATAAATTGTTGCAATCACAAGCCACAGTTTTGGAGACTGCTTTTAAGATTCCACTTTTGCATGCCTGCAGTTTTAATTTAGGAATAAAATATGCTCTCTGTAATTTAAAATGTGGCTGCTGAAAGTCATGCATACTATTTGTGAACTGAAATCTACAAAACATCTCAGGTCTCTGTGCTTTTTAGATTATTTTAAGGAAAGCCATATATCCAGGGCAAAATTGTTAATTTAAAGAGATTTGGTTTCAAGGCTCATAGGGCTTAATCAAGTGATAGCACTTCTAGCTTTTTACATTTATTTTCTTGCCTTAAAATTGGAAAATTAATTTCGTTTCAGAGATTTTATTTTAATTAACACTTAAATTACACAGCAGTGGTGTAAACATCATGTACTGTATGTCAATATGCTGCAGAACATTTTAAAACTGGATTTATATATCTCCTGACATGGACTGAAGAATCTTCAATGTGGAGGGAATAGTGGTGAATACTATCTTACGATGATATGCTACCTCCCTTCAATAAATAACACATCAAGTTTAATTTTTTTTAAAACTAAGTACAATGGTATTTTTTGTTCATAGTTCTTCATAATGTCTGGTTATTACAGCCCCTCAGAAATTAATTTACTGTGGCTGCTAATTTAAGTCAAAGACTAGAAGGAAATGTGAATTATTGGGCCAAAATCTAGGTGGTCTTCCTAAAGACTGCTCAAATCCTTCATAGGGATTCAGTTGTCCTGTAATGATGGCTGCATGAGAAGTAAAAACCTCAGGTGAAATTTTCCATTGATGCAGTGGTAGGACTTATTTGAGGAAAACTGGGTTATGTTGTAGTCATGATGAAGGCAGATTGGGTTTTCGTAGGTGTTTGTATAAAACTATTATGGATGTGGATGAGGGACTACCAAAATCCCTCTGGAATACAGGACAGCATTTGTACTGTGTCATGATTTCAGATGTGAGCACATGCATATGCATGTGAACCTGATTAAAGAAATGGCACTGAAAGAGTTGACTTAGCAAAATAAAGTTACTTAAACTGGAACACTATTTTGGCTTAAATAAGTTGACAATTAATGCATATAGAGTGGAAACTCACAGGAGTCACATATGTGAATTTCAGAGAAGAAAAATGGACCTGGACTTAGAGCAGAGCATGATCAGTTTGTGATTTCCAGCAATAAAAATGTGTTACTTGTAGCTTTATGTTTCCAGTTCCCATATTCAAAAGTGTTTTAGTTACCCTTATAGTATTTTCTACTTTATATTATTTCATGTCATTCAAATATTAGATGGTGAGAGTACTATTAATGAAACATCTTTCTGTGAAGCTTTGAAATCTTTGATAGCTGATGGATGCAAATCTAAAAGACAATATGTGCATATTAATGCACTTGACCAACAGCTGTTGGTAGGTGCCTGTATTTCAGGTCCTTGAGAATTCCCCATGCTAGTGATTTGAGTCCTTTTCGAATTCCTACTGCACATAACTACCTAGCAAAATGTTTTTATTACAAAATGTACCCGTAAGTGTATAATTGGCAGAAAAGTGGAGGTTGAATACTGTTAAAAATTAAGTTCTCTTTATAGCATGTTCACGTAGGTGTGGATATGAAAGATACACTTGTGGCAATACTGTGTGCTTCTTAGTGGTATCTACTGTTGTCTAATGTGATACTCATATGCATGTAGAAAAAGGAGCAAATGCAAGGTACTGGTTTTAGTTGCTCACCTGCAGGATTTTATTTCATATAAATCAGTATCTTTTCAATGAATAAATCTTACTTTAAAGTTATTTTGGTATTTATAGATAACATGAGCTATCAGATGTTTAAAATTATTTACCACCTGATTTCAAGTGCCTACTTTTTGTACATTAGATACAGCTGTAATTGAAAAGGAGATATTCAAACAGCTAAAGCTCTGAGGTCAGAGTTTAGGTACTGCCCTAGAGTGAAAACTCCAGCATCAGGCATCTTTGGACTCAGTAAGGTAACTGTACTGATTTTGCCATGAGATGAGGAGGCAGGTGATTTTGAGAGCTGAAACAGTTTGTTGAGTAATGAATCTGGTTTCTCTCCTTCCTGTTTGGAACATGAATGTTGGAGTTGAGGACACATGAAGCATTTTTAGGGGCGTAGATCCAGACTGTTGTGTTTTCCTGAAAGTATTTGAATTAGTAAGGCTCTATTTTTATGTTAAGTTGCAGAAGTTACATTGTGCTCATGGCGATGAGGAGCCCCTCAGAGTGAGAAGGGATCATATGTACTCTTCCATGTGCAGCTTCTTAGAGGTGCATGCCATCCTGAAGACTCATAAAAAAGGAGCTTACTATTTTCCCCATGTCCATGAACATGTTTCATATGCCCCTTTGTGTAGACTGGGAGATCTCTTCTCTTAGACAAGCAGAATGCTTTATGGGCCAAACTTCAGGCATCTGAGGGCTGGACTGTTGGAATTAAATATGTGAATGCTGTAGATGTCAAATGCTAGGAAATGAAGTGGGAGATTTTATTCTTGTCCATGATGAATAACAAAAGAGCAATTGCAAGGTAAGTTGATGAGCACATTTAAAATGAGCAAAAGGAGCATAGACGCTTGGTGAAATAAATCCCATGTTTTTAGTGGAATGTTTAGTGTCTGACAAAGGTATTTAAATAATTAATTTTATTAGTATATGTCTATCTTCTATAAAAAGCTTGTCTGGAAAGGCTTAAGAAGAGGGCTGTAAAGTAAAGTTGGCAGACATGCAAAGCCAGGATGTTTTAATTCCTGTTCAATTGCATGCATTTCATATTTTGAACAAAGTTGAAGAATTGCTTCTGTTTTTTAAGAAAGATTTAGGACTTTCTGCAACTTTCATCATTTAGATAATCCAGTATTATAACTATTAATGTTCAATAAGAATTTTATATAAATTGTGGATCTGCAGTCTTTTTATGCTAGTGGACATTACACAGCTTGTATATGCAGAAAAGAGGAAAGAGAGGAAGGGGCTATTTATATTGTTCTTTACGTACATTCTTTGAGCAGCGTTGTTGTCACTGGTTCTTCAATGGCTTTATTTGCTTAATATGTTACCTCACAGTATTTCCTTGGCTGGGACATGTCTCATAATAATAAATTGTGAACTGCCTTGTTGGTAGCTGACAGTGAAAGAGAAGCTGGGAGTGCCAGACAAAATGAGCATTCACAGAGACAAACCGTATCTTTCAGAATGAATAATACTTCTATTATTGTAATGAAGAAAATATTTATAGGATGACATGCATAAAAATGCAACGTTGTTTTCCAGTATGGCTGGTTTGTTTTACACCAGAGCACATAAACAATAATTCTGCATTCAAGTGTGACCACATTCTACTTGGTGATGTTTTCTTTGGGAATTTCAGCGTCTTTTAGGAGAGGAGAGTAGACAGAAAAGTGATTTTGTGCAATATACTAATAAAAATAATATGTTATTAAATCTATAAATGTACTCCTTTTGTTTTAGAGGACAACAGCAATTAAAAATCCTCTCTCAATAGAGTGGCCTGAAACTGAAGTGGTGAGGGGACCTTTGGTAAATTGGCATTCATACCTGGGTAGCATTCAACCAGTGGTTTGTGGCAGTAGGATTAATAATCAACAGGTGAAATACACTTTTACCCAACAAGTAGAAGAGAAAAATTGATTAATCAATGGTGCTTCATTTCATCCCAAGGTGTACAGAAACAAGAGGCAGTGTGTAAAAGGCTGGATGACAACTCCATTGTACAAAACAATTACTGTGATCCTGACAGTAAACCGCCAGAGAACCAAAGAACCTGTAACACTGAGCCTTGCCCACCTGAGTAAGTCATTGATCACTAAGACGTGCACATCTTTTGCATAGATAGAAATCCTACTGTCCAATTGTGTGTAAAAGTCTGATCTAGTATTAAGATCCTGTCTGTCAGATAGGATGTTTAGTTTTGGGGTTTGGTTGTGGTTTCTTGTTCCTCTCAGATAAGTTATGAAAAATACACACTTGACCTAGAAGAGGCCTGGTTTGACTGGTTTTACTAATTTAAATTACACAAAGCACCTGAGGCATTATAAGTAAAATGGTACTGTCAAAGCAGACTTCTAGGATGTAGGTTTCTGGGGTGGTGAGTAGAGTTCAGAGTAGAACTGGGAACCCTTCTGAAGGCAACAATGGGGGGAGAATCTTGAGGTGAGATTAACTTTGCTGTATTTATGTTACATACTAAATATTTGCCGTATTTTAAACTATATTAAAATTTATGTTAAATTTTTTTGCTAAGAAATGGCAAATTTAGAAACTGCTTAGTAGACTAGTTATTACTAGTATTACTGATAGTAGTTTTGTCAACTTTCTCTCTGGGATACTCATTGTTGTAAGTAAAGCTGTGTGCCTTAGTTGCCCACTCTGTTATGTTTGTTTAGTTTTTAAAGTTAGTTTCATGCTGTAAATTGAGAAGATAACTATAAACATAGCAAATCATTTGCTCAAAAATGAAATTTGGCTAGGACCTGTAGCATAGTTTATTCTCACTACAAAATCTGTTTAGAAACATTTGTGATACTTGCATTTAAAGATATGTGTGACAGCACATTCTTATGCTTTAAGACAAATTAAACACAGGGAAAAAATGAGAAAGTCAACAGTTTATTGATTCACATACTATGGGTAGTTTAAGTTTGGTGATAATCTGTAGCCACATTCTAATTGGGGATGAAAATAGTTAATGCTGATTCAATGTAGATATTGCACTTGTGTAAATCATAGTACCGACTGAAAATGAACACTTCAACCTCTCTAAATGTCTGAAGCGCTTTCAGTTCTCCCCGCTGGGGCAAGGGCATAAGTTTTGTGGTGAAAATTCAAGAATTAATGACAGAATATGTCCTGATTGCATCTCCGCATCAGTCTAGGTACATGCCACAATATATTCTGTAATGCAAGACAAGATAGCAGCACAGTTTTCTTTTGAGAGAGGCTTGATGAAGCAGCTCCAAGCATACCTCTAGAAACATCCACAGTGACTGACATGCCTGATATTTTTTGTTTGTTGTCAACATATAATAGCGTACTAAACTTCACCTTCATCCTTTGCAAGGATGCTTTGGGCAAGAGTAACTAATCAACATATAAAATATGGATGACCAAATGTGCTTGACAGTGTGAGGTGATTTTTCCTGTGAATCGATCTGCATTAACCTTCCCTCGCTAGGACGAAAGTGCAGCCAGATTAATGGCTGCATTAATCTCTGGAGCAACACTAAGCAAACAAAATATACAATACAGCTCATGTTTTTTACTGTGTGCACTGAAACACACAGAATTTCCCTCTAGCACCTGCCATGTAGTGCTTTAAATTCTTTAAATATTTGATTAAGTGATTTTTTGCATATTTGATTAAGTGATTTTTTGCATGTTTTAGTTTATATACCTTTAAGCAAAGTAATAAACAGGAATGTTTGGCGTTTACATATAGATTTTTCCAGAACCCCCATCAGTTGCTTCATAATTAAATGAGAATTAACTCAGCCCAATTTTGAGATCAAATTATTTTACTGTGATTATATTAGATAGGCAATGATTTTGGCTTTTAAATTGTATGGTAATGCATAGCAGTGGTTCCCAAGTATTTCCAGTTGCAAACCATATTCAGAGAAATAATTTCAGGCACATCCAGTACAAATCTACTTAAATAGCTGCAGTTTTGTCCGGCTCTACTCTTTTTTTGAATATCTCTGGAGATATTCTGGAGCCCTCAACACAGGAAGGATATTGAGCTATTGGAGAGGGTCCAGAGAAGGGC
>VZTY01000076.1:99715-152551 GCA_013400935.1 Turnix velox
CTCTATGATCTTTAAGGTCCCTTCCAACCCAAACTATTCTATGATTCTATGTCCATTCTAGGCTGGAAACTGCTGCTATAGACAAACACAAAATGCTAGTAGCATTTGAAGATGTGAATTCAGTGGGGAATAAATTTAAATGTCCAAGAAAGACTCAGAACTTTCTACTTAGTTTCACTGTGAATACACATATTGTTAAAAGTTATACAGGTTTTGTAACTTAAACTATTTGGATTCAGAATATGTGCTGTTGCTTACCTTGTTTCCGTGAAATGCGTTAGCAGAGTCTCCTTATTTCTTCTGTCCAGATGGTTTATAGGAGATTGGTCAGAGTGCAGTAAGACCTGTGATGGAGGAATGCGTTCAAGAACAGTTCTCTGTATCAGAAAGATTGGACCTTCTGAGGAAGAGACACTCGACAGCATCAAATGTTTAACGCATCGGCCTATTGACAGAGAGTCCTGTAACAATCAGTCCTGTCCCCCACAGTGGGTCGCTTTGGACTGGTCAGAAGTAAGGATGTTTTGCTCATTGATAACAGTGATGATAACAGTTGTGGCAGCTATTCAGCTATTGCTGACTGCTTGATTAATATAAAGCTCAAATCCCCATAGATTCAGCACTGAAACAGTTTTTTTCTATTTGCTTTCATTGTGTGATGTTGTCTTTGTTGCTTGTCCTATGTTGACCTATGACCTATGTTTTTTTTAATCATAGTAGAAAAATAATAAAATAAAAAATACCACAGTAAAGTCGTAAAAATGCTGCTAGAACAGCCATCTGATATATGTGTCTTAAAGAAGCAATTTCCATTCTATTTCAAATGCTTTTTGAGCAGACAAATACCTGGATGATAGAGAGATTAGGGGTTTACAGTATCAGAAGTCAGAATAAATTGTTTCTAAAGTAACCATGCTGATGTACAGTGTGACCTTTCTTAGCAATATGCCTCAAGAGGCAGACCTGAAAGTCATTATTATCTGTATCAACAAAAGAACATCTTTCACTAAATATAGTGATATCTGTTCAGTATAAGTTAAGCTGGTTCTGTAATTGATTCAGCTGCAGGCAAAAAACAGGTACATTTGAATTGGACTGCATCACATGCTTATCAGCCCAAAGATACCTGTATACATTTTTAGATTCTTACTATTGTGTACTCCCAAATTACACAATTTTTATTGTGCCTCATTTTGGAGTACTTTCAAGTAAGGATTTCTTGAGTTTCTTTTCTTGATGTGTATTGTTTTCAGAATTAATTAAACTGTCTCTTACAATTAGTTAACTGAGAGATTGTCCCAATGCTTCTTGAAAAAGGTGTTCCAGAATTTCACAGAACTGTAGAATGTTTTGATTTTTAAGGGACTTCAGAGGCCAACTAGTCCAATCCCCCATCAGTGAGCAGGGACATCCTGCACTAGATCAGGTTGCTCAGAGCCTCATCAAGCCTGGCCTTGAGTGACTCCAAGGATGGGGCCTCTGTGACCTCCTTAGGAGGTACCTCACCACCCTCATGGTGAAGAACTTCTTCCTAATGTCTTGCACTGGTTTGTAATCATTGCCCCTTATGCTATTGCAACATGACCTTGAAAATAGGAATATTTATTTTATCACTGTGAATTTTATTTTCAAGTACCTTGAATGTATACAAATGTTTTTGCTAAGTGTAGCCTTCTCTTCTCCTCAAGCTGAACAACTCCACAAGCTGTCCTCATAAGTGAGTTGCTCCAGTCCTATGACTTATGACCTTCCTTGGTACCCAGGTGATTGAGTGCAAGTTGTTTTTTTAGGACTCAGCTAGGACAAGACACTTCCTTCTAGTTCCTGTGTAAAAGTTACACGTTTTCCATTAATTGTTTTTAGAAGAAGATACATGCAATGTTCTGCGTAATTTATATCAGAGCTTAGGATTCATAATGCTGAAGAACTCACACATTCAAATTTATTCTTTTTTAATCCCTACTTAGCCTAAATATTGGATTGCAGCTGTGACCTAAATATCTTCTTCCTTCTTCCATTTTTCTGGTAAGCAGGTATTTAGGGTTCACGAGATTTAGGGTTACAGTCTCTTCAGTGTGAGGATGATTGAGCCTGGCTCTTCTGTATCTGAATTCTGTACACTGAACTACTATAGAAACAGAGATACTATCTTGATAGGAAAGGGCAAAATAGGATAGGAAAGGAAATACTAAATTTTAATGAATGTGTTTATACATCTATTTTGCAGTTCTGGGTTATAAACGTGTTCACTCTGTACTGACTCCCAAAGAGAGATTTTCTTCAAGTTCTTATTTTGAGATACATATATATACCTATACATATATAAGTTTAAATCCATATGTAGGGAATATTGATAATTTCCTAATTTCTGTTTTGTTATCTGCTGTCTGTTAGAGTGAGCACAGGAGTCACAAAAAAGGGAAAAACAAGAACTGTGTGAAAACAGAACTCGGAAAGAGATAAAAGCATGCGTTATAGGAGAAGATATAGTATTTCTGTCTGAATAGTCTGGTTTCTATGGAGTCTAGTAAAGCAATTTCTCCCAAGTAGTGCCTATTGTTGCTCAATCTGCAAGTAAGTTGAAGAATGTGTACTAAGGTCATATTAAGAATAGAGAGTTCTACTTTTAAGTTCTCAAAGACACAGTCAAGTTTGTTTCATAATAGTGCTGCATGTGTCAGATTCCTGCACTTTGTTGCAAAGTGCTTCACTTAAACCTAACCTAAAGGGTCTTACGTAGAAAACTAAATGGTAACACCATAGTCTACAAAAAAATAGCACAGGAAATCTACCTTTGAGTATGGTGAAGCATTTAACAGTCAGCTTGTCTGCCTTCCTAAACATTTTGAAATTAACATCTTGGGAATAATTATGGTCATAGTCTAATACAATAAATATATTCTCCTGGTTTCCATACTAGCATTTCTGACACTTGACTTTTCATGGAATTTAATTTATTACTTTTTTGAATGTTTTTCTTAGTGCACACCAAAATGTGGACCAGGATTCAAACATCGAATTGTCCTGTGCAAAAGCAGCGATCTATTAAAAACTTTTCCAGCTGCACAATGCCAGGAGGAAAGCAAGCCACCAGTTCGCATCCGCTGTAGTTTAGGCCGATGTCCTCCTCCTCGCTGGGTTACAGGAGACTGGGGACAGGTAAGATTGTTCACATAAGTATTTATTGCTGTTAATCTACTACACGTTAGCACCTTCTTTGAATATGATGTTGCAGGAAATGGATAACAGATTGTTCCCATAACTGAAAGAAAACCTGTCCTATTTATCTCAAATTGAAATGTGATGCTGAATAATAGTGGTCTGTAGAGATATGAAGGATTTGCTGACAGCAATCTAGTTTCTGCTGGATGAGTTTCTGTATTTTAAAAAAAAATAAGTATTACTTATTACAATTTATTTGGAAGCAATGTTACAAGCTTTAGTTTGTTTGGGTTTTTTTAATTTTCCATGAGAGACACAATGAAAAGAGAAAGCCAATTCCTATTTTAGTGAGATATGTGCATACATATCTACACCAAAAAAAATTATAATTCTATATAGTTCCACATGAAAGATGCGGAATTACTATGGAGTGCTGCCATTATGCAGTGTTTCTAAACTCACTACACTGACCTTTCTTTTTCTTTTTGAAAATCAGTTGTTGTCAATGGCCTCTTTTTCAAAACATGGAATCTTAGGGTTGGAGAAGACCATCTAGTCCAACTCCCCTGCAGCAAGCAGAGACATCCTGTACTAGATCACGTTGCTCAGAGCCTCATCAAACCTGGCATCAAATGTCTCTAGGGACGGGTGTTCCACCACCTTGTTTTGTGTTTAAAAATTTACTTTTCAGTCTTTCATATTTTTAGTGTTCTGCACAATGTGGTCTTGGGCAACAGATGAGAACAGTACAGTGCCTCTCGTACACTGGACAAGCTTCCAATGAGTGTCCAGAAGCACTTAGGCCTCCCTCAATGCAGCAGTGTGAAAGTAAATGTGACAGCACTCCTATATCCAACACAGAAGGTAAGTTTGTGATCTTAATATGATTTATTCTGGAAAGAATCAATGCACATGGTCAGTATTAGTGCATCAGTTTATTAGCAAAAGTATAGATGGCATCATCTCTCAGTTTGTGAATAATTCTTTTTAGAATTGTTTCTTAGCCATTGTAGTTCAAAGGTGAAGTCAATAAAAAACACAGGTTCTTCAATTAAAAAAAAAAGCTGGAAAATATGCAGCCTAATCATGGAAAAAATACTATTATTTTGTATCATTTATCTAATTTTCCATTCTCTTTATTGGTTCAATGGAGATGTCCATAATAGCATAGACTTACCTTCTACCTTCTCCATCATTGGTACCACATTGTAGTGGCAAAAATAGTAAAATACATGTTCATTGAAAGACTCAGACCACAAATTTAATGCCATACAGGACTACAAGATTTTAGCTTTGTCAGCTTTTTACAATTAACTGTTCATTTACTGGATTTATACCTGTTTGAAATCATTGATAGCATTTTTGACTTGATGAAGAAACATTAACTAGCTTTCTTTTAACATATTTTTGCTAGGGGATATTTTAGATAATAATGTCAGAATAAGCTTATTATTGTTTATTAAAGGCTTCAGATCTGAGGTGACAGGACAACTGGAAGTTATTCCCTAAATTTCAAGTAATTGGCCACAATATTTTTAACATTGCTCCTTTTAACATAACTGTATATAATGGAGAATCTTCCACTTGGGTTTTCTAATTCCAATGAAGTTCAGTATCAAATTTATATGAAACAAAAAAAGGGAAATGTATGCTACAATTTATACCAATTAGCATTCATTCACTATCTACTGTTCATTTTCATCCACCATTTTCATGGTGAAGAACTTCTTCCTAGTGTCTAAGCTAAACCTGCCCTGCTCTAGTTTAAAACCTTTCCCCCTTTTCCTGTCACTAACTGCTCTGACAAACAGTCCCTCTCCACCTTTCCTGTAGACATTCTTCATGTAGTGTCAGGCAGCTAGGAGATCTCCCTGGAGCCTTCTCTTTTCCAGCCTGAACAACCCCAAGTGAGTACAGATCTACCACACTCTGCTTGTAGTCCAGGGTGTGGAAGAAGCAACTTCAGTGCTAGGACATTGCTTTGCAGCAGGGTCAGACCACCTGAGGGGTTTCCCTTCCTGTTCAAAACTGCCATCAAATCACACAATTACCTTCACTTAATTAATGATGTAGCTTTCACACTATGGAACACATTCAACAGTTTCTAGAAAATTCAATATTGCTAATTCAACTTAAGAACACAGACGTTTTTGAGAAAACTTGAGCCACTCTGCAGTATAATTGACCATGCTGGGAAAGTTGAAAACACTTTCTTGGGGAAAGTATGGTTTGTTTACATAAAATAAGAGTCAAAATTTAGGTGATGCAGAAGTCATAAAGAAAGCTGAGATATATCTCGCCACACTTTACATGTGTTTTAGCTATTCGTTTTCTTTAGAGTTTACAGTGCAAACTTAGAATGCTGTAGATGGAGTTTTGGTGGGCTGCCACTGTTGAGAGCAACATTGCATTTGCTGATGAAAGTGCACTACAGGCAGCATGTACCATGCATTTTAAAATATTTTCACAATTTTTATCCTCTTCAGTATATGAATCTGCAGAATCTAGACTGCAAAAGTCCATCTGAAAGTTCATCCAAAAAGCTACTTTATCAATTTTTTTGTCATTTCAGTTGTACTTGTGTTTTATGTAACATGTCTTTGCAGTCTCTTAGGCTTAATGCACTTTGACATACTGTGATGATAGTACTGTAGTATCGTATTTTTGTCTGATGTAGCCCAAATATTCAGGAAGAAACAGGTTTAATACATTTTATACATAATAGCTTACTGCACTTATAAAAGTAGTTACTAAGAAATAAAAAAGGACTATGCTAAATTTCTTCTGTTTACCACAGTCCTATGAAGAGTAGGCTACTTCATCAGCCACCATATTTATTTCAAAACTGATTCTCAGAACAGAAGCTGTGGGCAACTTGCAGAATATTGCCTCAATATTGCCCAAGTAGCATTGGCTGAACGCGGTCCAGCTGTAGTACAGAAGAAGAATAACTTAAACATGAGATATGGTAGTTTCAAACTGTACTAACATTAAAAATGCATTTAGTGGCTTTACCTTTATTTAACTACATACAAGTGAACAAATCAAGTGAATAGTTTTATTCTTCATCCTCTGTCCCTCCTATATTCCCAGTCTTCACAAACACAAGGACCTGAAATATTTCTGGATTATATTTTTGACCTCTTTTGGGGAAGAGTTTTTTAAACTCAGTGAAACAGTGACCACATTTGCTGATAGTGAAGTAGCGAAATATGCCTGTTTTATCCAGCTTCCCCCAACGTCTTTTCTTCTGGCACCCAAATGTTTCCAAACCAAGAATTAAGGAGTTATATCAGCAGTACATAGAAGTAAAAACTTAGAAAAGTAATACATGAAACATTAAGTGAAGTAAAAATATTACAATTAAAGCACAAAATCTGTGTTAATGACTTGAAAGTTTAAAGAATTTATCTTCCTAAAAGCATGCATGTTGCCATTATCAGAAATACCGTTAAGTACAGACCCCAAAGTTCAGCCTCACTAATGCTGAAATTTCCCATCTGCACTTAACTTGCCATACTAGTATGTTTTTTTATCCCTCCCAGTTAGTGTGTCTGTTGTTCATTTTGGGTTCACAGACATCTCAGAGTCAAGGACTGTTGTTCTGTCAGGCTTGGAGCAATAGCATGCTGGCCTCTGGTCTTCACTTCTAGATATCAAGTCAATGCAAAATACAACAATAGTCAAAGCACAGCTGATTCATCTCCAGAAGAGTAAAAAATTGCAGCATTCTTTTGAGACAGATAATTTTCTGAGGAATTAATCCAATTTCATTGTTCCCTTTGATTAACTTCTGTAATTTGCTCTTGTAAAGTTTACTTTTTCACCATATATGTCCCTTCCATCTTCCTATATGTGAAGCAAAGCTCCTTGCTAAAAATGGTGTAAATACTTTTAACTTTAAACCCCCTGTCAAGCATTTCTCACGATATTTGCTGAAGTGCAAAGGAAATCTGCAGCAGTAACATCTGAGCTGCAGAACTTGCATGTATCACTGAGCTCTCAGGTAATGTTGTATGTCCTACTATATTGAAATTTGAACTCAATACCTGAAGGGGGCCTACAGAAAGGCTGGGACAGGACTTCTTAATAGGATACCGGGTGGCAGGACTAGGAGTAGTGGATGCAGATTGGAAGAGGGTAGGTTTGGACTGGATGTAATAAAAGTTCTTTACTGTGAGGGTGGTGAGACAATGGAACAGGTTGCCTGGAGAGTTGTGGATACCATCTCCCTGGAGGCATTTAAGGCCAGGCTGTGTGGTGCATTGAGCAGCCTGGTCTGGTAGGAGGTGTCCCTGCCCATGACAGGGGGGTTGGAACTAGATGACCGTGAAGGTCCGTTCCAACCCAAACCGTACTATTCTATATACCGTATTATTCTATATACTGAGCTACAGGAGAACCGCAGCATAATCAGCGGTGCTCCTGAATTGTACCTCCACAAGTCACTTCGCATGGGAAAGAAATGAAGGAATCCTTCCTCTGTGTGGTGGAGCTCTTGTTTGGTATTATCTGTCGGTATGACAAGGCTGCTGAGGCTGTAGGCCCACATACAGGGAAAACACAGCTATGAAAAAAAACTCTTACTGGTCTAATGTAGGCATAAAAATGGTATTTCCTCCTGTATAATAGGGATTATAGATGTGTGGAACAGTCACTGAACTTACTCAAACTTGGTGCCTTGGTTTACAGTACCTTTCTCCATCCCAGTTAGCTGCAATGCACATTCTATTTCAAAGATTATTACAAAGGGAGAGCCATGGTACCAAATAGTGTGAATCGTGTTAGATTTTGAATAACTTCTCATGGATAGATAAAGTAACTAACTCCCTGCTACATGGAGAATAGCTAAAAAACTTTGGGAAGAAAAATGGGTTGCATTTCCACGCTGATCATCTATCTCAGTAAATGATAATTCTTACAATATAAAATAGGCACACTTCTGGATGCATGGAGCAGAAGCCCTGCAAACATTCTAATAGTTTTTAAAAACATATTGGATGCATTGGGCTAGGTTAGAAAACGTAGTTACAGAAAGGACAGGATGGATGGATGGATGGATGAATGGTTGGATGGATGGATGGATGGAGGAGCAGCATGTTGAAGGGCGAATTGTCTTTGTACATTAATTTTTATTTCAGATTTTTTTTTCTCTTTAATGCTCTTAATTACTAGAGTGCAAAGATGTGAACAAAGTGGCATATTGCCCACTGGTGCTGAAGTTCAAGTTCTGCAGTCGAGCATACTTCAGACAGATGTGCTGCAAGACCTGCCAAGGACACTGACCTATGGAAAGCACAAGAATGTGCCTTGTTATTATCATTGTGGAAGAGCCACACAGCAGAATGAGACTGACGTCCTTGTGAATGCATTACCCTGTGGAAAACGTAACCACTGGTCAGCCCCAGCTGACAGGATCTCAATATTATTTTAACTTCTGTGAAGTGGGATTTATTAATCCAAAGTGCTGGACGCAGTATAAGGAGGACATGCCAAATTGGAAAGATCCACACATCATATATAGAATAGCTTACTGTGGAACATTTGTGTTCTTTTGACTAAATTCAATAGTCTGTTTACCTCCTTGGACCATTAAAATAATTTTTATTATGGACTTAGCAATGACACTGAATCCATTTGTATTTAAAAGTGTTTAAAATGTAGTTGTTATGACTTGGTCTACTATGAAAGTAAAGAATCAAAAAAATGTTAAGTCATAGCTCAAGAATGTTAACTATTTTATCTCACAACACAGCACCACAATTTAAATTATAAAGCAAGCTTTGAAATGTTATTTAAGGAGCAGAAATTGAAAAATAAAATGTTTTTTTCCTTGATTCCATCTAATTCCCTTTGGAATAATCTGTATTTCCTGTCCACTGCTGTGATCCATAAAGCTATTGAACAGCAAACATGAGTAACTTAATGTTAAAAGGCACAACAGTTATTGCGGTAGTGCATGAAATACAAGTCTGCCATAAAAAGAAAGCTGTGTTGCAGGTTTATAGCCATCTTAACATTGTATAAGTGAAGCTGTGATTTCCACTGAAAGGGAACATATTTCATTATCCTGGAGGAAGCAGACTCGATCAGTGGTGAAGACCATATTGCTGGCTTCTTCACTACTACTTTACCAGGTTGCTTAGAACTTATACTTTGACTCCAGCTCACTGTTGTTTACAGCAACAGCCACGAAGAAGAAACAATTTTATGGGGATATAAATCTGTTTTTTATGTTACTTTTGATTCTCCAAAACTAAGGAATTCCAATGCAAGAGATAAGCCTACTGTGTATAGCAACAATCCTTTGCAAAGCTGGAAGTTAAAATGGATTCCAGATGGTGGTTTCTTTGATACCGTAGCAGAAGGGGATTTGTTTCATGAGAAATTTCAGAAGACCTCATCTGAGTGGGCAAGAGTAACAACCAAAGAATAAATGACTCATGGAGGTATCTAGGTTCTGTTCAAATGAGAAGTCAAAAGTGTGCTTGAGCCAAGAGGGTTGTTGGACTATCAGGAGTTAGGCACACAGGAAAACAAAAAACTAGAACGAAATCTGGCCGCCTTCACCTAAGTGGACAGATATTTAAAGCTGGACCATATTTAAAGCTAGGGGGAGCTTTCAATATGAGACTGGAACAAGCTCATGCCTCTGGATAATTAACTAGATGCCTTAACTATTCTGCTGCCCTACTCTGCTAATTTCATATTACTGTGTTCTTAATATTCACCAGATACTTTGTGTTTTTAAATGTGAAACCAAACTGCTTAGGCAAGTCTTATTCAAGAATCGGTCATATAAAAGTCAATTCTTGTGCTCCTCTTCCCCTTCACTTTTCAGTAACAGACTCAACAAGGAGATAAGGAAAGTAGGTACTTGTTTATGTTAATATATTTTACTTGAACACTTGCATTTTTCAGCAGGTACTTGATGAATGTGCATTTATGTCCAACAATGCCTCCTTTGTTGTAGTGCAATTAAGATTATGTGAACAATAACATGTTACAAATTCTAACTCAAATAGCACTTTTTTAGAAAGTACTCTTTTTAGAAAAATAATTTCAGAAAAACAATTTCAGAAAAATAATTGCAAAATACCACAAGACTGAAGTGTACCCAGTGTTTTACTAATAACAAGCCAAATGTGTTGCACACTATTTACTAATGTGAATTAACATGGAACAATAGATATTGTTAACAGGACTCATACTATAAAATCCCCTCAACATACTGACAATCTGTCCGAGGGGTTTTGTATAGCCCATGTATTGATGATGATGAAATTATTGTCATCTGCTACCTCTTGTCAGTCACTTCCCTATGCCTGTGACCAGTGGAATTAATTTTCAGTTGGCTTGTGTATATTCACATATGCTTATCAGTTGCTCAGCTGCTCTCATCAGCATGTAAAGAGCTCGTGTTAAAACTGATAGCAGTAGGTAAAACCCCCAAATCCCTGGGGGTTGCATGTGGGGATTAAGGGCAGTATGCAGTCCTTCTCTGTAAATTAATCTGTACCCTTTTGACAGAACACCTCAGTGCTATCATGCCCTGGCTAGGTCAAAAGTATGATGAAAGGGAGAGGGATTGCTGCAGCACTCCCTAAACAAGAGCCGTCTTTGTATCAGGGTCCGGTTTTCTCTAGGGGATGATTTTATTTATCAGCTGATGTGTCTTTGCAGCTAACTATTAAAGGGGTTTCTATGTATTCAAAAGAGAGCTCCCCCTTTTTTTTTTTTACCTCACCTAGGACATTAAAATTTTAAGGAGTGCATCCAAAGACACATTTTGCTCTTAATGGTGCTAGAACACTAGGGAGTCCGATGTTTACTCTGCAACAGCACTGAGGTTGGAATTCAGAGAACTCCCTGGAGCAACTTTGAATTGTTTTGTTAAAGGGAACAAAACACAGAATGTATGTGGATTTGCAAACTACGTGATGCTTCAGACTAAGACTGAAAAATTAATCTTAATTCAAAGAAAAATAATTGGTTTCCACAGCACAGTGCATTGCTGCTGCTACACTGTAGCCATCTATATAATCTAAGCTAAATAGTGGTGTATTCCTGAATAGTGACATGACTGTTTGTGTAGGCTATAAATATGACAGGCCTAAAATCAAATAGTAGAATATGAAATACAGAAACCAACCTGGTGCCAGTGCTTCCACAGCGCAATACTATCAGCTGAAGAAGATCAAAACAGAAAGAAAAACCTAGATATTAACCCCTCAAGGTATATACACCCAAAAATATTCCATTTCATTAGGAACTTTGTAATGGAATGAATGTCACATAGATATCCTTAATAATACAGATTAAAATTACCTTTGTATTATTGTGATTAGTTGCTTATTATTTTATACTCAGTATTAATGTGGTACACTGTTACTTTATTATTATTTTTGCTTTTGTAAGTTATATTCTAATTTATTGTCATGTTTCTTAACACTTGTTCTACATGCATTCTCCTGCTTGTAGTGAAAATAAAAATGTTGTAACACTTGATGCACACCAGGCACAGATTTGTTTTTAACATAGATGATTTAGTAAAATAAAACTGCAGCTTTTAAGAATAATATCCATGGCACAGTTGTCTGTTCCCTGACTTACAGTTACTGCAATTCTGTGTGCTTGATATTTGCTTCATCAGATGGATCTAAATATTATATATTTTTCCTTCAAGTAACATCTATATGTTATACTAGAGTCCTGTCCTTGGCAGCACCAATGTTTGTCATTTATAAGCAAAACAGTAAGGAAAAAGAAGATTCAAGAACATGGTCATGTACATTTTAGCCTAAGCAGTAATGTAGATCAAGAATGAAATTAATGGCAGCAAAAATGTCCTGTACTTTTTTGGAATTTGGATTTCAGCCAGTTCATGATAATAGTAACGATAAAATGTCCTTCTTGCTTTGAGCTTTTAAGATCTTATATGAAGTTTATCTGTAGCCGTGATATTTTTAAACGTAAAGAAGAAAGCAACTTAACAGGACTTGGTGCTCAGGAACTATTGCTGAGATATGCTTCTTTTCTTGTGGGAATGCATGTCTTTGATCGAGTCCTATGCAATATTTCTTGAGTCTTAGATGAAATCTAGTTTCTGGTTTAATGAAAGTTATTCCTCTATTATTATGAGTAAGATGATAAAAAATGTATCAAAAATCTTAAATATTTTTACAAGATGCTTTCTAATTTTAGTTATGCTTGTTTAGCATAATTAGAATTAAAAAACAACTTGTATTGAAGGTATGGCTATTTTTACCTATGTTTTATTAATCTACAATCAGGTAAAGATGTAGTACTCTTACTAGATAACACAGTCTGATAACAGTTTTCAATGACATTCCAAACCTCTGTTGACTTTCCTCCCATACATTCACGCTACAAGTTATTACCTGATTGGGTTTCCCACTATTGTCTGCTTTTTAGCATTATTTTTCCCTCCTGACCAATTGCTATTCTGGATTATAACGACAAAACAGGTATGCCGAAACTGATGCTATTGTGTTTCCCTCTCCTGTTGCCTTAAACATCACACATGTTGACTGTAGAATTCCTGACACATGAAGTTCCCCTCAGTTTTTTTAAATGCACTCTCCTGCATCTGAACTTCCATTTGGACCCAACCCTGCTATTATAATTCTGTTACACTTCTCAGTTTATTTCTTGAGGAAATGGACGTGTTTTTTACCTGAGATACTTTCTTTTAATTTCTCTCATTTCCCTCGCTGTACCAAACAAGTGTTCCTTCATCAGTAAATTCCTATTTCTCTATGAAGCTATCGGATCTACAAGAAGGACTTCTCAATATCCTCTGTAGAATACTAAACAGGCCTTGGTTGTTGGGTTTTCTTTTTTAATTTTTTAAAATTTTTTTTTCTTTCTTTTTTTTTTTTTTTATTGCTAGGAACTAGGATCCAGGACTCTTCTGTGAGGGTTTACTACAACAGGCTTTGGGTTAGTCCTGTGGGCCTCATCTGGAATTGGTCAGTCACCAATATAATTGTTAAGAGAAGGCCATTATTAAGCCAAGGTTGTCATTCTGCAAGAGGTGACACTCTATAATCTGGCCATCTTCCCTTTACCACAACAATTAGGTGGATGGGATGGATCATTGCTTCTGTGTGGTCCCTCCAATCTGTCCTATACAGAATGGTGTAAGAATATTTGCATGCAGTAATCAGGATGGAATCCCAAGCAGATTTACAAGGGCTCAGTCAGCCACAGAGCAAGGTTCGCTACAGCACTAGAGACTTGGTAGTCTCCCAAGTATATCTGGCCCAACTAAACGGGGAGTTCATGTGCAGTTTAGCAAACTGAGCCACTCCAAATGCCGTATGGTATGCATTAAAGGATACTGTGTCCCTTATACTGTCATGTCACCTGAGCACCACACGTCATTTGTTTTATTTCTGCACAGGACTGACATTTTCATTGAGCTGGACAGGCTACAGGACACATTATGCTTAGAAATCATGTAGCTGCCAGTCAGAAAATTACAAAAATCTGTCCTGGAAAGGATATATATACATATGTATTTCTGCATTTAAAGTGGGAAGATGCCATTTTTACAAACAGAAAGTAATTTCAGAGAAGACCTAGAAAGATCACTAGATACATAATCTCACTTCTTTAGTAATCCTGTTTGGAACAAATTCATGGGATCATAGTTTGAGATAGAAAAGAAAGTGTTTTGGAATCTGGAAATGAAGGCACAGCCAGAGAATGCTCCAGGCTTTGGTTGCTATGACCACCCAGAGGGATTGGATTTGGCTGGATTGATAAGGGATAAACCATGGCTTTTGGAAATGGCACTCCTTCAATGCTAGGTACATCAAAATCACTGTATTCACTGATCAGTTTTCTCACAACACTCCCTTGACTGTAGACTCTCTCAAAACCTATATCTGTACACACTCTTGCAATGTTTACAATATAACAAAATTATTGTTAATATTGTTTGAAAAGGCATCTCACAATGATTTATGTTCTGCAATGAATATCAGTCTTCTGTTTAGGATTCAGGATCTCACTCCCCTTGGACACATACTGATATTGAGTAATGCTTTGTGTGCAAGTAAGTTGTGGTAAAAGTTCTGCACATCAGGGAAAAACTTCCAATTATAGCTTTATGGAAGAACGTGGGCTCTTGAGTTAACTGGAATTTCTGAAAACAAATTTAAGCCGAGAGTGCATTTATGTTATTATTGCCATGTTTGTTTTGGAGACTGCTACGGTTGATAAAGCAAATAATTTTACAGAAGTGCCTTCTAACATCTTTGAATAGTGATCAGAACAGGGTCAAAGACTTGCATGCGTAGAGTGACCTTAATTTGAAAAGTTTGCAGTCCATTTTCAAGACGCTCACTCATTCTTCGGAGTCCACACCCTGGGACAGGACTTCTCTCTGGCATCTTCTTCTCTTTGGTAGCCACTTCTCAACTTTCTCACTAATTTCACACATCTGTGGCTTGCATATTTTAGTGTGAGTGTTATTCAGAGTTTTCAGATCTGTAACATAAACCTGCTGTGTTAAAAATGCTCCTTTTATGCTGTTTTTAAAAATTATTTATCGAAGTGTAAAAACAAATCTGAAAAAAAGATAAAGACATGCTAGAATTACATTAAAATGTTTCATCTTTTTGTACTAGGAACAATCCAGATAAAGATGATTTTTCAGTTTTTAACTTTTTTTTACAAGAGTAAAGACCCTCTCAAGGTGCTTTTTTCCTATTATGAAAAGCAATAAGAGCAAATTTAAACAAAGGCAACTGGGCCTCTCTTGGTCTCTCAGATTCTCTTTCAAATTTAGCCTTTGCTATTGAAATGCACTATCAAAACAAGACCTTCTTTGGCAAAAAGGAATCCGAAACATCTCATTTGGCCTTTCTGGCTCAAAGTTTCCTTAAAAGTTTATTTACCTAAGATAAAGTTTCATTCTTGAAAACATCCTGTCAATTAGCAGATGGCTTTTGACTTCAGATGTATTATTTTTCACCAGCATTTTTTCAAGGATAGGGCTGGTAACTGAGTTTCCAGGCAGGAGTGGACGTATGATGACTATACTTTGATTTATCGATTAACTGCATCTTACTCAGAGTCTTTGTGAAATAGAGTGCAGAGCAGCCTATTTAAATAAGAGTGTAACGGAATTTAAGTTGCATTTTACATCAGACTCAAAGAGAAATTACAAGGGAAGAATATTCCATCTTGGGCTTTTCAGTGAGAGTAAAGGAGTTGGCTTGGCTTTAGTTACTCACTCCGATCTTTGGTAAAATGTTTGCCAAGCTGAAAGCCTGAATTCTATTAACAAGCATGGTAGTTATTTTCTTTTAACTTTCTAATCCAAATCAGCCTAAGAAATGTCTTGAGCACCCTAAGATGAACATCCTTCTGTGAACTATTTGTGAGGTTGCTATACAGTGCATGCCACTTCTTGCAGTCATGAGGATCAGACCTTAAAGAAGAGCTACCGATAACAATGGGCTTGGGGCCTTGGTGTTTCTGGATGTGTCCCACTCAGTTCCTTTCTCTTCTAGGTGGAAAACGTTAACATGTGGTCCTTTCCCACCCCTCCCCTGTGCTCTTAGGGGTACAAGACATTTCTGGCACCACAGGCCTTACAGGCTGCTCGCAGGGAAGCCCAGTATCTGGGAAGTGCCCAGGGTAAGGAGCACCCATGACCCTCACTGGCTGCCTGGGCTGGTCTGAGCAGCAACAGTCACCTGGCCTCTGGCTCATGGCAGCTGTCTCCTCACCTGGGCAATGAAGGAGATGCCCCAGTGAGCAGCTAAACAGCTCTAAAAGGTGTGTCCCTACATGTGAGCAGTGGGGCTTGAGCTGAGGTGGAAGGATGGCTTATGGCTGTGAGGCATGCATGTCAGCAGTGAAGGAGGGATGCTGCGTGTCTAGGAAGGCTGAGAGTGGGGCCATGAGATAGAGAAGATGAACTGGGACTGTGTGAGAAGCTGAGGAATCCTTAGGTAGCAAGGGGATCCTGGGGCAAGCAGTGAATGAATTGGTGGGAAACAACAGGTCCTGACCTACAGTTCCTATGGCTCTTGTGGGCAGAGGGAGTGAGAAACTTGTAGAAAATTCTTGATCTCAGAGATGCTAAGGTGACCTGCAGAAGCTCTGTCCTCAGGATGGAGGGTGGAGGCCTGTGCAGGACTGTGGAGACTGAAAGATCATTGTTCAGTTTAATTTCTTCAGTGAACTTCTGAAATCCTCTATGTACTATTGAAAGAAAGAAGCTGTGACTTTCTCAGTGACTTGCAGCCATGTGCTGAACTCTGTGCTGCCTGTTTTAATGGGCTTTGCTGTATTTAGGAGTTGAGTAAATTACAAATTATCATGAAAGTGGCAGTTGCAAAAAATTATGTCCATAAATCTGCTTGCTGCAAAGACAGCAGCTTTCTCAAATGCCAGATGCTCACTGAGACCCTTGTAACTCTGCTGAGCTGACAAACAAATGTTTACAGCCTGTGTTAACTCTCAGACTGTTGTCAGGATAATGAGGAGCTACCAAAAGGTATATTGCTTGTTAAGTGTCTGAGTCTTAAAGTCTTCAAAACAAAAAACCTTGAATTTTGAAATTAAAAATTTTTTATCATGAGACGTGTATTGCATAATTAATATGCAATTGCAGTTTATTTACGTCATGAAAAGGTAAAACAAATTTAAGGTCTCCCTCCATTCTTCCTTGACTGATTTATCTTAATCCATTCTTTATGTATGGATTTTGATGCAGTTTACAAAAATCACTTCATACTTCATGGAGTTCACCTGTGTCCCCAAGATCATATGTAAATGGTACAGTGGTCACATAAGCATTGCATCCATACACAATCTTTGGTAATTTGCAGCTTTATTTCTGTTAAATACAATTTTTTTAAAAAGCTGCTTGGGAATCATTTTGTGCCTAAGTTATCTGTCTCTCCTTTTTTGAGAACTAGCCACTAGTAGTCATACGTAGACTTTAAAACTTACAAGGATTTTATTCCATAGTTATTTAGAACCATGTGCCAAATCATGTAAGTTGTGTATTATAACACTTATTTCAATATACTTCTCTCTTCATTTAAGCTACATGTTTCCTGGTGATGAGCAAGAACAAATACAGTATCGTAAGCTTTGTCTTTGTGGCTTTATATATAATCTGAATTTTTTTTTTGACAAATGTTTTTTAACAGAACTATTTTGTTGAAGAATGAGCTCATTTCAAAATGTTCCTTTACTTATTATGTGGCTTTGTGCCACATGATGTATCTTTAGTTACTCAAATTATTTCAGACTGGGTGAAACACTTGACTGCCTTTTCCTATGTCTGGACAGATTTTTCCTTTCTGCTTTTGAGTTTGACTCTGGATTGTCCTTTTTTCTTAAAAAGAAACAATGCAGATTTAAAGACTTCAGTCTATAATGAGATAATCTTCCTGTTCTTTGTAATCAACACCAACTCCTCTGGTACCTTTATGAAAAATATACTTGATGCAAGCTTGAAGTCTTCCATTTGTGTCTTGTTCCTGATGTATAGAAGCTGGCAAAGGTAGACAAGGGCAGTGATACCACAGAAATGTGGGAATGCACTTACTGAATTGGCTGGCAGTGAGGAAATTTCAGTACAAAACCACTTCTCCTGTTACATTAAGTTCTGGGATAGTAATTTTGTAAGACAAACCCAAAAAGAATATGGGAAGTGATTTAATAATACATGTGACAGCCAGTGCTGTGTTTCCTTAATTCATGGACACTTAAGAGGTTGCACTGAAATAGTCTCTGATGTATTATTCTGCCTGACTTGGTGCTGTCATCACAGCTGTGAGAAATACCACATATAGATTGATTTTGGACTGTATACAAACAAAGCCATGTATGTTTGAAAATGAGAGACTCCAAAACACTTGTTCAACTGAAGTAGCATAATTTCTTACCCTTGAGATCCTGTAGGAGCTTCCTTCAGCTACTCCAGGTGTATTAGGAAACTGACTTCTTCATTGTCACTCATCCTCCAGACAGGCACTGGATACAGAAATTAATTTGGAAATAGTATAAACCCTTTGTTGTGAGTTTTGAGGAAACATCAGTTCTAGGTAAACTCAGGCACTAATAGAAACTCGTGACAATCCCAGGTTGTCCTTGGTGTCAGAGTCTTATATGAGTTTAAAAAAAAAAAGTAGCATTTTAATAATTATAGTTAGTCTCTTACCCTGTGGGGCATTCAACAAAAGTTTAAAATACATGAGACAGTTGCTATTTGTAGTCCCTGTCAGCGGTTAGAAGAAAAATCTGACTGAGAGTAATACTTAATTATTAATTGTTAGATCTTGGCTTAGAATAAAGAGATAGTAAAACATGCTTGGTCTGATAATACTCTAGCACTAGAAGACTTTAAATTCTGGTGGTGCCAGTGCAGTCAGAGCCAAAAACTCCTTTGGCATTGCAGTGATCAGAATTGAGAAACTCTTGCTCTTCATGTAATTAGTGAAATTTTACTGATGTTGCTTTGCAGGGTGTCAGGAGAGATCAATTCACTGCTGTGAGAGGCAGCATGTATCTAGTAATTTGGTGAAAATGCACCTTTCAGAGGTTTTAGCCACTGGAAACACTAACAGGGTAAAACTAAGTACAGATTTGGTCTCTTGACCCAGCTTGGTCTGATGACACATCTTCTACTCATGCACCATATCTTCTACTTTAAGAAAATATAGCGTCAATCTGACTAAGTTTACCTTTGAAATCAAACAGTGTGCCCTTTAAGAGACAATTCAAAAGTTCATCATTGACCTTTGTTGCAGCCTAGGAGACTTAGATTCTGTATTTTTGTGATTAGATATTTTGGACCCTGTTAGCAGGGGCAGAGAAACAGAAACTCCATTAATATTCCGCTTTTTAAAACAGTTTATAATAAATTGAAACAGCTTGAATGTTGCTTGGTTTAGTCTCAGCTGCTGGACTCTTGGTGGTCAAAGAATTATAGATCCTTAAATCCCAGAAAGAAAACTGAGAAATATTTAAAGCTGTTGTCCTGCCAAGTAGTTGGCTTGACTTGTAGGATATTATAAAAGAGAAAATCTGGATATCTTAATAACCAGCATTGCTACCAGTTGGTTAGAAAATAAGTGTTTTCTTTTTTCTTCATCTCAAGGAATCTTAGGCTAAAGTCAGTTAAGTGAGATTCTCTTCTTGCCTGTTTATAATCTGTTCTTCTGCCTCTCTCTGGGTAAGAAGCCAAAATTATTTTGATTTTATATTTACAGAATTTATACTGTGTTACTGAACTTTATCTTATTCTAAAAGAAGCAGAAGAACCTGAAGGACCTGCTGTTTGTGCCAGAACTTGTTGAACTCTAGAAAAAAAAATAAACACTTGGCTCTAATCAGACTCTCTTTGTCCAAGAGTGGTTTCACAATGGCAGTATTTGGAACCCACAGTCAGAACATTTATTTATCCCATCTAATGCTAGTACTTATCATCCTGTATCCATCACTTGCTATGTGATGCTGAAATACGCAGAAGTTTTCTGAAAAGATAAAGCTAAGCATAGATAAATAGAGAACTATAGCTCAGAGTGTCTTCAAAATACAAGTCTTTTAAGATCTCCTGATTAAGGCAGAACTATAATGGGACAAAGAAAGCTCAACAAAAACAAACCAAAAAAAGAATCCAAAAGAAAAATAATAAACCAACAAAAAGGAAAGTGCAAAACTAGATGAAACTTCTGGTTTTAAGTGTCACTTTTTTGACCAGTGATTCTGTAACCATCAGCTTGAAATTGAAAGGATAAATGAAAAGTTTAAATTATAAATAGTGATCTTCTAGATCACTTATTATAATGAATATCATTCTCAAAAATTATTTTTTTCTTCAGAATTGTCCATTTCTTTACTTTGAAATCTGAGTGGTATGCTACATGACAAAAACACCTTCAAAGGAGTTCAGAGAGACAATAGCAGGAGGTGGAGGTCACATAATATCTTGCCAAGTCCATCACAGGAGGTAAAAGCACTGGGAGGGGGACTAGGAGCACTGGAGGAAGGGAACTGGGGAACTGGGAGCACTGGGAGGAGAACTGGGGGCACTGGGAGGAGTGGGGTGGGGAACTGGGAGGAGAACAGGGAGGGTAATTGGGAGCACTGGGGGGGAAACTGAGAGCACTGGGATGGGCAAATGTGCCCATCTGCACAAGTCCAGAGGAATCTTACCAAGTCTCTTCCCAAAAACTGAAGTGGAATAGGAGCACCAGAATTATGTAAGAAATAGTCTCATTGTGTGGTTTGGCTTGATACAACTTTCCATGTTCAGACATGGCAGACAGAAAAGCAAGTTTTTCTGCATTATTCCTGGTGAAGTGGAAATTTGCACTTTTAATAACATTCCACTAAAATGAAGTTCTCTTATATTAGTTTGAATGGAAGGGAGAGTTTTTTGTTTCAAAGCTGTGGAAATTGGACAAAGATGTATTACCAGCTGCCATCTGATAAAAACGGTGGTTCCTTTGCAAGCTGTGATCTTGCAATATACTTGAATATACTTGAATATAATTCTTGGGCAGAGATTTATCTGACCTCTACTTACTTACCTATTGCTCTGCCTAAGTGTACTACCTAGGTTTCTGCTCATAATGCTTGTACTGGCTTTGATAAATGCCCGTTTTCTTGGTAGTAACCTATCCAGTGAGAAATGTGTCACAAATATTTAGGTGGAATTTAATCTCTTTTTATCTGGGTCTAGCACTGTCTCTTGGTCTTAGGCTTTTAGTTTAGAGAGAAACAAGCTGAACAGATGCACCCAGGACACTTGTTTTTCACCTTGGACCAGAATTAATATTTAAATAACATACTACACTGTGCTATAAATAAAAATAGATTTGGGGGCTGAACATCTGTAAATTATCTGTCTGCTGTTCTCCATAAGTTAAAGTAGTAGTGTTTCTGATACTGCCAACATGGAGAACGCTTCTGTTTAAGGAACATTTATTGAAATAGATCTTTTGACATCCAGAACTGATCACCTGGATTTTCACTTCATTACTATGTTTTCTTCCTGTGTCTTGAGGAAGAGAGGCAGCCCACTCTCAAAGCTGGTACATGATTATTGAGGAATGCGAGGAAGGAACAAAAAAGAAGTCCAGCACAACCCTATTAGACAGGTGTTCATGCTATGAAGTGACATGTACCAACATAACCCTATCAAATTACTTTTTAATCTCTATGCAGATTAGAAAATCATCTTATGGCTCTTGGTTTTCAAGCTGTAATGAGCACACATTGTATTTATTTAGGTTTTTACTGAAATTATTCAGTACTATAGCTAACCAACCTGTGACACCTTGTTAGTGGAAAAACAATGTCAGCACCTAAAATTGCCAACATTCACTCCACAAATACCTTGAGGGTTTCGTATAGATACCCCCTGCTCTGAGCAAACAACACTGTAGAGGTTTATCTGTTCCTCTTTAAAGAATTATGACCCATCCCTTATTTTTGTTTGCTCTGGCTGCAGTGACTGGTGCAGTTAGTTTCTGTTGTTATTCAAAATAAGGGCTTTATAACAACAGAGAGTCCTCTTTTCAATATCTGGGTTAAGTCTAGACTGCAAGGTTTAATCTTCCACCCTGGACAGCATAAGAGAAATATGCTTCTTGATTATCCTGATACATATATATTTGCTCACATATAAACATTCCTGCAAATTGAGGTTTTGATTAATGGAGAAAATAATAATCTGCAACTTTCAATTAGAATATGAGTCAGGAAGTGTCTCTGTAATGAAATGGAGGTTTTTTAAGTCCTGGGAAATACAGTCATATAAAAATTATAGTTTTGGAAATACATGCATTAGCACAAGATCTTTCAATGTTTATATGAAATTTGAGTTGTGAAGAGACTAAGGTAGAATGATATTATTATATTAGTTTCGGATCCAGATTGTATTCCGTGTTTTGAGACCTTTCAGTCTTTGTTTTTTGAATAGGTCTACCTGCCTCTTCTCAGATTAGCAAAGGATGTTGTATTGTGTGGCCAAACTGTCACATTTTAAATAAGTTAATTTAATTAATTGTAATTCTTGCTTAAATAACACCTGATTTTCAGATCTAACTTGGATAATCAATAACTTTGCAATTTTCCAAAAGTACAAAAATTCTTTTTTGTTTATTGATCATCTTGACTCTCACTGTTGTCACTGAGATAATTAGATGGCCAAGTTATTTTAGTAAGATGATTTAAGTAAGATGATTTTAGTAAGATAATATTTAAGCTAGAATAGATGAAAATAATTTAGAGCAAACATTTTTGTTATTACCTTCAAAGAACTTGAAGGTATGGACTAAAACACTTAACTGTCCTCTTTAAGACATTGGAGATAACTGAATATATGACAAACTCTTCATATTCAACTTTTTTTCCAAATCAAGGAAGTAAAGAAGAAAATGAAGGAGAAGTTGGAGTGGAAATAGTTGTACAACATGAATAGATTATAGCCTACATCTCCTCCCACTTTTGTTGTGCCTGTCCCACTTAATTGCATTTTGTGGTCTGTATCTTTATATTTGACAAGCAGAATCTTGGGTGCAGGACGTTAGAAAAACATTCACTCTTGCTGTGGAATGTTTAGAAGTCTCACTGTGTTCTATCATGTGGAAAAAATCTTCCTAAGACCCCCAGAAGACCTGAAAGATTGTGTTTACATCTGACCTTTAATGAAAGTCTCCTCCTATTTTGTCTGTAGACACCCAGAATCTTTAAGACTGTGAATAGGCATCTGTAAGAAAGAGACAACAAGATCAGCCCTGTGGGACTAGATAAACCTGGACTGCTCCAGCTGGGACCCACATTTGGTCACATTTGGACTTCTGAAGGAAACAGAATTGTTATAATCTTTTTACAGAATTTATTTCCTTAGAATTTGGCTCTACTGCATGACACAGAGACAACAATCTGTGTTGTATGGAACCTTAAAGAACATCTAGTTCCAATCCTTCTGCAATAGTTAGGGCCACCTCCCACTAGACCGGTTTCAGTGTTATTTTCACCACCATTTCTTATACTGAGTTTCAGTCTGCCCCTTTTAATTTGAAACTGATAAGGATGTGAATGCCACAACAAATGCTCAAAAGAGACTAGGTGAGTTTTGCAGACAAAAGTGTTTATTCAGATGTTAGTGAAAGTATAAACATTATTTCAATATGAAAGTTAGGCTTTGATCACAGAATCACAGGGTTTAAAATGCTTGGGTTTAGAACGGACTTCAAGAGACCATCTAGTCCCATCCACCTGCAGGAGCAGGAACACCTAGTTCAGGTTACCCAGGAATGTGTCAAGGTGGGTTTGGAATGTCTCCGGAGAAGAAGACTCGACACCCTCATTGTGAAAAATTTTCTTATATTTCTACGGAACCTCCAGTATTCCAGCTTGCACCCATTGCCCCATGTCCTATCATTGGAGGTTACATTTATAGAAATTGTTAATATCCTTTTAGTATGTAAAGTTATTGATGTTGCTTATGCTATGAAGAGTTATCTGACTTGGAATTACTCTATAGAAATAGTTTTGTGCTCTGGGCTTGTTGTCTATGGGGATGCTCATTTCCTTCTTCTTCCCTGCTTTCTTTGACAGATATGATCAGCCAGTAGATGACTATGAGGGATTAATTTCCTTCCTGTTAATCACTTACAGACTTGTAGCTTTGGAGTACATCCATCACTATAAGCCACACAGGGTACATTCTTGGAATTCTGACTCTACTTGGTACGCAGTAAAAGGAAAGAAGGTCTAATGGTAGGCATCATCTCCTGACAATATATCTGATCAACAAATAAAACGATTATGTAAAACCTTAAAGGTGATAGAATATTATTTTTCTTAATACTAATTTACTAGAAGTTTTAATGGCACCCTTCAAGCAGTTAAACTACTCCATTGTAATTAATTTCCAGCACCTGCAAACTATTTCTGTGCTATGGTTGAAATGTCTCCTTTTGCTGGCGTGAAATGAGATTACAGATCAGTGCATATTTTAGATGCAGAAACACAATAGATTGGCCTTTTCTAAACAAATTTTTATGTAACATGGAATTTGTAGTGTATTTTTCTAGAAATAAAAAAAAAAAATTGGTATTCATTGGCATTGACCTAGAATGCCAAATCTAACTTTAGATATTGAAAAAAAGATACTTTCAAATATGTAATATAGACTCCCAGCATGCATTATTTGTACTCTAAAATAATGCTTTTCTTTGAGTCTAAGGCATAGCAATAATCTTCACACAGAAAAAGTAATGCATGTACCTTGCATATATAAAATTGCTTCTCTTGACCATGCATATGGGGATTTCATTATTAATGTCTAATACAACTGTGGTAATTAGGATGTACTTCAGTATACTCAGCAAGAAGCTTCTCAGGGCCTTAAGTGTTGCCACTAGTAGGCATCATTACAAAATAAAACAAGACACATTTTCTTCTCAGCTTTTAGAGAGAACTTTCTGAATTATGGGCAACTTGTACTTTAGAGCCATAGAGGTAACTTGTACTCTCAGATATAGGCCAACAAATAAAGCAAGGAATGTAGGAAGTATTGAGGTAAGGATAACATTTTAGGATTAGAAAACAATTCACTTTGTAATAAACCCAATTTATCTATCAAAAGGAGAAAAATAACAAGTTAACTGTTGCATTTTGCAATTATTTTGGGATATACACAGCCTGAAGTCCTGTGGTCAAACCAGTATCAGCTGAAGGCAGTTTATAACAATGAAAAATAGAAAAAAAAATCCAACATATCTTTCTTTGAAATTCTAATTACTTGTCATTTTTTGTAACAGAATTTTTTGTATTTCACAGGCCAAAAAGAAGGAATGCTTTTTCTGCCCTGAGAGATACGCTCCACTACAATTTCTGACTTCCTTTTGTTTAACATTTATTTTCTAAAAAGTTTCACATTTTAGAATGCTATAAAGACTTTTTCTGTAAACTCTTGGAAGGCCTCAAAACTGTGAGCAACTGCATTAATGAAATTTAAAACAAGAAGTAAAAACATAATTGTAATTTTCTATGCTTCTATTCTAGAACCATGAAATAGTTTAGGTTGGAAGGGAACTTAAAGATCATCGAGTTCCAACCCCCCTGCCATAGGCAGGAACACCTCCCACTACAGCAGCTTACTCAGTGCAGCTTACTCAGCAGCTTAAACTCAGTTTAAGGCCTTAAACACCTTCAGAGAGGGGGCATCCACAACCACTCTGAACAGCCTGTTCCAGTGTCTCACCACCCTCACCATTAAGAATTTCTTTTTTATATCTAGCCTGAATCTACCCTCTTTCAATTTACATCCATTATTCCTAGTCCTACCATCACATATCCTATTAAGAAGTCCTGCCCCTCCCTTTCTGTAGGCCCCCTTGAGGTATTGATAAGGTATTGTGAGGTCCCCCTGAGCCTTCTCTTCTCCAGGCTGAACAGCTCTGACTCCTTCAGCCTGTCCTTATAAAGGGAGTTGCTCCAGCCCTTTGATCATCTTCTTGGCCCTCCTCTGGAACTGCTCCAACAGCCCAATGTCCTTCTTCTGTTGAGGACTGCCGAACTGGACACACTGCTCCAGATGGAGCCTCACAGAGCTGAGTAGAGGGGCAAAAATCACCTTTCTTGACCTGCGGGTCACAGATGCAGATCAACATGAAAATCACCTTAGATACATTAGAGTTTCATAAGCCTTGCACAGAAAAAGGGGGAGTGTAATTTTTCTCATCTTTCTATAGCACTTTGATTATTAACTTTGGATCTTCCTTCCAATATCTGCAGTTTCTTTTCACCTTTCAAAATTCAGTCATATCTAACCAGGGATATGACAGCAACTGGAAAAATTTCACAATTTGATTGGAATTAAATTTTTTAATTCAATGCTATAATCTCATAGGGGGTCCAGCTTCAGAAGCCTTGGAATTATTTTTTCTTCTTTTTTTTTTCTCCCCCTGCATATACTTTCAGTTGTACAGCACTAACTACAAGAAGAAAAAAATTCTTGCAGGGACAAGTCTAGACTAAAATGCTCCAGAAGATATACCACGTATCAGCCTTGACTCTGAAACCAGTCTTTCTGTGATTCTGGCTTCATTCAGTCTTCCAGCTTTCTGGCCAAACTGAGTACTTGCAGAAAGCAGCATTCTGCATGAGGAACCACAATTCACCCTCCAAGTCTGGAATAAACAGAATAGGACAGAGGTCATTAAAAAAATTGTTTTGTGATCATGAAAATATGCAACATAACGTCATGGATAGATGAGGGGAGTGAGGGAATGTTGTGGACTCATAGGGAGTGTCCTGAGGTTCAGGCTGAAATGCTGTACTTTCCTCTGTTTAAGGAATTGCCATGTTCACAGGAAAGGAATGCAGTGATGTTCAGTCTTTCAGACTGGAATCAACATTTACAAAATAAAATGTTAGACAAGTAAGTAAATAACTATTAACTCAATATCATTATTAACTCAGTATTAACTCCACAGTTACAAAGTTAACTTAGGTGAACTCTGAAGGATCTTTCCCCCTCTCATCTGACAAGTACCTTCACACTTCACATCAAGGCTGAGTTACAATCCTTTTGCAAAATCTGTGTTGGATGTAAAACAACACAGGTAATACCATACTCCTCCTGAGGTCTTGTTCAGATTCAACCCCCTCTCTTACTAATATAAGCAAATTTAGGATTTACTGTTAGGCTTCATGCTTCTACTGATGGATTTTTCACAACTCTTACCTGCCTTAAACTAGGAGGATCATTGGGCAAGACTCAACCACCCAACAGTAAGCAGAGATTTTTAATTACTGTCCTGCTGCTGAAATATATTTAAACTGTTAGCCTGTTGAGAGGAGAATGTTGGGCTGGTTGTTTGGGATTTGGGTCTAAGCACAAGTATAATTACTTTACACAATGAAACCTATTTTTCATATAGGCAAACTAAAAATTCCAAAAGCATACACAACTGAAACTAGGCAAGATGTTTGTGAGTAACATTTTGGATAGTAATACTTTTGCAGTGAATATTGCTAGCCCTGCTTTTGAGAAGTGTCTTTGTAAAATGCTGGTAGCCAGTAGCTGTAAAAGGCTTTTAGCTCCATTCCCTGAGCACACCATCTGCAAACAGGTTGTTGAATTAATGGTGCACAAGCATGTCTTAATTTTATTTCTTTATTGCTCTTAAGGACTTGATTTTAAAAATCATATTGCTCTCTTCAGGTGTTTTTTTGTTTCTAAAGAGACAGAAATCTTCAATTTATCACACAGGAGCAAATCCTTTGAGGTAAGCAAGTAACCGGCTTCAGTAGTAGATTGCTGTCCTCTTGGACCTATTAGCAGGAGTTTTCAGAGATGTTGTTAGCAAGGGAACTGGGAAATCAAAGATGATAAATATTTGCATTAGAAACCGTATTTTTTTTTAAGCTTTGCACTTTTTCAAGCTTTTTCTCAGTCACAGGTTCCCTCTCAGCTTCTCTCCCCTCTGGAGTAAGCTATGCACTTTGGAAGCTCAGGAAGAAATAATAAGATCTGATGTTTATACAAAACAATTTCATAGCTGAAGGGGATAGTTCTGTTATTTATGGCCTGCTTACCTGCAGAACCACTGCTTCCACAACTCACATTACATTATTATCTTGCAAAAAGCTGTAAAACAAATTGGCAAGGCATGTGTCTTTTACCCCTATGGATAAAGCCATCAATTGGGATCCAGCCTTTTATTACCCTCATTAGCTCAAGTCCTGGGATGTGCTACAGAGAAAAATTCATAAGCTTACTACTTAATATATTACAAGCAGGCATTTTTGTTTTCAATATAGTTAAACAGTGAAAAAGTTAAGAAATGCAAGGTTTTAAAATTGCTTACTATTGAGCAGAGTTTATCATTTAAGATTCAACAATGTGCTAAATGCAACAATATGTCTTTTCATCCAGAGCTGTCACCTGTCCTGCTGGCTCAGATTGTGCAGACTTTCCAACTGCCTGTCTGCAAAATGCCGTGTAAACAAATGCTATGGGGGAACTTCCAAAAGTGTGTAATGGTTAGATGCACAAGAGGATGTTGTGTCAGTGTAATGGGATATCTCCCTTTAGTGGCATATGTCTTCACCCCTTGCTTAGGATAACCCTAGCTTGGTGTTTGGGAAAAAAAACCCCAGAGATGAGGTATGGATTCTAATCCCAAAGGAAGATTAGGACACTGAACCCTGGTCTCCCACAACCTGGATGACAGTCTTAATTACTGGGTATGTGACAACAGAGGTATTTCCACAAATATGAAAGATTGGACATCTCTACTCTGTGAATTAGGGATAACTAGAAATTCCCTTGCCTCGTGATCATAAAATGGTGTGTATTTAGGTCTGTACCTTCAAGTAAGTGTTGCCTCTTAGTAACTTTGGTAGTTACTTAGAGGTCTAGGAGAGAGGATTCAGGAACTAGGTTTTGATGGACTTTTCAATGGATGCAAGTCTTGAACTTCCTTATGAGCCTAAAATATATTGATTTCCACTGCCCTGGACAGTAGAGATAAAATACTGTGGTTAGTTTGCCTGATGCTTAGCCTTACAGTATTTTCTTGTGCTCATGCTAATTAAACAGAATTGTGAATGAGAAAAAAATCTGATTCACTGTATTGGAGAGCTAAATATTCTTGGAAAAGTTGTGCCACATTCAAATAATATCAGAAAAGCTTTTTATGGCAGTAAATCCTGAGGACAAGCATTGTTTTGTATAGGTTTTGACTATACAGTAGCTGAGAGTTTTCTCTTTTGCTGCTTTTTAAAATATTTTTGTTATTATCCTCGAAGTCTCTCTCGGCTTCTCTCCCCTCTGGAGTAAGCTATGCACTTTGGAAGCTCAGGAAGAAATAATAAGATCTGATGTTTATACAAAACAATTAATTTCATGGCTGAAGGGGATAGTTCTGTAAAAAGAACTTGATTTACAGAACACAGGGTCAGTTTTGGAAATTTTGAAGCCTTAAGCAATGGATAATTACAGTGCACCAAATGGAGCTAGAGATAGTGGAGTTTACACCTGAAGTTGCTTTTTTCAGCCCTTGTACTCTGTGCCATCAATTGTTCAGAGGTCTGAGACAGTTCAAGATGTTACAGAATGACCTAGCAAAATGAAAAGTCAAAATATTAGATAAAAACATCAGAACAAAAAATGCCTATCCAGAGAAGGTGTGTCAGAAATTGACAGCTTATTACTCTGTGCAAAATAAAAAATATCACAGCTCTTAGTTGGTTTTGATCTCACTGTACTAAACAGCAAATGCACTCTTAGCTGTTGTGTCTCACTTGATACACAACAAGTGTAATTTCTTTCTCCAATTGTTGCTTTAAAAGGCAGTGGTAAAATGGTATGAGTAAAGCTAGAGAGCCAGTTATTAGGTTCTCAGATTCCAGCAAGGTTAACTGTGTGTCTGTGAAGACACAGAGGGTGATTTGTGGAAACATAGGATTGGGATGGGTTGGAAGAGACCTTAAAGATTATCTGGTTTCAACACCTCTGCCATGGCGACAGAGACACCTTCCACCAGACCAAGCTACTCAAAGCCCCATCCAGCCTGGCCTTGAACATGTCATGGATGGGGAACTTATTTAGAATTAAGCTACAAAGAGCTGTCCTTAGAAAACATCAGAGATGCTAATATGGCTAATTTTTTTAGGTAGATGTAGTTTAGCTGATTCTATTAACTGATGTGTGACCTTATAATGAAATCTCTGTCTGTGATCTTGGTATGTGAATTTATTACACAAATACTTTAGGTAATTTTTTGAAGACAGATGAAACATGTCTGACTCTGGTGTGACACTGGGTTCTGATTAATGGCTACTAGTATAAGAAATTTTAGATGCATGGAGGTAAACGTGGTGATTAGGATAGCTATAAGTGCCACTGAGTGATCTCACTGAAATTAAAAATAGTAGTATTTCTTTAAATTGCTTTACACCTGTGAAGTGCCCCAGTCTTTCAACAGCACTTCCCACAGAAACTCTTTCCCCCTTAGAAAAGGTAAATCTTGTGACAAACTCTTGACAGTGGGGTGCACAGGCTAGGTGATCAGAAGGGTGTAGGTCTTTGAAGATTGTACATTTATTTAAGTATAAGGCCTTCCTTGTGGCCCAGCCTCTTTCCATAACTGCAGTTATGCTTTTATAAGCTTAGTTTTGTTGGAAATGTTTATTCTTTCAGATTTGAAATGCACCCTGATCATATTGACTGTATGACCCTATTCTCAGCTTGTAATGTGAAGTGGTATTTGAGAAAATCTTCAGAAGGATTAGAAAGCAAATCTACTAACTGACTATCAGCTCCATGTGTCAAATCACATTATGGCAAGAAAATTAGAGTTTGAAGTCTAATAGAAATGTCTAAGGAGGCAATTTTGAACTTCTGATCCTGGAAAGTCGCTTTTTCTGAAGATATTAATTATTTTTAAACAGAAAGTATAAATAAACAGTACAAATTTATGCCCAGAGTAAAGTAAATGCATTATTTAGAGAGATGAATGTGGCATAATGTTTTTGGGGAAAAAGGGCAAGGGATTATTATAAGCGTCCGCTTACTGTTACTTGTGTTTTGACCTAAAATCAGATTAATCTCTCTAATTATTTCCCCTTATATCTTGCCCTGACCATGCAAATAACTTCAAATTGTGGTGTCTGCACTTATAAATGCACTTGCTTTTTATGGGCACTTCTTGAAGTGTCTCATCAGTGTTGAGTTGTAACTTACATGTCTTTCAGTGGCATTTGGCTGCTGCTGTGTAGTCTCGGAAGGATAATTTACATGTCTTCCTGCCTTGTGGCACTTTTGAAATTGCTCTCAAGTGGTTATATATCTGCTAGGTTATTCAATTAACTTCTGCTTTTGTGAGGTTGGAGCCTGCCATTGGAATGAACATGTTATGCTCTACTGACTGATGTGGCTGTCTGTATTGGATTCTTTATCACAAAGAACTGCTCTCTTTGACTAGCAACCATGAATGTGAATCTGGGGGAGACTGTCTCTGGCTGAACATTACATTCTTGCTTCAAACTCAGATAAAAAGCTGTTACAACAGAGGATTTTCCTAGTGTTCAGTGGTCAGTAATGAAGACAAACGGATAGTCAAAGAAACCAAAAATAATGAGGTTTGCAAATGTATGTTCCCTGTCCTCCCTTTATCCTTATTATTTCCATATCTTATCTCAGGCTCATGCAATTTTTTAATCTTTTCTAGTGAGTATTTCCTATAGCTGTGCCTACAGCTGACCACATCTGTTCCCTGGCTCCTTCTTTACTCTATTAAATGTGGTAAATGCATCAATTCTTTATACATCCTGTTAGTAATACCCCATTCTCAGTAAGTTGTCATAAATCTTTTCAGTTCTCCCTTCTTCTGCTTTTATGATTTGAGTATTTAAGTAATCTGGTTCTAGTGGTTTGCTGGCTTTCAATAGTTCTAATTACCTCCTTATCTGCTTTATGATGAGGGTAAAGCCTTTCAGTGATTCTCTCCTCCAGGCCAAGTAAAACATGCCTCAGTCCCTAGGATGTTATCTTCATTCCTTTAGTGTGTACTGTCAAGAAAAAATAATTTAGACCTGCAACACATTAACTATCTGTCACGAGTTTTATTCTTTGATCCTCTAGGATTCCTTCTGTATCTTTCCCTTTTTGTTTTGACAGCATTTTTTTTTCTTTTCTTCTATCCTTTCACTGTCTCTGTTCTTCTTCCATTTAAGTACTGTTGTTATCTGATGGTACGTGTTCCATCGTCTTGGTTTTGTCCACTACCTATTTATTAATTTCCTTCTTTAGGAAATTAAAATTTCTGAGAATTTTGTTTCTCTGATGAACGTTTTCTGCAAAAGAGCACACACAAAGGCAACTTCTCCTCATACAATTGAGTTCTGTAAATTTCCACCGGTAGCTACTTCAGTAATTTTCAACATGCATTTCCTTGAAAAGTGAATATTGTGGCTGTGTTTTAGACTCTCTTATTACTAATTACCTAGAATTATGACTTAGGCACAAATTGTATTGTTCCTACGAATGATTAAACAAAAAGATAATCACATTGCTTGCCATGTTATAAGTTCTCACTGTATGTTCTACAGTTGGTGTGTGGTGTATCTTGTTTGATTTTGGGTTTTTTTGAGTTTTTTTTTTTATTTTACAGTGGCAATGGTACTTTTTGTGTGTGCATGCATGGTAGCACATTACTCAGTCTGAGAGTGGGAATGAAATGAAAATCAACTGAATGCAAGTGAATCCCAGAGGAGAATGAAAAGTGCAAAATCACTCTTAATGATCAGATCAAATTTAGGCATATGAAAATGAACTAAAAGCATGAATTGTCAAGTTACATTTGCCCTTTCCCTCTGAGATCTATCAGATGATGAACAATAATCTGTTGCTTGCAGATTAAACCAAGTTATTTGATTTCCAGATTCTTGAGTAACATCACCCTTTTATAGAAGTTTAGCATTCTGCTCTCTTTCAGAGTTTGCTTTCCTAGCTTCTACTGTGAACTTTTGGTAACCATACTTCTCTTTGGATTGATATCTTATAATCCCCATACTCTTCCCTGAGTGACACCTAAGTTGACCTCCTCCCAGCGGTTTAACCTTTCTGTCCATTCATCCTGTTCCAACCACTGTGAAAGCACCTATATTCTTGGATGGAGCAAGGATGAAGTCTCGGTTACCAGGCTGTGCTTATCATGTCTACCCACATGCAGTTTCTGGAGCTTTCAGCAGACAGTTCCTCAAGTTCACAGGGGGGACACAAAGTACTCCTGCAATAAGAGGGTTCACAGTTACAGCCAGCCTTAGCTGTGTGTAAATACTTCAAGCAAATATGAACCAGACTTAGAATCATAGATTAGTCTGGGTTTTAAAGGACCTGAAATGTCATGTAGTTCCAACACCTCTGCCATGGGCAGGGACATTTTCCACTGGAACAGGTTGCTCAAATTCCCTCACAGTGTGGTCTCGAACACTTCCAGGAATGAGGTGTCCACAACTTCTCTGGACAATCAGTTCCAGTGAACAGGGCGGTGAAGTGGCCAGCAGAAGCAGCAGATTTAGATGAAGTATAATCGCCATCAACCGTCACTTGCTACAACCAACAGCTCTGGTCCCAGCGCATTGGCAGCAGAACAGGGCAATCACAGCACAATTATAACATTGCCTCCTTCATATATATTTGCTCCCTGAGAAACTTAAATAATGACTAAGTAATACTGGTTCTATGAAGAAAACAACTTCCTAAATCCAATGGTCAGCAGTTGGCAAATATTTGTAATAACAAATGAGTTGTATATATTGTGCTGCTAACACTTCAGAGTCAGAGGTACAGACATACCACAGAGGCCTCTTGTTTGGTTACTACAGTACTGAAGTGCCCCCCTGCCTTGTTATACTCACGCCCTATTACTGTTTGAGGTAGAACAATAAAAAAATTATTTTCAGTGATTTTTACTCTTCTGTTAAGTCTCTTCAGCTAATATGCACTGTATTATAGTTGTTTCAGGCAGTGTCTCCTAGCAATGACCTTTGGTGTTTATAGTCAATACCAAGAAATGGTATGCAGAGAGGCTCCAGCTTATAATTGTTGCTGTAACAGCCAAGGTCAAATAACTCTATTATGAATCTCTTTGAACAGTCAGGACAGGAAGAATGTAAAAAAGTCACACCTGCGGGGAGGAGTGGACAAGACAGGTGACCCCATCCTGACTGCATTGTTGTAATCAGTGTAAAGTTGAGGGAACAAAGGAATTAGTCTCTTTTTTCAATGGGTGTTCATTCTCTTTGTTTCTGATTCATTCCTGAATACAGTTTTTCCACCCAGTTCTATTTGCCGCTGGGTCCAGTTTCACTGCCTGACAGTGAAATCACAATCATTCTGGGAACTTGATGTTGGTTTTATAATTCCTTTGTGGGAAGGGAGAAGCTTTAAGAAAGTATCTGTTGTTTTCAAGAAGCCAGCTGAGCCTAAACCTGGATACGTACTTATTGCTTGGTGAGGAACAGCATGGCCCCACACAGAGCAAGTATGCAGTTTCAGGAAGGCATGTTAAACCACTGCCTGGAGACCCCATCTGGGATTGGAAGCCACTTTGTCAGGGAAAATATCTAACATTCACTGTGGAGGAACATCCCCTCCAAAGGTAGTAACATCTTATTGCCCTTCTGCTAGACCTGAGATGGCAGCAGGAGGGCTTTAGGAAAAAAGTCACTACTCACCCTGTGACTATGAAAATCATCATCCTTGTGAGGCAGGAAATAAAATAACTTCTCACCTGCTAAGGAGCAGAGGAAAAGCAGTTCAAAGTGCACATCCATGCCTCCATCCTCATGCTGCCTCCAGTATGGGTGATAGTGGGACTTACTGATTTAAATCACTCTTATCCAGGGTGGTGATCTGGTAGTGTGTTAAGATTATTTGGTGGTGGTGGTAGGACTGCCATTCTTCCAATTAGGGGCATTTGGTATGCCTGCCAGGTACCAGAGAGACTCCTAGGCACCTCCTTTAAGGCTGTCTGGCAGCAGGCAGAGTGCTCTTGAGCACTTGGACTCCCACCTTATCTGCCATGGGGAGTTCAGGGAGTTTCATTGAGGAGTCCAAAGATCCTGCTGTAGCCTAGATGGGAAAGAAGCTGTTTTGAGGTTAGACCTGAACTTCGCACTGATCCTCATCAGCTGCTAGGCATTAGGGTAGGGACAAAAAGTGTAAGACAGGCCTTGCATTACAGTAACTGCTGATCATTTTCACTGCTTTTCAGTGGTGGCTGGTGTTCTGTCTGGTTTGTCCTTAAGAAACAGCTTCTGGCAAGGAGCTGCAGGTGTGATGCAACTGCAGAAAAAGTTCTGAGGGATGATGGGGTAAGAGATTGCAGTTATAATTAGCAAAGTGTTGTTGCTTGCCCAGCAGTATCCTGGGATTTCTTTTTCCTCTTTTTTTTGAAGATGAGGAAGAAGGAGATTTTCACCTTTGTAGCCAGATGTAAAAGGCTCTTCTCAAAGAAGCAGAGGGTAAGGTACAGAAGAGTAGCAGAGATCAGATGCAGTCAGGCTGCTGTGTCTAACGCCCTGCAAGAGAAGACAAGCATGTGCCTTTGCAAAGAGACAGAATCATAGACACGTTAACCTAACACTACATGTCTGCCATGGCTCTAAATGCCACAACTATGTATCTTTTAAATATCATTACTCTTCAGACAATCTGCCCCAAGCCTGTATGAGATTCCTTTGACCAAGTGCAGGACTCAGCTCAGCCTTGTTGAACCTTGTACTGTTCACCTCATACCAGCAATCCAGGCTGTCAAGGTCCATCTGTACACCCTTCCTACCCTCAAGCAGATCAACACATCTGCCCAGCTTGGTGTTATCTGCAGATTCACAGAAGCTGAACTTGATCACCTTGTCCAGATCATTGATAAAGTTATCAGACAGAACTGACATAAATACTAAGCCCTGGGCAACTCTGCTTTGACTAGGCTCCAACTCCATTCACCGGAATTCTTTGTGCATGGAGTGGCTATCCAGCCATTTCTTACCCAGTGAAGGGTATACCTGTTTAAGCCATGAGCAACCACTTTTTCCAGGAGAATGCTGAGAGAAAAGGTGTCAAAGATTCATGTAAGCAGCATTCACAGTCTTCCTTTAGCCACTAAACAGGTTACCTTGTCATAGAAGATCAGATTTGTTGAGCAGGACTAGCCTCTTCTAAACCAGTGCTGACTGTGATTGAATGCCTGACTGTCATGTACATGCTAGGTTATGGCACTCATGATGATCTACTTTATAGTCTTCCCAGAATTCGGGTCAGACTGACCTATAGAACCCCAAATCCGTGCTATGGCTGTTCTTATGGATGAATGTCAGGTTTGCTAACCTCTAGTCAACCGGAACCTCCCCAGTTAGACAGAACTGCTGATAAATGATGGAAAGTGACTGAAAGAAGAAACCTATTTGAAAGGAAGGAAGACTGGCCTTTAATGATACTCTAGAAGGGTAGAAAGAAAGAAAGAAAATGAGGGGACAACCGAGCTGTGTAACCCATTTAGTTTTTTTCCCCCATATCAGTACTTTTCTTGCTTTTGAGTGTTATGCATAACTCTAAATAGAATTTCTTTACTATAAAGAAATGCAGTAAAAAATGCAGAACTGAGGCTATGATGAAAATAATTTTGAAAGAATGACTAATATTTTTATATGAATTTTTTTTAATTTTATGCAGTAATTATTTTTGAAAGCTAGGAATCAAAATTTTTCCTCAGTGACTCCTTGGAAGCAATCTAACCTTTCATTAAACAGTTTGTAATAAAATGGAGAGAAAGAGAACTACTCTTTTCTATAGAAGCAAAGTCTTTTTAGCACAAATATAGCTGAAAGGTTGATATACATGACAACGCATTTTGTGGGCCCTTAGTGGGATTTTTCTGTACCATTAGCTTTTAAACATGCTTTTATTTTATTAGATAAGTTTTTAATTCACTTCAGAGAGGGAATATTCATATGTCTCACAATTCAAAACAAGGTTTTGTGCAATACTCAGTACAAACCCCGTGATCTTGCCATAATACATTGATTGTGGAAAGAAGAAAACAGCTTTCTGCAATTTGCCCAGTGTGTTTCTTCAGCCATCTCCAAACTTGCTTTTCAATCATGTTTTTCAGGTAGTTGATGAACAAACAAAATCTGTCTGTATCTATTTTAATGTTATTTATGTTAAATGCCATTTATCAAGCTCCTTAAAAAAATCCCCACAGAAATCTGTTGAACAGGAATTCAGAGTGCAACCTCTAAATGCCACAGTAACGCACAACAGCATGTTTTCTTATGGTTAAAAAAAGTAGTTTGTTTTTTGGACTCTCTCAGTATTGAAACTCCCAAGTACTTCAGAATGGGGTTTTTTCCTACTCACTGGTCTATAACAAAATTTCTGAGCTGGGCTTTGTTCTCTTTGGATTCCAGAGGAATGAAGTGCTGTCTTCAACCACTTAATTTAGGGTTCACTTGTGATCATGGTCCTAAAGATGCATTACTTTGAAGGTGAGTTGAATTGTTCTCAGATATCTTCATCCCTGTCTGCTTTCTGCCTCCCTACACCATAAATTTGGCATAGATGCTATGGAGAAAATAAATGTAAGGAAAATATGTCACATTAGTAAAATCCATGCAATAAGGTGGAAGGTTTAAAATAAGATTTTGATTTAGTATTCCTCCAAGTTTTCATCCAAAAAAGAGATCTCAAAGAACAATTACCTACTTAGTAACTAATTTCTAATTAGTAACTAATCAATTAAGTAAAAAATAATATCATATTAGGGAAAAGAGAAACAACTGTTCTGGTGCAATTAGTGTATGAAGAAATACTTTTTATTTCTGTCACCCGGTGTTTTGCTCTAACAAGAAGAGAGGGTTTTTTTCAATGTGTGGCTTCAGAGCAGAAATTACATTCTAACAGACAGAAGAGATAAGTTAGTCCTGTGTTTTAAGCAGCATGTTAGTTTCTTGCTAGGTTAGGCTCAGCATAGGTAATGTGCTCCTCAGAAGTGCAGCTCAGACAGCACTGTTTGACCATGGCCATGTTTTGCCCAATAGCTTCTAAACTCTGCTTGTGTAAGGAACAAGAAAAAGCAATTTTTTCCCAGCTCAACAGATTTTTAAAGAGAGTGAATGTTTAGTTTTTGTGTTGTTTCTTATCCTTGGATTCTATTTAATGAGCTACCAGGCCCCTTCCACAAAAATATAGTTTTTACCCTGACAAGTTAGCCAAATCAAGCTGCCTGAAATCCCACTGATACACCAGAATCAAGGGCTAGACTGCTCTGTGTAGGCCAGATACATTTGGACCTGTTTATTTACAACAATTCAAGTAGAATATGCATTATGATTAAATGTATGATATTTCAGAAAATAAAGACAAGAGATACTTCCTCAGCCTGATCACTGACAGATTCTATTTCATATTCAGGGCTGGGGGACTTCTTGGAGGCCATCTCCTTATCTCCACAGAATTCCAGTTGACTTTCACAAATAGGACATGCTGTTTTATGTTCACAGCCCCCACTAAGTTTTTCATCACCCTTATCTTCCTCTCTGTAGCATGTGGGATTCCTCTTAGTTGTCAAATGACACTTGAGTACAGTTATTCTGACACTTTAATTCTTTCCCATATCACCTCTTTTCTTGGTGAGAGGAATTACAACCACATATCTGAGGACATACAGGAAATTAAAATTTTGTAGTTGCTCTGTCTAGATGACACAATTGGCCATGTCATCACAAGGAATAGGCCTCTATAGATTCCTGTTTTTCAAAAGGAGAACTGTGCCCTTGCTGACAGCAAAAGATTGCGAAAGTTCAGTTGTGGTTACCTGAAATTTAACATCTGTTAGACCCAGAGCTTGCTTTTGATTGAGTTTCTCACAGTCATCCAGCCAGTTTAAAGAACTTGAGTGCTGGGGTATGCAGACTCTAGCAATTTAGAGCCAAAGGTTATGTTGCTACTGCTACTGTTCATGACACACCTGTGACTTAAATGGCTTTAAGCGTCAACTCTGCATCAACATGGTTCATTCTGCTGGATTTTTTGAACTATGAAAATCTTTCATTATCTTACACAAACTGCATTGTACTAAGGGCAAATTACACTTCACAAATATTTTCCTTATAAGGAGTAGTATTTTTTACTTCATGTTAATCAAAACATGATGATATTGCACTTAGCCTTGGTACCACGGATGTATTTTGATTGCCTAATTTACTTCTGATGCATGGTAACAGTTTACAGATAGCAGAAAAGCAATGTATGCTTAAATGCCTGATAACATGTCCAGTCTCATACAGCATTCTGATAAGCAATTTAGGAAGTATTGTGTAGGCAAAACAATAGATAAAAAGGCCTGCAAGTGTGGTGGAGAGTAAGGGCAGAATTCATAACTACTGCAAGTAACTGAAATAGCATTCCTCCAAAATATGGTCCGGACCAGTGTAGTTAAGATGAATACAAAGTTCCACTAAATAAAAAATAACTGTTTGTCATCATGTTAGTACCAAAGGATTTGAGCACTATTCTGGTTCACAAGTGAAATATAATTCTTTTTCATATGTCAGAGAAGAAGGGGAAAGCAAAGTACAGTCTTGAGTGACAGATGTGCTGTAAGTTTAATTCTTCTAGTAAGGCTTTAGGTAGATTGTTGTTTTCATCCTTCTTTAGGTTTGATGGGCAAAGAATAGTGCAGGCGAATTGGAAAAAATGCCAGAGAAAATGAGAAAGAATGATTTTGAGATATACAAAACAAGACTGCAAAAGAAAGAGATAAAACTCTGTTTTTTTATTCTAGAGCAGAAAAGGGTGAGAGGAGGAGACATAATAAATCTTCTAATATGTAAAATATTGCTTCACAGAGGAAAAGGTTATTCATTCAGAGTGGTACAAGAAGGTACAGGCCTAACTACAACAGGGAAGGGCTAGATAAGATTTTATAAAAACAGTTCTGAAGACAATAATACCATGCATTGGAAAGGATACATTTGGGATGTGTAGAGTACTAGAGGAAAGATTTTAGACGAACCCCCTATTTAATTCTCTAGATATATTTGATTATATCCCATCTGATCTGAACTCATGCTTAGTGGCTATGTAATTTTTATTTGTAAAACTTGGTAAAAAGAGGATGCACAAATGAAAAGAGAATCTTCAGGGACATACATATCATATGAAGTCTCAGCTGCTGTTGGTATAACTCTGTTGCTGAAGTTTCTTGATTAATTCTTTACTGTTAAATAAGTCTAGACTTGGAATTTCTTCAGTCAGGTTTTATCTTCATTTAATATCATCCTTCTTTCTATGAATTAAGATACTATTTTCTAGAACTTCATTCCACGCAGGATGACCAGGAGAAGCACACTGTCTGTAACTGTGATGTTATATTGGCTTGCTAAAACAGGTCTGAATGCTTGTGGTTTTCTGTGGTCACAGGTGGCCCTTTCTGCAAATATCTCATGGTGTTACTGTGAAAATAGAAAACAGTTTGTCACTATTTAATCTCTTTCCTTGCCTCTCCCTATCCTGTTCTGAGGCTAAACTAAAGCTATGATCTGACAACAATAAGGCTGACTGATGTTAGTGAAATAGAGATAAGACCTACACAACAGAATGGCCTTATGTGGGAGAGCAGCACTTCTTTGGCTGTTGCCAATCTTGGTAATGGAGTTGCTTTGATAAACAGTTCACAAAAAGCATTCTCCAAACCACAAAGACATATTTTTATTCTTATGTAATTTTTCTACCAGAGCAAAACGCCCCAAAATTCCACAGGTTTTGGCACAGTTAAAAAGAATGGAAGTAGATGTCACTGGAATAAAAAAATAATGGCAGCTGTTCCATAGTTCTGTAGGGAAATTAAACATTAACTTTCTATACTGGAAGCACAACTATAATAGAATATCATGTTGTGGACATGCATTGTGAAGCCTCTTATGCATGCACTTTTACTAAAAATGCCTAAATGTGTTTTCTTATGGCTTTGAACCACGACAGTCCAGCTAAGATCCTGACAAAGTTGCAGTGTATTTCCAGCACCTTTCCCAACCTTTGGGTCTCTTCCTGTATTTTTCTTCCTACAAATATTGCTTCCATTATCCCAATGAATCTGATGCACTGGAGTTTTTTGGATACCTGTTGAATTACCAGCACTGTACTATTCTGCTGTATTGGTAGTGGTTTTCTGGTGTGGAGACTGTAGTCTCACTTTCTCACAGCATGAGGATCAGTTTTCTTTTTAGTGCACTGAAGAAACTCTGACAACAGGGAAGTGACTTCTTTGGATCACAGAATTGTAGGGGCTGAAAGGGACCTCTGGAGGTCATGCGGTCCAACCCTCTCTGCCAGAGTAGGGTTACCTAGAGAAGGCTGCGCAGGAACAACCACTTCTCTGGACAGTCTGTTTCCAGTGTTTTGTGAGCCTCAAGGTAAAGAGGTTATTCCTCATGTTAAGATGGAACTTCCTGTATTCCAGCTTGAGCCTGTTGCCCTTTCTCATGTCCCTAGGCTTTACTGAGAAGAGCATGACTCCATTTCTCTTAACACTCTCTTTTATGGAATAGAAACAGTGTCCTCAATAAGAATGATGGAGTCACAGGAATGAACACCTTTTCCAGTGTTTAAGTGTTGAGCTCTATGAATAGATATGTATTCAGTGACAATTTCTATTATTGCAATAAACTGCCATACTTCCTGGTTAAATTCACCTTTTAAACGGCACAGGTTACATGAATCAGTACTAATCTAGACAGATTTCACACTATAAAAATATAATACATTCTTAGTATACTTTTAGTCAGTAACAATGATGACTCTGCAGTGCATGTTTCAGCCCCTGAAGAAGTATATTTTAGCAGAAAAAATTCTACAAATGAACTGGAAATAAAGTCTCTGAAGAACAGATTTTGAGAAGAAACAATTATGCTTGTTTTACTTCACCTTCTAACTGCCTTCTGTAACACTTGGCTAGTACCAATTAGTTTGACAATGAAGAATGAATGTCTTCACCTCAGTACTTCTAAAAAGCTTTCCTCTCATATTCATTCCATGTCCTAAGACTGTAGCTGAGAATACTCTGTCCTGTCTGCTTGTAAGAAGTAATATGCCTGAGTTACAAGCTCTCCTTTGAAAAATACCCTTTACATTTTGAATATCCAGGTAGGCACTGAATTCAGATGTATTTCTCACTTGTGCATTCATATTTCTGGTTAAGTTCAGGAATTCAAAAAATAATATCAGAGAGGAAAACTCAAAACTCATTGCTTTTGTGGCTTTCTTCATTGAGGTCAGTTTTAGACCATACTGCCAATGATCAGTCTGTACTCTTTAGTTCTATATTATACACATAAGCTGTGTGTGCAACAAATGATGTTTTCTTAGCCTCTCCATATAGCCTATTAAATGGTAGTTGGAATACTTCCATCTCTAAAGTGAAATCTTTGGCATAAGTAATATTGTCATTTGGATAGGCTAGACATACCTCTGCAAAGTGACCTTGTAAAAATATTATCTGAGGTATGACTGAGCCTAAATTATATGACAGTGAGGTAGTATATTCTGGTGTCTCCAGTATTTGATGTCTCATCTTGTAACAGTGAAACCATCTGAAATTAAATAAAAAACAGCAGTGTGCATCAGATTTAAGGGTTGAAATATGCTGGTTTGGGGTGGTTTTTTTTAGTTGTAGACATTTATGTAAATTCTTTGTTTGGCAAAGGCAAACATTGCTTACTGTGGTTTTACTGTCTGATTATTTTTTTTCCCTCATAAAATCAATGATAAAAAATGCTGGAAGGAGACTCTTCTGCCTACTTTACAAATGTGTGTCTGGAATGGCTGGGTCAGGATTACTTTTTTTTCCCTCTTTTACAGCTCAGTCTTTTGTTTTTCTGTGTCATTCAGGGATTGTTTTGGTACTCTGGGTGACCAAATATTGTTCTCTATCAAAATATGACTATTTCTGTTTACTCTCAAGGGTCAGTCATCTTAAAAATGTCTTTCTCATCTGTAGGGCAGGGACAGATCTTATAGTTGACTATCCCATTTACCAGTCCCTCCACCCCCCGACTTGTTATTCAGATGTTCATGCTTACCACACCATGTTGCCAAGTCTGTTTTGGTCCATAAGAACAAACGAGACAAATCCATGCTCTGTTGTTTGAGATAATGCTTGTGTTTAATATGCAAAGTTTTTTATTTGTGTTGTCTGCAAATGAAGGAGTACAGTGTAAGTGTAATGAAAATAATTTTTAAAATGACTACATTTATACTGTCTGCCATTCCAGTGAAATAAATTTGAAGCAGAAGAGAGCATTACCTGATAATACATGGATGATCACACAGGGCATTCAAAAAAGCAAAGCTACAGAAAAGTTAAAAATAATGGGAAAAACGACAAGGTCACTTGTGAATCACTGTCTCTCACTTCTTGTCAAGAATGTAGAGAGCCACTCAGTTCAAGCAGGTGAAGGAAGTATCCTTTGAGTGCAATGCTGTGTGAAAATTTGTTTGACTCAGAAGTTACTCTGGAAGCAAAGCATACCTGATTTTAGAGGCAAGTTTTTGATAGCTGTTGTGATCTAGACTGTGTTCAGTATATAAAGAGCTTCAGGTTTTAATGCTTTATTGCTGATGGAAATATAGGCTATCCTAAGGCTATTCTGCAACTGCACCCTTTCACTATCATAAATGTAGGACTGGACTTTCAATACTTCAATTGACTAAGTAATACGATCATCATATCTTGCTTTGTTTCATGAATTAAAAAAGAGGAACCAGAATAGAAGGTCCTTGTAAATGAAATTGGTTTGTTCCATGTGACCTTTATGTTAAGATCAGCAGGTTTTCCCCTCTATCTTCCCCATACTGCACAATTCCTTAATTCAGATTTTGAGACTGAACAAATGAGCAGGAGCTTTTTAAACATATCCTTCCAGTCCCTGTCTGATAAATGAAATGTGCCATTTCTGAAAAAAAACCTCAACAAAAAATCACGTATGTGTTGGATACCAAAGCGGAAGAGTAATCCTGTCAGGAAAAAAAAAGTGTTTGTTTCACAATATTGTGGAAAAGAAAATTAATTCAGAAGGTGCTGATATGTACAGGCTGTTTTCCTCTGAGAGGCTGGGTGCCATCTGCCATGAGTGCCTTGCAGACTTTTGTCACCAAAGCTTATCAATCAGAGAGCCGCACTGTAAGTACAAGATTTCTGACTGTCTGCATGAGGAATCTGTGACTTGCAAGCTGCAAGCTGGAATGTGGCACATCTGAGCAGAATAACTGGTCATTTTGTGGCATTAGATGGGGATACAGCAAGCTCATAGTACTAGCAAGGCAGGGTATCAAAGGATGATTATTTCCATTCAAAATGGGATGAGAGCTGCTAGGCACAAGCATCTCTTCATCAGGAGATATTTTGCTCCAAGTTACTGTTCAAGAAGGAAGATAAATTAGATTTTGGGTGGAGCCTGGTTAATGTGGCTGCCAGAAGACAAGGACAGGGAAGCAGCTGGAGTACTGGGGTAAGACATCTGCTCCTGTCAGCCTGGATAGTGCCAATTGTGCTGAGCAGCAGGGAGAACCTGGGAGCTGGATGCTGCCCTTCAGGGTAGTGATGGATGCTTGTCACCAGTGCTTTCAGTTAACTTCAAGGAAGTCATCCATTTCAATGTGCATCCTGACTATATAATGCAATCAGCCTCCTGTCTTTAATGGGTCAGATCTGGTAGATGTTCATGTAGATTCTCTACACCAGAATAAGAAACATGAAGAGATGTGGTCTGACTTGTCAGTTTAAATCTTCTGTGCCATATATATTTCAGCAGGAATCTTGTAAGCATAGTCACTTTATGATCAACTCATGTTCTGTTACAGTGAAAGATGGAAGCATCTTTTACTGAGAATACCCACATAGGAGTCATGGTTCTGTTATCATTTAAATAAGGACAGACACAGATGTCTCTGCCACAATGAGGCAGAGTCTGGCGCTATCTGTTCTGTTTGAGGCTAGTTTTTACAATGCCAAAACACAACTGCATCTTCTGCAAAGCAGAGGTCCTCTAGTCAAAATCAGACAACATTGGTAGTTGTTTCAACTGTTAAAGAGTTCTGACACACTCCTGCGGCATAATGGAAACCTGCTCATGCCACAAGCCAGCAGCCTGGGAAAAATACGTCATGTGGCATTGCAGACTACACCTCAGCAGTCCAGGCATAGTGTCTTCTTGGCAGAAATAAACCAGCTTAATTTCTACTTCTGCAGAGCAGAAAGGGCCACGCTGTACTCAGTGCTGGCATCACCAGCAGGACTCGTGAGGCAAACCCTTAAGCCTCTCTTGAGGATCTAGGTATTACCAGGTGTGCCCTAAGAGGATCTTATCTATTTGGAATCCAGTCTGTAAACAAAACCGACTAATTTACCAACACGATGCTGTGTCTAAGGACATAAGATCTATTCTCCACCCTTTCTTTTGATTTAGGAAAGTTAAGTTTCCTCTGTTGAAAGACCCCATTACATGGAAAACTGGCATGACTGAAAGGACTGAGTCTCATAGATTATTTGCTGACACTGGCCCACTGTGTTATCAGCAAAGCTGATGTACAGCATTGCAATTTAGGTGCCTCAAAAAATAGAACATCCTGATCTTTTGATCTATCTCAAAATTCAGTCCTAATTTTGACTTGAACCATTTCTATCTTATTGAAATGAGCAGCTGAAAAAGCAGATAGGGGTGAGAAAACAAATAATGTCCTCTGTTTTTAAACAGTGTTTTAAAATAAAATTGTTACATAGAGATTTTGTGCTGTGCACCTACAAGCTGGGTGGCCTCTGTACATAATTAGTATCTTTCTGGAAGGAAAACCTCCCAAGCAAGTGACAAAACACTACTTTGTGTTACTCTCCTGTAGACAAATGTTCCACAAAAACAATAGTTCCTCCAGATTCCAGACCCTAAGCTCACACAAGAGCCCTGTCACAGAGAGGGGAACTACACCTGCACATGTTGCATTTCTCATCCGCTTTTCATTATTGTCAAAAGGTGTAACTATGAGCATATGTATTTCAGTCTGTATGAGATACTGAAAATCCATAGCATTCCATGTAACTATAGCAACATTAGTTGATGAATGAAACAGGTTTGAGTTAAGATGCTTCTGCTAGCCTAGCAGTTTGGAAAGGAGACAGGATTGTTACTGGCAGTATAGGAGTGAGCCGTGACACTGCAAAATAATTGTTTCAGAGAATTGCCATCACTTCAACCTCTTTATTTGAGGTTCCAACTCCTTAGCATTGGATTTAGGGACAGTTACCTGCCAGTGGGCTTTTAATACCTTCTCATAACTGCTCCAGATGCCTCATAAATTAATTAATTTTGGCTTAGTGAAATTAACAAAATTTAGTCTCTTTAGCCCCAGTTCCAAGTGATTCTCAGTTGATTAGCAGGGATAATTCCTACCCTGTGTATGTCAGTCCATTTTACTGCCGCGGAGTAAAATGTAAACTGCCAGATAAGCCAATCTTATTTAAAATCTCAATTTGAAAACTACCCTGAAACCAAACTAAATGCCTGTACAAAGTCTTTCCTCTTTTGTATCCAGATAACCAGCCTCAGTGCTAAACATGTGCCATCTTAGAACTGGGAACAATGGCTCAATGCAGTAAATGCTGATTGCACCTGAAGTGCAATGAACATTTTTCAGACACAGGAAAAAGTTGCCTAGGGTAAGCATCCTTTCACTGGGGCCAGCCTTGCACAAACCACAAGAGTGCAGTACTTAGAACTAAGCAGGCAACACATTCTATTTCAACTGCAGTATTAACTTCACAGCACACATTACCTCTGGAGAAGTGTTTTCTGATTTTCAACACATACTTCAGTTACCCTCTTGCTCTTGTGACGTTACCAGCAATGCATATCCTGGGCAGAGCCCTAGACTTTTCTCTCTAGAGCTAGTGCTTAAAAAGAGGAATTATCTAATACAGCACACACAGACCAGCTGCAGGCAGTCGGCTAACAAACTAAAAGAGGTCAACTTGCCAATTCATTGATACACACATTTTACTTTAGATTATGGGTAAAATACCTAATTGGAACATTTTCCTATCACAGGGACAGTACTTGTCTCCTGGAATTGATGCTCAAGTTTCCTTCTAAATCTCACCCTCAACATTCCCCATGCTGACCTCCTGTACCCACACACACACACACACACACTCACTCTCTCTTCCTGCCTCCAGTCCTCTCAGAACAGGGATTTTATATGTTCATTTCCTGTAATGAGTGCTTTAAAATTTTCTCCACAAAGAAATCAACAAAGATAACAGCAGAAGACACTAGATATTCTTGATTTTGCCAATAGCAGGCTGATAGAAAATTACTTAATGATTAAAACACTTGGGCTCACTAGTTTGGGAGTGGCTGTGTTTAAAAATGTAGCCCCTTTTAACTTCTTTACACCATGGTACAGTATAATTCATTCAGCCTAAGAGGAGGATAATGACAGCTTTATACAGGACGTCATATCACACCTCCAACTTTTCTCCTTATCTCAAAGGTTACACCATGCAATAAAGCAATAGTGTGTATTAATCTAACCTCTGACATTTTGGCTGTATTAACCCATCAATGCAGGTTTATGTATCTCACACCTCAGAATCTATCAAAAATTTGGCACTGGCAGCTTGATAAGAACATCAAACCCTACTGAACTTGTTCTAAAAACAACATCAGCAAAACACTCCTCTGATTGTACTTTTTAGTGACCTTGCTCACTTGTGCTCACTCTTCTTTACTTATTGCCCATATGGGTAGCCCAGCTTTTGCAGCATCAGAGATGCTTTAAAGGTAAAAGCACAGAAAATTCCCACTTTTCTGTAAAAATATTAGCACCCAGAAGAACAAATCTGTGGGAAGTCTATAAACTGGAAAATTGCTAATTTTTAGATGGCATAATTATTTCAAACTGTTATGTTTTTAATGAGACTTATATATATATCTTTTTTTTTTTTGCCTAATAAACAAACCAATCTTGATTACTAGGTACTTCAGAGAAAATTATACCAAAGGGATGTTTCTGGAATTACCAACAGTTTAAGCAATGGCTACAGTACATCCAGATTCTGTTTTTTGTTCATGGGGTACAGATAATTAAACAACACCCCCTAGATCATATATTCTCCTGATTTCCCAAAAGAAAGAGAAAATACCTGAATGCTCAGATTTTTGTTTCCAATCTGTTTCAAGAAAGCTGAGATCATTCTAAGGAGATATGCAATTGCAACATCTTAATTCTATGACAGAATAGTTCAGGAAGGTGGCATTTACTGTTCTAACGTTTACATATTTTCAAGAAATAATGAAATTGTACTTCCATAAAATCTAAAAAACCAGTCTGTCTTTTAACTTCACCATTACTTGAAGAAATTCTAACTCATGTTGAAAGCTTTTGGACTAACATATGGTGGTTAAACAAGGATAGTGACTGTCATAATTAAAGTCCAGACAAAAGTTGGGTCAGCTGTTTTATTATATACATTATTCTAAGAAACTTTCGAGTGGTTGGATAATGAATACACTGAGAGCACTTGACTGCTTCAAAGCTGCATGACAGGTTCTTGAGAGATTACTTTTCACACTTGTCCAGTGATATTTTTAGGAGCTGGAGCTTTCAAAAGAGCAAATGCTTTACTACAGTCACTTTTCAAGGCAGCTCTAGCTGACTTCACAATCTCTTTATCTCCTTTCCTTTTTTTTCTCTCATTATCTTCTTGCTTTCTTCTCTTCTCCTCTTAGTTACAGGATTCCGTGGATCATAGATCTCAAAAGTGTCCTCATCCTGCATGCTTGCATCTTTCACCTTTCTGCTTCTGTCTTCAAATTGGAGTACATGTGACATCCTACAAAAATAAAATATAGCTCAAATTCAGTGAAAGAATGTAAATTTACATTTTGTAATTACTATGTGCACAGCAAGATTTTAGCACTACAATTTACTTTTGTGCTGAGCAAAAAAGAGCCAAGATTTTTGTTTGTGGGCTTTGTTTGTTGTTGTTTTTTTTCTTAGTAGGCCCTAATAATATACACAACTGCATCTGCAAAGACCCATTTTGAAAAATACCACTAGAGTCTGCTCTGCTCAAATTTATCTCATGCACTGAAGTATCTTTTTCTATTTTATTCCTATCCTATTCTACTTAATGTATCTTTGCCCAGAGAGGTGGTAGATGCTCTGTCCCTGGAAGGGTAAATGGTCAGGTTGGATGGGCTTTGAGTTACCCGATGAAGTTGAACATGTCCCTGCTTATTGCTGGGAGTTGGACTAGATTACTTTTAAAGATTTTCTTCTAACCCAAACTGTTGTACGATTCTATGACAGCCTGGAGTCAAAACTTGTTTGCTAGCTGTAGTTAGTGGCAGGAAAGACTAGAGCATGCCACCTATGGCCTTAATAGCAGGTGTCACTGTGGTGAGAATTATTGAAGAAAACTATGAATTTTATCTTGAAGAAAGAAAACCCTAGACAACAAGATAAATTACTTATTCTCCTTAAAGAAAAAGAGACAAAGGAGGAAAGGAGAACCAAACCAGCTTGTCAAAAGTCAAGAAATCCCTGTCAATATGAAAACAAAAGTTTTGTAGCAAATGAAATACTGCTTTATCAGTCTCTTGCAACATGTGAAGGATCCTGAATTGAACAGGTTTGCAAATGTCCATTCATAAATCAAGGAAAAGAGAGAGACCCAGCTCAGTTACTATAGATTACAATATAGTACATTTTCAAAGCTACAGAATGATTTAGATCTATTTGAATGTTACAGATAAATCTTTAGAATGGTGACTTTTCATCACAATTGATTCTTGACATAAGGGTTTCTTATTATACAGCACTGTCAGCATACCTGTACCTTATCCTGTCCTGTGGAAATACTGGATTTGTTTCCAGTGTATAAAACTTCAATAGTTTATAACACTGTGCACACTACTAACACCAACATTTATTTTTTAAGAAAAATCTACAATTCAGAATAACATAATGTGACTCACAATTGCGTATTTGTAGTTTAATTATAAAAACATTGTCTCACAGTGGAGAGACTGAAGTAATTTATTTTAGTGAACATGCTTTCTGCATTTGTCATAGTCCTTTCAACTTATTAAAGATGAGCATTTGAATATTTTTTTAGAACACATACCAAATCACGTTATCCTAATCAGAATTAAAGAACATGACTAAAGAGATGGAGTCATCCCTTGGTGAGCGGTTTTAGAGACTTTTATATGAATGTATACAGAAGCATAGTCACACTTCCCCATTTCATCAGCTTGGGTTTTCAAAGAATATCACAGAACACTTGGAGAATACAACTAATAGGAATTAAAAATAAATACATCTCTAATTCTTGAGTCAGGCCATACTGTGTCCCAGGTAGTTTGCAAATTAGATGCAGCACATTCAGACTAAGTAATGTTTACTTCTCTCCAACAGCTGAAAGAAGTCATAGTCTGTAACCCTTATTCATAACTTTCCACTGAGCTGTTCACAGCTGTGATTAAAAATAAGCCAATATTAAGAAACTTTTTGATATTCCCAGAATCAATTTCAGATGCAGCATTTCACAGGTAAAGCAAACCAAACACAGACTATGGTGGAGATTTTAAAAAATATTTTCCTGATTTGAACTTCAGCTTGTTTTTTGGAAGTCACACATCTTCATCAGTACACTGTTTTGTATCTATATAAATGGTAAATCACACTTCAATTTTCCAAAAACAATTTAAATAGTTTTGCTTTATAAGGAACAGAGAAAGTATTTAATAATTATTTCGATATTAATTATATGACTTTACAGTAATCTTACATAAGTTCCTCCAAGACGTTTGCTCTTGCACAGTCTCCAAATGCCGAGTTAGGTCTGAAGCACATGCAGCTACATGAGAATGCTACATGAGACTGTTCCTTGTTCAGTTTATGGCTTTTTTCCCTTCCATATACTTCAGGGTACAGTGGGGACCTGGTTTGCCCAATTGCACTTCTACAGCCACTGCGCTGAAAGTTCTAACTTCACGTCTCATCTTTGGGAACCTATTAACTAGTGCTTATCACTGCTGTGTTGACAGGCTTTAAATGAGTGAGAATCACAACTTTAAAACACACTTTTCCTTCATAACTCAAAGGATGAAAGGCTATAAGAACTCCCATGCAAACCTCATAAGAACAAAAACCCTGCAGCTTAGAGTTTCTGCCCCTTAAAACTAGTTGTAATAAGTAGCTTGCCAAAACTGATGATTCTAGGTTTAAACTATCTAGGTGTGCAAATGGTTGGCTTTCTTTAGAAGAAGTAGCAATGAAAATTAATTTTCTTAAGCTCTTTTATTAATATAGTGCTACAAATCAGAACCAGCTATCTTAGAAAAGATTTACTGCTGGAGAAGGTGGTTTTTACCCTGTACAGGTGATGGTATCCTACAGTTTAACTCTTGTCTTCCCTCATGTAATATATGCAAAGCTGTTCTGCTATACTGTTGCTCTGTGTTAATAGAGGATGTTCAGTATCTGGTTCTCTTCAGTATTCAAAAAATGAAACATCTTGAAACATTAAACGTGGAAATGCCTGAATTAATTTAAAACAGTTTTAGAGATAGCACAGGATATCAAAGCTATGTGGATACTCTCTTGGCCTGGTGACATCCACTGATAATGAATTTTGCAACAGTCAACAACCAACACAATATCTTTGTGATCAGATTGATTACTTTCCAGAAGGTAGAAAGTGGAAGAATGTTAGCTGCAACTGAAGCTCAAAGAAAACCTCAGCACATCAGAAAGCATTCAAGAACTACTACAGTCATTGAAGAACTACTACCGTATGATTAAGTTGTGCATACAACTTAGGCTAGGGCAATCCCAAGCATAGAGATGGAGAGTGGCTTGAGTGCATCCCTGAAGAGAAGGAGCTGAGAATGTCACTGGATTAAAAACTAAATATGTGCTGCCAATGTACGCTTGCTGCCCCAGAAGGCCAACCAAATCCTGGGCTGCATCAAGAGAAGTGTGACCAGCAGGTCAAGAGAGGTGATTTTGCCCCTCTGCTTGGCTCTGGTGGGACCCTACCGGGAGAATTGTGTCCAGTTCTGGAGCCTTCAGCATATGAAGGACACTGAGCTGTTGAAGCGGGTCCAGAGGAGGGCCACAAAGATGATCAAAGGGCTGGAGCAACTTATAAGGTACAGCTGGACTGGAGCTGTACCTTATAAGGACAGGCTGAAGCAGTTGGGGTTGTTCAGCCTGGAGAAGAAAGGCGGGACCTCACAGTAGTTTCTCAGTACCTGAAGGAGGCCTACAGGAAGGCAGGGGTAGGACTTTTTAATAGGATATGTGATGGAAGGACTAGGAATAACGGATGTAAATTGGAAGAGGGTAGATTCAGGCTAGATATAAGAAAGAAATTCTTTACGGTGCGGGTAGTGAAATTCTGCAACAGGTTGTCCAGATGTCCCCTCTCGGGAGGTGTTTAAGGCCAGGCTGGATGACGGACTGAGTGACCTGAGGTGTCCCTTCCTATAGCAGGAGTGTTGGAACTAGATAATCTTTAAGGTCCCTTCCAACCCAAACTATTCTATGATTCTATACAATAGACTAATGCAATGTTGTGGTTTAAGTCCAGTCACCCATTAAGATCATGCAGCTGAATACTCACTCCCACTTCTTCCCCGCTAGAAGGGTCAATAGAAGAGGAGGAAAAAAACATATGAGTTGGGGTAGAAACAGTTTACTAGAATCATAGCAAAAAATAAAAATAACAATAATAATGGTAAAAGAAGCAAGTAATTTTCACTCTCTGGTGAATTTGCCTAGCCTAAACAGTGATTGCAGTTTCCTGCCCCATGGCCATTTCCACTCCAAGTGTGACACCTATTCCCTTGGCCATTCCATTGTTCTGCCTATGCTCCTTTGCAGCTTCTATGGTAAGCTGAAAATGCTTCTGAAAACTATAAACACCACCCAGCAACAACTAAAACACTGCGAATGACTGATACTCCTTTCACACCAAATCTGAAACACAGCAACCTAAAGAAAGGTGAAGGGGTATGGAGCCCAAG